>OY725498.1:4266370-4814451 GCA_963281255.1 Aphrocallistes beatrix
ACCATTCTCAGCTAAGAAATTAGATTCTTCATTGAAAAATATTATTAACGATAAATGAATTAATTGTCTTGATACTATTAACAATATTTTAAATCACATCTACAAAGTGTAAAGATATTTCAATTCAAACAAGCGCGCTTTGCGGACTTGCGTAGCGCGGCTAGCGAAGGCGCCAAGGGATGTCAACAAATTCAGAAGTTCCACGGGTGCCAAATATTGATTACTTCCACTAATCAATTTCAAACTTGATTATTCAATAAATACAGTCGACTCCGCTTAATAGGGCCACATCGGTCAGAGGACATTTTGGCCCGATTAAGCGGAGAACCCTATTAACCAAAAATATTTTGTATTAGCTTCTATGTGTGAGAGCTATTCTGGTCCTACCAAAAGTGGCCCTATTAAGCGGAGTCGACTGTATATTGTAAAAAAACCCCCAAGATATTCATAGTTATTTCGTAATTATATTATATAACAATTCTATAATAATTATATAATAATTATATAATTATTATATAATTATTATATCAATATAGTCAACCCTGCTTAATCGGGACAACCGCTTAATTGGGACAAGTCTCCAGGAACGGAATGGTTCCCTGACATAGAAGCTAATATTAAATTTCATCGGTTGGGGAAACTACGCTTAATCGGGACAAAATATCCGGGACCAAAGTGTCCCGATTAAGCGGAGTCACCTGTACTTAATCGCAAATCTCAGAAATACCTTTATTCTTCCCATCGTCTTTATCCTCATCTGCATTCTCATCTTCCTCTCGATTCTCTTCAATAATCTTATCTACTTTAACCTTGAACAGAGTGTCGTGCTGGTTTTTCACCATCCGAGATATAGTTTTGAGGATGATTCGAATAAATTTAGTTTCCACATAACTGAGAATTCGTTTCATTGATAAGCCGAAGTACTCTTTTACATACTTCTTACTGTGGAATGTGAGTTTAAATCGTACTTTTCGGTATCTAGAGGGAGATAAAGCAAAATATGACAAATGAATCGGACAATTTGATAAAAGGGGTTTAAAACTAGATAAAGAAGGGAACCAAGATAAATTTTATAATTTACAAAATGAGATGACAGTATTTATACTTGTACTTTGCTATATAAAAGTAGTATTTCGAATTACTCATTTATGATTCATTCGTTTACCTTGAGTTAGGATGGCCATCAGATGTAATGGAGTCAAGAACTTCAAACTTCTTCAACACCTCTTCCATCGTCACCTTCTTCAACGCCCGTTCTATATCCTTGGCTACCTCCTTGCCCAGACCTTTCAAGAGGGGAGCTTCCATACACGGGGTACTGATATTGGCAGAGGCAGTCATGAGGATTTCGCGAAGTCTTGGAATGCCCAGCGTAACGTTCATCTCACCACGACCCGCGAAGTGAAAGGTGTTGAGTGTCATTTGAGTGGAAGGTTCTCCGATTGATTGCGCTGCGAGAATTCCGACTGGGTCACCAGGTTGGCATAGAGATGAGAGGTATTTTAGTTCGAAGCAAGTGCGAAATTCCTCGGCTGTTAGGTCAGGTGAGAATGAATCGAACTCAGTTGTAAGATAATTCGAGATGACACTTTGCATTTTCTCAGATAAACTGCCTAAAAGGTCGAAATGAAATAATTTGGTCTTCAAAAAATCATTTAAAAATTTCATTTTGGACTACTAACCGATGTGATAATCAGGCTGATAAATACTCTGCACTGTATCGAAGCTGGTCTCACAATACCTATAATACTTCTCAATCTCCTCATCTGTGAGCTTGTACCAGTTGTCTATCGCCGCCATCTGCCATAGTCTCCTGTGGTTAGCGAGAGGCAAGGCCATTTCCTGCCCTTCATCAATCCTGAAGTAATACCGGCATTTATTATAATAGTTCAGAAAGGGAGTTGCCCTTAGACTGTTACTGTATAGAAACTCTTCGTTCGTGCAGTTAAGTTTACGCGTATACTTGTTCATTTTCGCGTTTATCTTCTCAATATAGCTCCGAGCTAAACCAGGTCTCAAGTATTCGACCACTTTATCAGTATCGAGTTTACTGTTCATTGCATCAATGTTGTTTCGAATGAAATTAAACTGCTCCGCCTGTAAATATGCGGACTTTTCGGGACATATACCATCTTCTCCGTATAAAAACTGAATCACTGATCCGTCACTATCACGAACAGTGAGGTCGTAGCACACTTTAATACCTTCCAAATGCTTGATCAGACACCTTTGTAGATATCCACTACGACTAGTCTTAACAGCCGTATCAATCAGTCCCTCTCTCCCAGCCATGCAGTGGAAGAAATACTCCCGTGGGTTGATACCGGTCAAAAAGCGTCCGGTAACGAAACCACCGGCTCTGAGGCTTATATCGTACGGTTTGTTACAGGGTAAGGAGCGGCCGGAAATGGTGAGAGGGGGTCTTGCACCCTCTAACTCGATCTGTCCAAGCAGAGCGGATATCTGCAGTCGATTCACGGCAGAACCCTTAGCTCCTGCTTCTACCATCAAATGGAGAGAGTTTTCGGGGAATCCTTTCAGATGTAGTTTGTTCAGTTTCTGGTTGAGTTCATTGTTGATTTTATTCGCATGTTTCTTGAATACTAAGTCTGCATGTTTTTTAGCTTCGTTTCCGCCGGTGTGATAAAACTTTTCAAACTTTTTGCGGAGACTTTCTTCATCAACGGATATGACACCTTCACTCTCTGAAGAGAATAACTCATTGGCAGCAGCTAATCCAGCTTCTTCAGTTCCTTTAAGGATCGAATTACGAAGTTTCTCACCTTCTTTCGTTAACAGGATATCCGCAACACCCATACTGAATCCATGGTGTTGTAGGAAAACTGTGAAAAGTCGCGCTAGTGCAGAAAGCAGCTCCGAAGCAATGCTACTCCCATATAACTCATGGCAGGCATGCACCAATCCAAACTGCGTCGATCCGAACTGACTCTTGTCAAGAACACCACACAAGAGCTCTCCATCTCGAAAGATGACCTCATTCTCACTCATGTGCGGTAGTTCTGTCCATAAAATGCCACCAGTCTTAGCCTTCCCGTGCATAGATACTAACTGCTTTTCTGGAGGAATTATATTCTTTAGTACAGTGGAGATGACCTGTTTTCCAGACCATAGTTTCTTAGGCTTCAGCATACACGGTGGAACAACTCGAAATCTATGTTTAAATGTTGGTAGAGCAGCGTAAACTAATTGGAAGTAGGTGTGTACGTCTAACATTCTCCCTCTGATAGTTAGCAACACTCCTCCGATGACATGGTCCTGTATGAGTCCACTTATCGGGGCACCGTCTTTAGGTGATAAGTATTGGTGTTGAGTGCCTACAAGGTTGATAGCCTCAGACCTAGCCACTTCATTCTGTGGCATATGTACATTCATCTCATCTCCATCGAAGTCTGCATTGTAAGATTTGCAGTTGGCATAGTGGAGACGTATTGTGTTCTCTCCGGACAAAACGCGCGCTTTATGCGCCATGATAGAAGGTCTGTGTAGAGTTGGCTGCCGGTTGGCCAGTAGAATATCTCCATTACGTAAATGCCTATGGACTTTTTTTGCACCTTCAACTTTACCCAGGGCAGAAGGTGTCAAAAGTTGTCGAGCCATGGCTTCTCTTTGAGATTTCTTTTTACTGAGGAGTACGCGAGTACCGTCAGCATCTTCTATATGCGTTGCACCTGGATGCTTCATAGGACCGTTGACTATAGCTTGACGCAGTTGCTTGACATTCCATGGCGTAACTGGTTCTGGGAATGTCAACTTGAGGGCGAAAACCATTGGAATCCCAATCTCATCCACGTTAATATTGAGATCTGGTGAGATAACTGATCTGGCTGAGTAATCAACGCGTTTACCCATCATATGTTTCCTAAAAAGTCCCTCTTTATGCTCCAACAACTGTCGTATGCCTGTAGATGTATGCTGAGATTTAACTGTGTTCAGATCTGAGTCGATAAATCCGTTTACTGCATTTTGTAGAGAATTCCATGCATAGTGGAAGTTATCGAAATCCTTAGCTGTCTTATCAGATTTTTCTTTGAGATCTTTAAATGCTTTTTGCAACTCAGCTGACCGGAGTAGGATGTTCTTAATATTCGCGGTTTGTGGGCCCTCATAGGAACGGCCATTGAAATGTGCCATGGGTCTGAACTTAGTTGGTGGTACGGGTACAATCGATTGAAAGAAAATATTACAATCAATGTCAGCTTGATTCTCCTGAGAGTATCTATTAAAAATGATGTTAATAACAGTACTTTCATTATCCCACAGCTGTTTTATATGTTTGCGTACTTCGAAAGGTGTTAAAAGGATATTACTGGTACACCACTTCTCATCGATGTTCTTTCTCAAATATAGTTCTTCATCTTTATGCTCCGTATCATCATCAGAAGACTGTTGATTCCAAGCTTCTAAATATTTCTTCACTTTCCTCCCACTCAACGGCACCATAGAAAACTTTGTATGAAAATCCTGTCTTAACGACCGCACTGGTGCATTGCAATTCTTACACAGAGAAGAATTGTTATGTGTGATACTGAGCACACTCTTCACTATGCTATTCCTGAATTGCTTCACATGGCGAGTATTGCATTTCTCCCTGTCTACATTTTCACCAATAATTTCTGTTATAAATGTATCGATAGCATCCTGCATATCATCAGGGTCAGACTCTTTCATCTCCTCACCGCACACAGCTTCTTCTAACCGCAGTGCCTCAGGAACAAACCCCGCATCTGCCAATCGTAGCTTCCCTTCAAGGAATAACGGCTCTAGCGCAGATTTAAACAGGAAACGATGACATACGTAACAGCTTTTCTTCAGGAGTTTGTAAAGCAAGTCGAATAGAACAGGATTGTAGATGATCAGAGGAAGTTGGATATGTCCGAAATGTCCAGTACAGTAAGCAGCACGGAGTCCACAGGTGACACAGGTCTCGTTGTTCTCAACTGGACCTAGGGCATAGTCGTGGGGACCTCCTGGCAGGGGGTAGAGGAGGGAGTCGAATACTTGGGGGTTGTAGATCTTCTGAACGCTTAGCTTTTTAATATCAGCTTCTCTGTACATGGAGAGAGATATGCTGTCGATCTGTGTGTGAGTCACGATGGGAGGCATTACCCTCGCATCGCACATCTCGAAAAAAGATTATCTTCAAATAATAATAATATCTACCAGGTTAAAACAAATATTTCTAAACAGGGTTCTATCAACAGTATCAAACTTAGATAGAACTAGACACGCACTAGACTGAACGAGTGTTGATTCAGAAACAAATTGTCAGACTAAAACGTGTGTACTTGTGAAATATGTACACAGTAGAACCTCTAATACGAACAGATATTCTATCCCCTACGGAGGAGAATTCATGTAAATCACTCCGGCCCCGGTTAATACGAATTCCGGATTAACACGAACAAATTTCGACCGTCCCTGGTGTTCGTATTAAAGAGGTATTATTGTATTAAAATGTTGGTGTACACTATTCTACAACAACGTGCCCAGGTCGCCAAAGGATATGAACTCAAAGTTCCTTGTACTAAGGAATAAAGTGAATCCACATAAATCTATCCTATTTTTAAAATCAAATATCAAACCATTATCGTCGATTTTAGGTATTAAAACCCTCGCCTGGCTACGTCTCAAAAGTATAAATAGAGAAAACCCCACTTTCATTTTCACTTTCAGTTCACTTTCAATGTACTTACATTTTCACTTTCAACATTCCTAGCCAACCGCGGGTTAAATAGCCATTGATGGCAATTTTTGGCAAGTAATGGCAAGTAATCAAAAGAGGCAAAATACTGTATTTACATTAAATATTAAATTACCCAATAACGTTAGTCATGACTTAGTCTTGTACTGATTAAAAGATGTCGGTTTTAAATGATGTGAAAAAAATTTCTTGATTGAATTAATCTGTTCCTCAGTGATTCCGGAACATTGCTTCTTCAACTCGCCTGGAGTCAAGACTGCTAACTGATTGACATTCCAAATACGAGTGACTAGCTTCAGAGAAATGGTTGGGCTGATTTTAGGGATGCTGTTGAAGAATTTGAAAAGTGGTGTGTCGATTCTGGAGAGTGTGCCTATAATCTTGTGACCTCGTTTTGCTTCCTGTCTCGATAATGCAACTAGAATATCAACTGTATCCTGTTCAGATCCACTGAAGAGAACTGAAAGACGTGACGTGCTCAATCGAGCGAGGTTAGTTAAAAACGTTTGATTTCTCGCGAAACCGGTCATTTTAGGGTCCTGTAGCTTTGGCTTGACGCGATCTTTCTCTATAATGATACTACACCGCTCATAAAATTCGCACATACTCCGAGCTCGATCTATAACTCTCTGTGTGGAATGAGTCTGTGAGAGATCTGAAATGTTCTGTCTATCAACTGCTAAACGTGAGCTAACAAGGAAACTGCACTGTTTCAATGAGAATACATGAACGGAGATATCGTGTTTAATCCGGAGTGAAGAGAGGATTTGCGAACTCGAAACTTCACGCGTATCAGCGAATATAACAATAGGAGAGCTAGTGTCGCTGTGTGATGACGTCATACTAATGGAATGTCTCGATTTTGTATTATTGTACAAGTGCGATTTAAATGTACTTGAAAATGAATCAATTGCTGGCACGTCTGGGTTAACAACAGGTGATGGCGTCGTTTTAGAATTAGGAATTTCAGGCGGGATATGTTTGGCGGGCGGTAGGATCAATGGGGTAGATGTAGTCAGTTTGTGGGGAGGAGAGGGGAGAATAGGGGTCTTGGGCAGATTCTGAATATTGTTAGTTAGAAAATCTGTATCAAGTTCGCCTGGGTCAATGTCATCCCACCAGTCTTCCATCCCTATGTATTGGTTTAACAACGGACAGTTAAGCAAAATGTGTCACTTGAGTAACAGTAATTTGTTATTCTACACTTCAAAGTTTGCATTATGTTCGCATTAAATATTTTATTCTGAAATATATTACACGCCCAATTTCAGGATTGTCATATTGGGCGAAGTGTTGAAAACAACCATCAAATTTTTGTAATACAAATAGGGTGTAAAAACATCCAATTTTTCCAAATTGATGTGCAGTTTCAAACACGTATTTACTATCAATTACGTTACTGAGTGTAACCCACTCAGCAAAATTTTAATTAAAGTACCTAAAGAGAAGCTCCCCTTCTGTACTGATTTCTCTGGAATAAAAGATGACTGTAATTTGCCTTCAAGATTATTCGGCTTCGAATTCTCCTTATTTTCTCCTAAATTTGATTCTTCCATCCAATCATCCATTCCAAGAGAAAATCTAACTTCTCCATTCTCCTGCTTCTTAAAGCTCTCAACCAATTCAGAACTATCATTTATTAGAATCACGGATGTCTGTGGCTGTTTGAATGTCTTAACACGGATGCCATTACGCTTGTTACATTTCGCTAATGACTCGAAATCTTCTCGTTCTCTCTCCTCATCGATATCTCCAAACACCTCTTCTGCTTCTAGGTCCTCCAATGAGTAGATATTCTCATCTTCATCAAAGTCTCTTTCTTTAAACCTAAGTATACAATCATAAAATTGACAAGTCTCGAATAAATCGCATCTTTACGTATTTTAGCATTGACATATATGGTATGGTTTACAGGTTATAGGTTATACTGTGATCACTTGATCTCATCCAGAAATACGAACAGACCTATGCCCTTAAAAGGATATTGCATCATATTGTGTACTATAGAAATTTCAATAATTATAAATTCCTCTTATGTACTTACTTCCAACCATTTGATTTGATATGTGTACGTATGCTAGAGATACAGAAATACGCGACCGTATTCATTAATACAGATAAATAAAATGATTTCTTAAAATATATAACTTTAATGAGAATTCAGGAAGTGTAAAGATAAGAATGATCAACTCTTCTATAGTACTCGATTCTGCCATATAATTTCATTGTAAACATGATGCAAGAACATTTCTGGCTGCACCCAACGTATAATTACTAAGAATTTCTACCCCAAAAGTCTATTATTGGCTTAGCAGAGCAAAGAAAGCAAATATATTTGAATAATAATGTTCACACATGATACAATACTCTGTCTAAATATAGACTCCAAATCATCATTGTTAATTAAATATGCACTTATACAAAGTAGTCGGGTGGAAGAGACAAGATCTATGCTATACATGTACCTATATTCTTGCATGTTAAAATGTCGATAAAACTAGAGATGGAAATAATATACGTATAAAAAGTTCAACAGTGCATTTATTCAGATGTCGCGAGCTAGTTTGGAGAAAATATTCTGTGTACGTTGCAAAAGAAAATGCTAAGAAAATGAAATTTACCATGTAAACAAGCTGTTACATCCGGTGCGTTTCATATTAAGTTATAAAACCCATCAGAAACCATATTCTAAACTAAAATGTAATCAGATCACTAAGCTTGTGGTAATATATTGTCTGCAGAAAATATAATGTAATAGGAATAGAAGTGTCTAATTCAGTAAAGTCGTATAATTACTAGAAAAGAGAGTAGATTAGAAGAGTTTGTTTGTGAATATCTACGTAGTAGTGGTATACTACAAATCAGTCACAAGAGAAGTTTGGTTATAAACTAATTGAGGTCATTATGTTTAGTAGAAATAGTTTGATAATGGAACACATCTAAGAATTATCCTATAATGGTAGCAATTTCATGTTAATATTGGTTATTCACTTTCAATTATAGATAGTATATCTCTGTATTCGTATAAAAGATTGAAATATACATATCTAAATCTCAAATACAAGACAAAATCATTGTAGGAACAATTTTATATTTTCTTTCCGTAAACAAATGAAATTGCTTTTCTATACTTCTTTAATTATTTCTATTCTGAATGTGTTTATTTTCGGGGTTGAAATTTGCAGAGATAATCAATTTTGCCGTCGAAACGGAATTTGCATAGAAGGCAATACATGCGCTTGTCAACCTGGCAAATTTGGGGATTTTTGTGACTTCAAGAACAGGAATTATGGTGAGAACACAATTAATTCTCTCCGATGCGAATTATTCCCAGCTGTAACTCAACTGGATTGCTTGAATGATGGAGTGTGCGTAGCATTTGGCTCACAACCATTCTGCATCTGCATGGATACCGAATTCACTGGAGAAGTATGCCAGTTCAATCGTACTTGTGAATCAACGTGCAATGTAGACCTAATGCCAGATCAAAATGGCAATCTTTTTTGTCCTGCTGGGCAGATAACACTCTACGAATCATGTCAGGATAACGGCCTCCCTTTCCCTGAACCTGCAACTACATTTTCAACACAAATTCCAACAACTCAAACACTACCAACACAAACGTTAATAACTCAAACGATTCCAACACAACCTCAAAACAACGTTTCAAATCCTGATACAGTGGACGATGGCTCTTCTAACATTGGAATAATCGTCGGCATCGTTCTCGTTATAATATTCATCCTCATTGATGTAATCGCTAGTATTGCAATCATCGCATTTTTCCTGTTAAGAAGACGGAAGCGGCGTTCAATGAAAAACCATTTTGGCTCACAACGCCTGGCAGCAGATCAGACAATCAGTATTTCAACACCTCCTCCTGATTACCACCTGCCAGTCGAGGAAGTGGATAGCCACGTGATTGAAACGAATGATTACGTCACCCCGCGTCCATTCCCCCTCTTCCCTATGCTAAATAGATCCCACCAGTCTGCATTCCCTAACATTTTCCGTGTTAATAATCGGAATTTCTCGCTTCGTAGTAACATCACAGATATGTACGTCGAAATAGAAGACTACTATAATAATAGTGACGTAAGCTCAGAAACTAGCTACGCTTTGATTGTCCCCAGCTCAACAGAGCGACAGATTAGTAGCCCAAAGAGAAGAGCACCTCCACCTCCTATCCCCCCGAAACCCAAGTTGCACCATGGACAGTATTGGGAACCAGCGAACGATTATCCAACACTGTTCGATCAGATGAACAGATCTCACTACAAGGAATTGAAACCTGAAAACTTGAAACTGTTCAACAGGTTGGGAGGAGGACATTTCGGGGAGGTGTGGAGAGGAACATTGGACACGCCCATCGGAGAGATTCCTGTCGCCATCAAATTAATGAAGCACACTTCCGAAACTCAAGAAGAGTTAGCTTTCCTTCAGGAGGCGACCATTATCGGACAATTCAACCACATCAACGTGTTGAAACTCATCGGCGTCACAACAGTCTCGGATCCTAAACTCATCATAACGGAGCTGATGGAGATAGAGTTGAGAGAATATCTTCTCAAACTGAAGCAGAGACCAACGCCTCCCTCCTTCCAGGAGGTCGGACCCCTCTTTGTTGGATTCTGTCGAGATATCGCCTCCGGGATGGCCTATCTCTCTCAGAAAGGGTTCATCCATCGAGATCTGGCGGCCAGGAACATCCTGCTGGATGCACAGAATGTGTGTAAGATCGCCGATTTCGGCATGTCTCGCCGACTGATGGACTCGGACTATTACAAAATGAAAGAGAACACCATCATCCCCCTCAAGTGGTCCGCTCCTGAGTCCATCTTCTACAAGAAGTACCACGCCAAGAGTGACGTGTGGAGCTACGCGATGGTGCTATTCGAGATTTGGAGCTTGGGCTTGAAGCCGTGGCCATTCGACAAACTGGACGCTGTGATTAGCAAACTGAACGACTCCATCCTGCTCCCCCCTCCCCCTGGCTGTCCCCGAGACGTGTACCTCATCATGGTGCTGTGCTGGCATCCTGAGTCCGACGAGCGACCTGCTTTCTCTGATCTGGTTCGGATGTTCGAGGAGCTGTCGAATGAGAAATTGGAACTCCCTTCTGGCACTGGGGGGGAGACAGTGCTAGGAGGAGATCTCAAACTCAGTGAGAACATGTACAGAGATTTGCAGTATTCTTACAGGAAGTGATATGTGCTGAATTACCATATTCATGCAATAGAAATATGTATATCAGTGTTCAAATATACTTTTTAATTGTAATCCCAATAAAATAAATAAACAATTGAATATCTGATATTTTCAATAGATAAGGTGGAGAATATTTTAAGATTTACTCGTAAGAGACTCTAAGCTAAGAACATAAATTACATAAAATAGTGGCTTAGAAATACAGTCGACTCCGCTTAATAGGGTCAGATCGGTCAGAGGACATTTTGCCCCGATTAAGCGGAGAACCCTATTTACCGAAAATATTTTGTATTAGCTTCTATGTGTGAGAGCTATTCGATCCTGCCAAAAGTGGCCCGATTAAGCGGTTGACCCGATTAAACAGTGACCCTATTAAGCGGAGTCGACTGTGCGTAGTATTTGATGAATTAGAAACAACAGTTTGTAGAAAGATCTAAGAAACAACCTTGGCGTATAATCGACTGGTAAAGTAGTCCGTCTAATAGCTACGATGTGCAGGCCCGGATTATCCATGAGGCAATGGAGGCAGTTGCCTCCGGCCCCCGATTTTTACCGGCCCTGAAAACTGGCATCATTGATCGTCCTGAGTTATGGGAAATTTTTTATGGGTTACTTGAAACAATATATATTTATATAATATCACGTAACAAAGACATTATACACATTATTGTGAAAATTTGTGCTAAATAGAAATACTTAAAATTTGAATAATAATAATTTTGGCATCACTACAGTCACCGATGACTGCTTACTTGACTATATTCGTTTCTACTGAGTATACTACATATTTCATTTGAATGCTATTACTCAAGGAGCCTCAATTTTATTAATTGCCTCCAGCCCAAATGCCCCTTAATCCGGGCCTGACGATGTGGCGCTAAATCGCGGATATCTCCCAGTCACTTGTATGCCACTGAAACCATAAAAATGCTGAGTGTCTGCAGTTAACCGCAGCCGATGTTCGTTAATCGTTAGATTTTGAATTTTAAATTTCTTATTGCAAAGTTAGCAAGAAAATGCAGCCGCAGTCCATATAAGAATATTTCATTCAAACGAAGAGTTCAAGGATCGTTCGTGTGTCTATCATAAACATAATTTATAATTTAATAAACTATAATCGATTCTGAAGATTTCGAATACTTTCGTCCCCTTGGCATAATTTCGGTACCACTCTCAGAAAAATCGTCTGCAATTCATCAAAAACGGAGTCAGGAAAGTCACCCAATAATCTTTGGTTGAATTTGCATAACAAAAGATAACAGACCTGAAATTCCATAGGTAAGTGTTTCTATCTAAAAAGGACAAATACGATCTCCTAAGCAGTGACGTAGGGATAAGTAACGTTTGTAGCATATTAAATAATGCATATATAACCAAATTATTACTTTCCAAGTAACTTTATAATAAATTGAGATCACGTTAGTCAATCAATTTGCCATAACGACATCTATTCAGATACTACGTAGATAAATCAAAATTATTGGATCAAAAATTTCATTGAAAAGTGAATTACGTATTGAGTTACACAGTTAAAAATATATGACATTATTCGAATTGAAATTTGAAAAGATTCGTGTTTCAATTTGAAATTGTACCAAATATTTAAGAAATAACAACAAACAAAACAAAACTACACAACAAATGAGTACTTAAATCAGTTTAAAATATTGGAATAAACTCATTACTTCCTGTAAGAATACTGCAAATCTCTGTACATGTTCTCACTGAGTTTGAGATCTCCTCCTAGCACTGTCTCCCCCCCAGTGCCAGAAGGGGGTTCCAATTTCTCATTCGACAGCTCCTCGAACATTCGAACCAGATCAGAGAAAGCAGGTCGCTCGTCGGACTCAGGATGCCAGCACAGCACCATGATGAGGTACACGTCTCGGGGACAGCCAGGGGGAGGGGGGAGCAGGATGGAGTCGTTCAGTTTGCTAATCACAGCGTCCAGTTTGTCGAATGGCCACGGCTTCAAGCCCAAGCTCCAAATCTCGAATAGCACCATCGCGTAGCTCCACACGTCACTCTTGGCGTGGTACTTCTTGTAGAAGATGGACTCAGGAGCGGACCACTTGAGGGGGATGATGGTGTTCTCTTTCATTTTGTAATAGTCCGAGTCCATCAGTCGGCGAGACATGCCGAAATCGGCGATCTTACACACATTCTGCGCATCCAGCAGGATGTTCCTGGCCGCCAGATCTCGATGGATGAACCCTTTCTGAGAGAGATAGGCCATCCCGGAAGCGATATCTCGACAGAATCCAACAAAGAGGGGTCCGACCTCCTGGAAGGAGGGAGGCGTTGGTCTCTGCTTCAGTTTGAGGAGATATTCTCTCAACTCTATCTCCATCAGCTCCGTTATGATGAGTTTAGGATCCGAGACTGTGGTGACGCCGATGAGTTTCAACACGTTGATGTGGTTGAATTGTCCGATAATGGTCGCCTCCTGAAGGAAAGCTAACTCTTCTTGAGTTTCGGAAGTGTGCTTCATTAATTTGATGGCGACAGGAATCTCTCCGATGGGCGTGTCCAATGTTCCTCTCCACACCTCCCCGAAATGTCCTCCTCCCAACCTGTTGAACAGTTTCAAGTTTTCAGGTTTCAATTCCTTGTATCGAGATCTGTTCATCTGATCGAACAGTGTTGGATAATCGTTCGCTGGTTCCCAATACTTCCCTTGGTACAACTTGGGTTTCGGAGGGATGGGAGGTGGAGGTGCTTTTCTCCTCTTTGGCACACTGCTACTAACACTTTCCCGCTCAGTTGAACTGGGAACAATAGCAACATAACCCGGCGATAGAACTTTATAGTTATTATTATGGAACTCTTCTATTTCAAAGTATAAATCCGAGATGTTGCTATGGATGGAGAAAGTACAGTTGTTGACACGGAATGAGTTCGGAAATTTATTATTCTCGCTCGAGATTGGGATACGGTACGTAGGTCTGAGAGTTTGGTTTTGCAATTCAGACGAGATGTCAGGCAGGTAGCTATACGGAACAGTCTTGTGCGGACACGATGTTCCTTTCGAGCTGAGTGTATTTGTTTCATATGCTAATTCCTCGCGAATGATAGGTAGAGGGTGATGCTTTCTTAACTTGCGTCTTCTATACGACTTGAATAAGCAGTAAATCACGATAACTAAACTCGAAGATGCAATGCAGATGAAGAGGGCGAGAATGGCGTTAATGATAATGATGATAGTAGTAATTCCTATAGTAGCTACATGGATTTCTTCAGTGGTATTTTGGGTCCTGGATATTGTTGTAGGATTTTGGGAGATTGTAGAGCTTGTCGAATCAGTTTGGGGAGACGTTATTTCCATTGTTTGAGTGTGAATTGTAGTGGTTTGAGTAGTTCGAGTAGTTTGTAGAGTAGAGGTAGTTGGAAAAGAAGTATTTGAACAAGATTCATTCATTCTCAACTTTCCACTTGGACATATTGCCGTACCATTAGTGTCAACTGTGGCCACGCTACAAGAATTGCACGAACGATCATACTGACAAAATTCTCCTGTGAAGCTGGTGTTCAGACACATACAATATGACTTTGAAGATACGAGCACACAAACTCCACCATTCGAACAATTAAGATTAACTGCATTTCCATTGTTACTACAACGGCGATGAGATTTAATATTACTATACTCACAAAAATGTCCAAACTTTTCAGCTGGACATACGCACTTATCGCCTTGAATCAAAACACCATCTCGACAATCAAGCATCGGAGAAGTGAAATTACCGACCACAAATAATGTTGAAACGACGATAAAAATCTGGTATACATACATCTTAAAAACAAAACAGTTATTATGCTTAAAACGACTCAAGCAATCCTAATATAGTCTCCAAGTGTGTGTATTTATATAAGAGCATAAGGTAATAACTGCTCGAAACAAATGGTAGGAGGCTGGTAGTAACATGAAACTGATGATACAATGTTAGAAAAATGTCCTCTAGACTATAAAGTGCTACAAATTGGATTAAGAAATGATTCAGCTCATGTTTGTACAATAGTTGGATACGCATAACCAATTAAAGTATAAATCAGAAACTGTATTGTAGGAGTTTGACCGCAAAAGTAAACTTTGGTCAATTCAGTAAAATTGCGAACGTAAGTTTAGATAACATTATAGGCAATACATGTAATGAAGTATTTATATTTCTATCACAAGTTCAATCTATCACCTTGTACTATAAGAGAATTCCTATACAGAGCACATGTCAATTGCTATGTTGCAACCTAATTGCTAGATTATCTTGCACACAACATCTCTACATCAAAATCTAAACACTGTTAAATTGATGCTGTAATGGTAGTGGGATGTGGAAACTAATTAAAAGAATAATTCAAAGAAAATGGCACAAATGATATGATTCTGCAAGGATATCACAAATTATATAAAATTCGATGAGAATAGCCTCTTTGATTAAATATATAACTAAATATATAACAGTGTTTACATATCCATATTTCAAAATAGATTTTGCAATTGTATTGTAAATAGTTAGTATAGTAAGGAAGATGAAATTTTAAACCACAAATAAACAAGACGAAAAGGAGAGAATAACTATTATGACGATAGTCAAAATCATTTATTTTCTCAATTTTTGTTTCTTTGACCATGTCAAATCTCCGATATTCAGAAGTAATCCTTCGGATTATTTTGCCTCCTCAATCAGGTTCTCTAGTACGCTCGAAATCCTCTTTTTTTCAATCAAAACTGATTCGTTATTACCTGTTAGTAAGATTCTATCTAGCTACATCTATCAATTTGTTACCTCCACTCGCTACATACTTATTCTGTGTTTGGATGGTGCCATGACTAATTGACTGTGTGTTTATAAGTAACCTGCATTTTTCGCCTCATTTGCGGTTAATCAAGAGAAAAAAATGATTTCGATTATATACGCTCATTCAAACTTTTCTTGGAGTAACGAATCAAAATTAAATGTTCGATTTTTCTTCTCAGCTTTTAAGAAAATTTATAATAAATTTAAATTTTCAAAGATCCATTAATAATGATCGACAGAATAGAGCGGTTTATTCAGAAATATTTGAGAAGAGAGCAATTTTATAAATTAATTGAAAAATTAACACAAGATTATAAAAAATACTCGAAATATTTATGTGTGAAAGTAACATTTTAACAGTATGCTTAGAATGCAGATAAAAGAGAGATTGATGCATTGGCGATAGCTAATGTAGTGGAGCAAAATTTGAGTAATTACTGTATTGTTCTATTTCGATAGCGCTTTTGGAAGTTGATGGTTCTTAGCTACCAGAACCAATGCACGATGGTTGAATTAGCCGCCACAATATTCTGATTTTGTCATAGTGCCAACGATAGCATTTGTAGAGGGTTTAATTGATAAATATTATTTTGCCAAAATTGCAATAAATTTATGTATAAATTTACATAATATGGAACCAAAAGGGCGGTTACTATATAATATCTCGAGTTTATATGTTCATCGCCGATACGAATGCATTAAAAAAGCAGCGATTCTAAAACGAATACTCACTTGAGAATGTTGTTCCCAGCATGAGCTAGTATCTTGTGTTTTTTCGGATCAATGACAAGTTTGTATTTGGGGTTGAGCTGAGGACTGATGATATCACGCACATACCTGGCGTACATACTCGAATCATTGCATCCAGTACTGACACTGGTATCGGCAATGAAGTGAGAAATTGAACTATTGCCAACATAGTTTGATGTTTCTGAGAGAGATCTGTTTTTAGGAGGAACAGGGGATATGAAGGAATTATCTGAATACTCCCCTTCACTCTCAATAGCTTCATAATCGATGAAAGAATTTAATTTCCGTTTTTTAATCGGATGTTTTTTCACCTTGTTGGGTAGAACAAGTTCAGGACTGAACTGTGAAGATATAACTCTACGTTTAGAGTGAAACTTTCGCTTTTTAAACAAACTATTAAGAGCCTCATTTTCTGAATCAGAAGACTCAAGAATTTTACGTGGACATTTCCCGTTTATTTTACACACCGAACTTGTATTATGAACCTCTGTGAAACTCTCTGAAGTGATCGGGTTCTCAATCATAGGAGAAATGGGAACATTCCTTAGCCTGGAATTGGAATCTACGAAGATGACGTCAGAATCTGATAGTATGCTTATAGGATTTGGCGTACTCGTCTTAGAAAGTAATTTTAGAGCGTTTGAAGGTACTTTTGCGTTTATAGGAGAATCAAATATTGAGTTAGAATCTTGAAAGTTTAAATCTACCTTTTTGACCTCAATCTCCTCAAAGTTCAATGAATGATCGGAATTTGGATTCTTGCAATCGTCAAAACAAATTCCGACAGATTCTTCTTCCAAACTCAAGTCAGGAGTAGCTACATGTTTTTTAATCATATCGGAACCCAGTGGGGAAATGTATAATTCTTGAGATGACAATAATGGAGAAGACAAGGGTGTGCTTTTTTGACTTAGTGGAGAATGCAGATTTTGTAGGGGAAGTGAGGCCTGGAATGTATTAATGTGAGCCTGGCTTACATCAGAATCAATTTCATCAGAAGAAGATTCAAGTCTGAAGATCTTGAGTTTCGTACGAGAAGAAGAGAATGGGTGCTTTGTCACGAATTCATTTTCTTCAATATTGTCAGACACTGCGTTTTGTTCAGTTAGTTGCTTCGGAGATCCTGTATAGGAATCAGATGAATCTACGTCTGAGTCTATCTGTGTGTGTTTCTTCTTGCTACGAGGTAGGAGAGAGTTGCTGACATGGCGGTTAATGTTTGTCCTAGGAATGTGAAGAAATATATTAACCAAATTTGACAGATAGAATGCTGAAATGTAGGTTATGAACTTACTTAATCGTCAGCTGTTTAAGACCAGATTGGATAGATTGTTGGACTGGCTGTGCAGGTTGATATTTCTCTAATCCAGCTTCAAAGTCCACAACAACATCCTCGCATGTCTCAAAAGTTTCGAATAAACTGACACAGGAAATAAGACAGATAGAAGAGAATGAGTGTCCTATACAGCTACTCTGTATGCGAGACTGAATCCCTAGCCACTCAGAGCAATCTAATTCTTCTGATTTATCCATGGTATCTTTATCAAGTCCATCTAAGAAACAGAACTGGATTATTTCGAGGATTTAGTCGATTTTCAAATTTACACACAATATTTATGATGTACAGTCGACTCTGCTTAATAGGACCACCGGTTAATCGGACCAACCGCTTAATCGGACCACTTTTGGCAGGACCGGAATAGTTCTCACACATAGAAGCTAATACAAAATATTCTCGATTAATAGGGTTCTCTGCTTAATCGGGCCAAAATGTCCTTTGTGGTCCTATTAACCGGAGTCGACTGTATTTTAGTTATAAGCCAACAACAATAAAATTACCAGTTGATGTACAGCTATCTTCTTCGCCCATTAAAGCTAGCATTTCTCTCTTCTCAGTGAATGGAGCAAACCTCTGCTGCATTCTATGAATCACTCCCTGCCCCATACAATACTTGAGTGTCCAATCATTCAACTCGTCTCTAGATAGGTATGCCTGATCCTTATTCAACTCAAATGCAGCACTAGTGAATCCAGGAAAATTCTTTAAACCATTTCTAAGTTTGCCTCTCTTAGATTTTGCTTTACTACCAGGAGGGATGACAGGAGATTTCTTCTCTTGTTGGAGACACACCTTGTTAGGTTGTGGATGAATGTGTGCGGGAATCATTTTAGGATTGTCAGTGGCGAAGGTGAGATGCTTACGTCCCTCTGTCACTATTTTATAGACATGCTTTTTCGAAGTTTGACACTTTTTGTAGTCCAGTTCTTCTTTACCCTCTGTGAGTAGCATCACGATACGACCCTCTCTCTTACGACCTGTGAATGCATCACATAACAAACACGCTGCATTAGTCAATTCAAAATGAATGGGATATTATTCTGGCAATTAAATTGTTTTCTTTTGGCTACCATTATTTTGGCAAAAATTTGTATTCTGACTCCTATCTTGAGTGCCAAAATAATGACATTTCAGGACAATTTAGTTGCCAAAATTCTTGTACATACGTACGTTTCAAAATGAGTAATCAAGTCGCTCTAAAACTGAGGTTAAACTAACCTGTTCTGCCCATTCTCTGCACGTATCTGGTAGGAGTTTTGGGGGAATCAAAACAAACAATCAGATCTACATCCCCTATATCCAGCCCCTCCTCACCCACACAGGTGGACACTAACACGTTATACCCTCCCTCTCTGAACCTGTCTACAACTTTAAGCTGTTCCTTCTGAGTGAATCCCTTCACTTTCCCTTCAGAAGGTCTCCCTCCATGTCCATAGAAACTCATCACTCTTACAAGAGGTTTGTGCCTGAATAACATCGTACTAATCTCCTCAACACTGTCTCGATACGAACTGAATATCATCACACGAGTGTGAGTATTTCCATCAGAGTACGCTAGCTTCAAATGTGAGACTACCACCTCTTCAAGCTTCACAAGTTTGGGGTGACTGTAGAAGAAATCGTCTGTAGCGAGCTCAGTGGTCAACTAAAGTAAATAAATAAATAAAAAATTGATTGAAGAAACTACCAGGCACAGAAAGCTGATTTTTGGCATGTGGAAGTCTTTTGGCTATGGCTCCACTAAGTTCTGACCTCAGACGAAAATGTCGACTCATCATGGAATTATGACGTCATTGTCACCATTTTATAATTAGAAATTTCAGTTTTTCGACTATAACTCAGCCATTTTAGGTGATAGAAGGCTGAAATTTTAATAGAATGTGTATATTAATATATCTCACATATTATGCAACCAACTATCATGAAAAAATGATGACTCATTACTCTGTTATGACGTCATCATTACGCATCAAAAAAAATTTTAAATTGACAAATTTTGTGATTTTTGGTGCGATATCGATTATAGCAGTAGACGGACGCCTCCGCGAAGCGCGCTTGTGAACAAATAAATAAAGATTGAAGTTTCCAACACAAATGCCGACTTACATCAATAGATTTGTCATTAAAAGACAGAACGCTAAGGTTTGGGTCATTCGAGTTCGCTCGTAGGAAGTACTTGTGCATAGAGTCCACCAGTTTCTCCATCTTCACCATAATCTCCCTCAGCTCCAAATTCTTCCTGACTTCAGACGCTAGTCGTGAAGAGGCTTTTCCTTCACTCACGAGGCGAGTAATGGAGGTGTAGCAGGCTCTGATTCCACTGGAATACAGCTGCTCGTAGGAGTGGTAGAGGCTTATTCCGAGGGCGAATTCTCCCTCTACCGTGCCAATATAGGCGCCAGATACGCTGTTGCGGAAAGATTCACGCGCCTATTTGTGAAATAGAGCGCGTAAATTCTGCAACCTCTATCTGAAAAACTATAATTTGGAAATCCCTATCAAACCTTGATTAGTTGGAATCTACCTAACCTCTTCGGGTCATCAGTATACACAGCTTTCTGCGAGTAGAGCTTTTTTAGTACTCCACCTAACACAATTAAAAACTTCGACACAATCTCCCCCAGTACTCCTTCTAACTTCGCTACAAACTTCTCTACCTTCCTCTCGTGTGTGTAAGGAATCACGTCGATAGATTCTTCAGTGCGTAGCTCTATGCATGCAATGTGCAGGTTATTTAATACCTAGGATATATGTATATAACAATAATTCTCTCCAATACTGTGAATCCATAGTTACTTATACAGCAGCTATTTCAAGTTACTCTTTTCAAAATTGATAACCCTATGCTAATAATGTTTATGGGAGTGATTAATAAAAATGTTTGAAATACTTATCTGACATTATTTTTAAAATTTCTGGGTTAAAACTTTGCTATTATTTTTTAAAGAGTTAGGAACCTGCGGTGTATAAATTTAAGAAATGTGTGTATTATTTTGCTAAAATGTTGCTGCATATTTGAGTTGAAACAACAATACAGTTTCTTTGAAAATATTTGGTGCTATGTTTTCAACCCAAGAACGGAAATTAGATTTGAAGTACAAAAAAGTTTGGTGCTTTTAATTAATGATGTTGCTTTATGGAATCATTCTATCAAAGATGATTATAGAAATAACATTCGTCTAGGACAGAGAGAAACACGAACTGATAAAATATTGTCATGTCGAATTCTGCGTTTGCAAATGATTGACGCTAATTAGAGACGATATTTTGTTACTTCGACTTGAATTATGTCCCAAATGCAAATAAACTAATTATCGATTCAAAAGTTCAATTGGTCAATTAGTGTAAACCTTCGTTTAATTGCAACTGCTCATACTGTGGAATGTATTGTTCCGCTATCTACGTACATCGGTCTACAATCTTGAAGAAAAAACTCCTTTCTCGATAGAAAGAGATAAACGCTTATAATTATCATCCGATTTCATTGTAACCGAAGTTCATTGTATATCTATTTCATGTATTACAGCATAAACAATTATATAATTATATTTTTCCTTTCTTCTTTCTTCCTGTTCGTACTGACGCGACAATATTACACGCCATTCAATTGAAAAGGGTCTCTTCGCATGGATTTTTCCATAAATCTCTGAATTATCAATGAAGCATAACTTCTCCGGAACAAAATGACCAACGACTCCGAGGCATTATTGTGGTGACATGATTTAGGCTGGTGGTAATAAAACATGCAAAGAAGTCATTTGTCGACATTGAATCAACTAGAACCTAGATCTGACCAAGCAACTGGATCATGTGCTTAGTTAGACAGTAAGACAAAACCATTCGAATTGCAAGTTTTAAATCATAGTTCTAAATAATAGTTTCAATTGGGAATGCTAATCATTGACAAATTTTACATATTGAATCGATAAATAAATCCGGTACTCTTATGGATTAGTTCCGATGCCAAATGCTCTAAAAGACATTCAAAATTCAAATCAAACTTGCCCTATTTAGAAAGTTCAAGAATATTGTCTACAAAAGACCTCAGAATATCTGAACTGAACTGTAATAGATTTCGTCATCTTTGATTAAAAGTTATGAGGGATTCTGCATCTGCCGAAATTATAGATTCGTCCCCACTTGAGCGGCCTTATTTTGAGCGAAACCCACTTGAGCGACTAACTATTTTAGCGAAACTCAAAAAGGCGAAGTGAGGATGTGGACAAACATTGATCTTAAAGAGTCGCTCAAAATCATGGCACTCAAGTGGGGAAAGATCAAATTATATAGGATATGGGAGAGGGGTATAAATTATGCGGGGTTATAAGTTTCGTGCCGCGTGGAACTCTTACCACCATAATTACAGAATCCTAGAAATAACTACTAAAAATGCATAAATTAAACGACTCACCTCTTGAATCGCTCCCAAATCATCACCAGGTGTCGCACTCAAACCCAACACCCTAAACTGAACTCTATTCACAACCAACTCCCGTACCACCTGACAATACGCGTAATTCCCCAGTGCTTTGTGTGCTTCATCTATCACACAGCACACGATCTCCTTGGCAGGACATATCCCTGAGGATAGGTCATTCTGCATAACTTGAGGTGTTAGAAAGAAGACTCTATTCGCCTGCCAGAGTAGGATCCTCTTCGCAGAAGATATTGCGCCCGTCATCTCAGCAACATCAGAACGTGGGATGGCAGTGATGTTACAGCAAGCATTCACCTGCAACATGGTTATAACCAGTAGAGTGTATCACTCGTTGATAGAATAAGGTCTTAGAAACTTTTAGATTTAAAATTCCAGTTTTTTTACGGTTAATACTTAATAATAACAACTAAGTTTCTATTTCTAGCATCTTCCAGTTCTCCTAAATCAACTTGCACACAAACTAAAACCATTGAGTTTTGATATATAAGATTATTCGTGATTACTAATATGACTGTTCTACCACCATCCATGTTCTAAAATTAAATAATATTATAATTCAGAGTAATGTCACAAGCCTTAAATAGAATCCTAAGCAACTTTATCATAAATTTTAATTACAATGCATTTATTATGTAAACGTGTGATTATATAATAAGCTGAATATGGCGATCACGCCACGCGAAGGTTAATTTTCATGAATTTCATAAAGTGCATACACATAAGTTTGTAATTTTAAGTTTGTTTTAAGATCATAATGCTGCACTACAAATCATTGGAAGTTAGCGGGTAATACACAACCAATGTGAATACAATCATCTTCTATAGCATCATGTTTCGAAATTAAAAGTAAAATGATGCACTTAGATGATCAATATATTGAAATTGAAGGTGATTAGATATTCCAATCTTTAATTTCATTATAAAAGTCCACTTCCGGTTTAACTTTTAATGAACATGAAAGTGAACTTGAACTGGTCCTACATTCTAGTCAATATTGGTGACATAACCAAATAAGGAAGTCATTACTAACCTGCTGATTGACAAGAGGCTTGGTTGGAGCTAAGAAGACTATTTTCCCGTTTGGATACCATCTGTAGAAGTTGAGCATCACAACTGCTGCGATGAAAGTCTTCCCCAAACCCGTTGGTAGACATACCAGCGTGTTATAGAACAAACATTTTCTAACGATTGAGAACTGGTATTCTCTGAGAGGGAGGTTGATGGGGTAGAGCCATTCCTTCCCACTCTCTTCATCAAAACCATGGATTGACTCTTTTTGTTTAAATGGTAGAGAAGATTGTGGTTGATTCGTCACACATCTCCCTATCAACACAAGAGAGAGAAGTATATGAAAGTTGGTCTTCGTATTAAACTGAAGACTACAGTAATTTTAAATGGATAAACCGAAATAATTGGTTCTAATGATTGGTTAAGGATTACTTCGGTATTCTTCTACTTCTAGATTAAATTTGTTTAAAATTGCAAACGTTTAACTACTCAATACAAATTATTTAGTCACTAAGGTAGTATTACTTTCGAATTTCGAATAAGATCCTTTCTTGCAAGCATTAATAATCTCAATCCAGCTGAAAAGGTTCCGATATGAAAATATTTCTTCTACCCACACAATTGAATTTAGTAAATTGTAGCTAATTATTCATACGGAAATCACACTCGTATTAGAATATTAATCATTTTACCATCAATAGATAAAATATGTTGGGTTTATTCATTAGGTTAATGTTGTGGACGATTGTCCACCTGTTAACAATGACCCAATTGCCTAGGGTATAATGCTGGAATTATTGTTGATTATTAATAAGAAAAATTCACTTGTATTTTCGATAGAACTGAGTCTGTTGAACTAGCTATGTTACAAGAGATGCTGAAGTTTATATTTACTCAGAAATAAATTTCTTTAGTAATTCCAGGTTGGTGAATTTGAAATAAAGCTACTTGTATATACACTTTCATAATGAATATTCATCAATGAAACTAAATCTCTATATAACTCTCTATCTGGTAAAGTGATTATCATTAGATTAATGTATATCTATAAATATAACAGAATATACCCTCACATGTAATCTCATCGATATAGTATTTCTAGTAAATCTAATTACGACTTGCACGTAGTCAATACGTAGTATTAACTGGCACAATGCTAGAATTCCATAGAGAAAGGCAGGGGATTATCAAACTGATAAGTCTATAATTAAATACTTGAGCAGACTATTACCTTGGTTCAGGTATAGCTTTGTGTTATGCGAGCTTGCGCTAGCCTCAACAATCTGAAGGTCAGTATCGTCCCAGTTGATATCATCCAGTTCATCTTCTTGAAATTTTAAATCGTCGCTTGACATTAATGTTGCTAATGCATACATAGAATTGATTTCTCAATCAGAATCTGAAGTGAATAGTGCAGATATAAACTTTCCAAGGAATTAATCATTCGACTCGAAACATAGATTAATATCGGTCAATCGATCGAGGGTACAACAACAGCCAATTAGAGCAGGCTTCTCAACATTTTTAGTTCATGACCACAATTGACCACACTTTAGTCAAAATTGACTAAAATTAACCACATTTTTGGATCGACTGATATGAATGACATTTATGTTCAACTATATTCAGGTTTCAATCATTACTGTAAATCATACGTCTCTTATTGATCCACCAACATCGTGTCAGCCTGCGTATGAGTATACTATTGAGTTTCAAAAAATTTCCAACGTAGCAGGAAGTTTTCTCCAAAATGGGTTATTTTACACAGATCATGCATCTCCCTAGCCTAAGGAGCTGTCTACATGGTCATGGACAAAAGAAGCCGAACCTAAACAACAAAACATAGCCTGCAATATGTTATTCTACTAATAAAACTGATGTTTCAAATTAGTTTAATCTGTTCTGAAGTATTAATAAGAAACAGAAAACACAGGTAGGCGAGTTTAACCTAAAATTAAGGAGTTTTAGAAATCATTCAAGTTCAATTCAGGGTTTACCATTAAATTCAAATCAAGCATTTGGTTAGTAAAAGTTTCCCCATTAATATACTGCTATGTATCAGTAGTATTGCAGATATGGTTCAACTGAGAAACTATAAATACAAGTGACTCGATAACTTCAACAAATTAAAACTACACACAGTTCAAACAAAACAACTAAAATGGAGTTTCAAGGTTTAAATGGTCAATATCATTTAGAAGAAAATGCGAGATTTTGCGCCGATTGCAATCAGGATAATGTGTCATGGTGCGATATGAAGTATGGGTGCTACCTTTGTATTGAATGTGCCTCTATACACAAACAGCTGGCAGATGGGGGGCAGCATGAAGTGAAGTCATTTCATCTGGACGAATGGACAGATAAAGAATTGGAGAGAGCAAGCGGGAATCAAGAAAGCGATAAACTGGAATTCTGTCGGCCAGTATATTACCTTAAACCGGAGCCACAATCCCTCTACATCTTAAAACACGAATACATACAAGACAAATACAACCGCAAGCTGTTCACATCTGACGATATTAGCATAGACTGCTATGGACTGAAGAGCGGAGTGTTGTTCAAGAAAGGAAAGTCTAATGAGAGCTGGAAACAGAGGTACTTTCGGATACAACAGGGTGTAATTGAGTATTACCTGAAGCGGGGAGATACAAACCCCAAGTGTGCACTCCAACTTGAAAACATCGATGTAGCGATACAACCACTACCTGGGAAACCATACGCACTCGCGATTTCTCACACTTCTCAAGAAGAAAACACCAGGACATATCACGTATACGCGGACACCAACAGAGAAACCATTGAGTGGTATTACGCCATACTAGCAGCACAATATATGCAAACAATAAGTAAGAGCGAAACTATTTACGAAATAAAAGAACACTCAAAATCTGGATACATCTATAAAACTGGCTCCAAGAGAAAGGACAAATGGAGAAAACGTTGGTTGACAGTGATAAATGGCAGAGCACAGTATTTCGAAGACGAAACATCCTCACGCCCTAAGGGAGAATTCGAACTCGAGACAAACGGTGAATTCAGTGTAGTGGATGGAACTCTCGGACATAAAGTGACACCTCCAACTGTCTACACCTTTACGGTCAAAACACCGAAAAGAGATTACAAAATTTGCGTTTCGAGTGAAGAAGACAAGCAAAGTTGGATGCAACAGTTCGAGCGAGCGATAAAACCAAAAGCTTAATTATTCCAATATTAATTTCTAATTGTAGCAGCTTGACTCTTATTCCACAACAAATTTTCAATGAATGCTCTAACAATACTATGATTAAATTAAAATTTAACAGCGAATCAAGTGTAAATGATTTAAGTAATTAGGGTTAACGATTGCGTGGCAGGGTCGTAGTATAATTAACTTGTCACCTTGAAGAAGTTACCAACCTCTCCATCGATTTTCTTCTTGGTATAATAGATCTCTTTATGGAATTCTCTTTCATCCATACATTGTGTCAGGTCTGGCATTATTCCATACGCACTATGCGGAGAAGGAATAGCTGGAAGATTGGTTGATAAGACGTTCCATGCACGAGGTGCACAGAGAAACTCTTCACTACAAAATTTATTCACCTCTTCCATCGTCTTGCTTGGATCTATTAACTCTCCATCTTCAAATTCAGTCGCTGCTTTAGCTTCACTTTGCTTTTTCTCGCTTAACATCTCTGTTTCTAACTGAGTATTCGAACTCGTAGTATCCCGCTGGATAGTCCGGGTGTACTCGATGGCTATTTTAGCTTGAGGACACTGTAGTAAGTGCTCGGGGGTACGTGCGTCAGGAAATAATCTGATCTTAAGAGCTGCATCCAATTCAGAGCCGGGAGAGAGTAGGAGAGATGTGAGAGCATCAATTTTGCTCTCCTCCAAATTTCCTTCTGCTAATCGAGATTTCGCTCTGCAGAAATAGAAATGAGTAACGGTTGGCGTGAATTCGATTGCATCTGAGAAATATTCCGTGGCATTCGTAAACTTTGATTGCGAGAACGCATCAATTCCTTTTGAGTAGAATACAAACGCAAGTCTAGCTTTTGCTTGTGCGCACTTCTCATCAATCTCTAGAGCTTGTTCGTAATCAGAGCGGGCGAAATCATAATGGCCCAACTGTAAGAAACAATCGCCTCGATTCATGTATAAACCTTTTTCATTTTTTTCCGACTCAATTCCTTTGTTGAGGAGCTGAATCGCTTCTTCATAGAACTTTTTACGGTAGCAGTACACTGCGAAATCATTGTACGTCAGAATCAGCTGTTTATTACTGTCCCAATAGACAGGATCGTCTTGATTATGACCGCATTTGTTCAGGGCGATGAGAAAATCATCCGCGGCTGAGGTGTATTTTTTCAGGCTCCGGTATACAATCCCGCGAAATATATGAAATTCCGCACAAACAGGATTCGTTTCAATGGCTAAGTTAATCTTTCTAAGCGCGTCTCTGTGTTTGTTTTGCATGTTCAGAGAAATGGCTTGTTCACGATGGTGTGTAGCAGCGGAAATGAGTTTTTCATTCAGATCTGTAGCTATTTTATTATCTCCATCCAATTCAAGTGTTCGGTGCACGTCTTCGAAACACTTGGTGTGTTTGCCATAGAAATAATACAGCACAGCGCGTAGTGCAATTAAGGACGAGTTCTCAGTATGGATCGATATCAGAAGGTTAATGAGGTCTAGACAGGCATTATGATTGCCAATAGCCCAAATGCAAGCTAACTTCCTTATATGGTAAATTAATTTGTGAGTATTTTTGTCTATGGCGTGGTCGAATTCACGTAAAGCTTTTGCATACATTCTTTGGTCATAAAGTGTCTGAGCGTAAATGAAGTGATAAAAACCGCATTTTTCATTTAGTTCCTGGGTATTGTGTAAAGCTGCTGCTTTCTTGATGTTAATAATCGCAGATTTAAAATCACACAAATGGAACAGGCAATCTGCTCTTAGAAGGTAATTCTGATAGTTGTCAGAATCCAGTACAACCAATTTGTTCAGAATGACCAAAGCTCTGTCAAACTTCGCGTTTTCTATTAGGTTGGTGGCATCCGATAACAAATTCGATATTTTTTTTGTTATCAATTCTTGATAAGACTGCTTCCTATCTCCGCTCTCCTCTGTTATAAAAAATGGATCATTCTCCATATCCTATATCTCGAAAACAAACTTATAAACTCACGTTTATTGGTTAAGCATAATTAGAATAATCTAATATATTTGAGGATACAGCTATAAACCTTGCTACATGTATTTTATCCTAATGTAACGGGTTCAAATTTTTCCCGAAAAAAGTTACAAATACATACATGCAATGCTAAGTTGACTAATTCATGAATTGTCAATGAATTACTCAAAATTTGAAATTAAAATAATGAAAAAAATTTGATATTTCGCTTAGGGACTGAGCAATGTTAGAGGTATATAACATGAGCAACCTTTTAACCACTTTTGGGAATAGAATCTGCACTAATGTTTGAGATTTTGAATAATTCATAATTCTTCATCACCTTTCAATGAATTAGTCAACTTACACATGCATTATGGATAATATAAATTTTATTTATTCAGGGCTTGCGTAATACTAACATTACTTCAATACAAAATATCAGGATTTAAACCACACCAGATGCCAAATATATTAGCTCATCAAACGTAGTAAACAATTTAGATAATATATAATATAACTCCGTGATGATTCCAAAAATTTGTTAAATCAACTTCTTACTATAGCTTGTAATTCTGATCGTCAGTGGAGAGTTGCGTTTTTTAATTACATTTCGGTGGTCTCAGGATTAATTTAACTTAAATTTCTTACGAATATTGCATAATTAAGGTTGAAGTGCACAATAACAATTGCCCACCAAGTCCAACTGAATATTGCATGTCAGGTATTATAAACAAACTAAAAATAGCAATCGAGATAAATCTAAATAAAGAGACAGAGTGGATACGAATAAATATATTTGAATTACAAAATGTATACCGAGCAGAATGGAGAGGAATAATTGTGGGTACAAGAGAGAAAGAAGTACAAATTGAACATGTTACTTGATAATGTTACGTGATAATGCCGGTAGTAGAGGAGTTGCACCGATAATTTTCACCTTTGATTTGATGAGATACTTTGGAACTGGATAGATCTTAGTATCGAAAACAGAAACTGTTTCAAGCCTAGGGATACAACGTTGTTAAAAGAGAAGGAATAGTATGCTAATATACTAGTAAATTGAAATGACGCAGGTTCTCTCTGGATTTCGATCAGCCGATAGTTCAACAAGGAATATTCTTACACTAAGAAAGCTAATTCTTATTATTCCTGAAATGCTTATTAGCTGATATTATACATTAAGTAGTTGAGAAAGCATTGTGTTAAGGATTATAACCCACATGCATAATGCAAAGTTGCATGCAACATGTAGGTTAATTTTTCATGCACTTTGTTACATGAGACATGCAGCATGGAAATGAAAATGTTCTATTTTCTTGTAACATTGTTGCACAAAATTATTGCATGAAATTTGTTGCATAATGTATGAGAGTCTTAAAGGTACAGAAAGTACTAGAAACGGAATTTGTGATCAAATTCATAATAAGTATCACGAAATTAAATGTGTGCTATGTAGGAAATTGAAATTTTTACAGAAGTTCTATCTGTGTTTGCACTAATGAATGTCTATCATATAAAAACAAAATTCATCAATCGAATTTTGAGCAGAATCGAAAGGAAAAAATTGAATGAACACTATTGCATATGTTCCATATTACAATGGACTTTCTAGAACAAAGAAGTTCAACAAGAGCATAGCATGATAAATCTCTTTGCACAAATGATCTTTCTCAACTCCTCCTTGTATCAATGATATGACTGTAGTTATAAAAATACTAATTTATAATTATTCAACTGTAAAATGCAAATTATATTAGTCGATAGCTTATGCCAGAAAAAGAAAGTCATCAGATTGCCACGAGAACTAGCAAATTGACTTTCTAATTATAAATCTATAAAATAATAATGATTACACCCTAATGGTGAGTATGGTGCCATATTTTAATATTTTTGTGTCAGTAGACTCAAGACGAAAGAAGCCAACCACGTCGAATGATTAAATTTTTACATAATTTATCGCTATTGAGCAATGAAGATAATTAGAGCAGTGGCGGCGGAGAATTTATTGTGCCACACCTGAGGTGTGAAACAGACCTCACCTCAGGTGTGGCCACTGAATAAAGATAATTTTAACTTCTGAATGTTGCGTTACTCATCTAAATTTGATTTTTAATTAAAAATTCATTTCAGATTGGTTTTTATTTAAGAAAATAACAAAAAAACATTATGATTTAAAAAAAAATACTCTATACTTACCAAACGAGGGAAAACATGTGAATATACTTACAATGTTTTAGAATAGTTCCAATTTGATGATTTGTAAATAAAGCATTTGTTTACAACTTAACCTGAGCATTAAATTCGTAAACTTCATATTAATGATATAATATTTATTCAATTCTTGATATGATTTTAAAAAATTGTAATTAAAATTAAACTATAAGCAGAGAGTATATGTAATGATATGAAATCATATGCTAATAAAGTTGTGTCTGAAAGCAATTCGTATGCTAAGCAAATTTTTATTTCGAAATAGGTTAAAGAAAATGGTTCAGATCAACGATTGCATTGTCTCCTATCATTTTGAAATAAGAAGTTACAAATGTAATAAATATCAAAATATCCTGCCATCTAAACATTTTCTGATTCCATTGATCAAAGCTTATTATTAGACATACATTTCAAGTGTTTCCATCTTAATACTCACCTTTTACACTTTTCGATTAGTTTCGTGAGACAATTCTGAGTAATCCTAAGACAAGAGTTGAGTGAGAGAGTGGTGAGGGAGAGCTGGTACGAAGAAGAAATCGTAGAGAGAGCGAGAGAACTGATCGGCAGTCCACTGAGATCTAAGTGTGCTAGCCTAGGCAACCTAGCTTGTCCTAATGCAGTGACGAAACTATCTGTCAGCTGACACTGCTTCACACTCAATTTCCTTTGATGAAAATTCATAAATAATCTAACGTTTTATGCACAACATATAAACTATTTTTACTGGAAATAAACATCTTTTAAATATAATCAGTGATATAGTATTTGGTTTTGACAGATTACAGTACGTACAGCGATGATCAAGTTAGCTAACAACAATTTTAAGTTTGTCAGTATTACGTAATATTACATAAAAATATACTAATATGGAAATATTGCATTGTTTTAAAATTGGGTTAACCTCATGCAAGATAATCTTCAAATGAAATTGCTCCGATCAACAATAATAAAAAGCTGAAAGGTTGAAATAATGCATTAATAATCAATATTTGCCCACAACAGCACATTCTCCTTAATATCAGTTCAAGATTAAATGCTTGGAATAATTTGTTTACAAATACGTAATAGTTTTAAGAAATGTATTGTGCATGCTGTGCAATATCTTCATGATCCCAAATATTAAGCAATATATTCAGAACTTAAAATAAGATATCTGATCATATTAAATTGTCTCTTGTTCCAGTTGTTACAGTCAGAATCGCTTATAATGAACCCGCTTAATATGAACATTTGTTTATTATGAACTAAGTCTCTGGTCCCAATTCAACAGGTTCCATAGGATTTGTATTAGATCGAGTTCGCTTAATATTTATGAACAGACTTTTTGGTCCCCAAGGTGTTCATAATAAGCGACCCTGACTGTATTTTCTTAAACAGCCTAAGTAGAATCAGACAACCGTAAAAGGAAACTTACTCTAATTTAGGCCACTTGCTAATCAAATGCACAAGCTGTGAGTCCTTGATATTATTGGCGTTAGACAGATTTAAACTTATCAGTTCGCTGCTCTCATTCAGTCCTTCTAACACAGAAGAATCGGTTTCAGCTAACTAGTAGTAATAAAAACTTTTAATGTGAAACTTCATAATCACAAATGTAGATAGTAACATACCCCAGGGTTGCTATGGAGATCCAAATATTCAATTAGCTGCAGGGAAGATAGAATGAGCTTGAATACTCTATCAGTGAACTTGTAGCAATTGCCCAGGTTGAGAGATGAGAGGTAGTGACAGGTGGCGATCACACTTCCTGTCCTGTTGGTTAGTCGTATGCAAGAGCTGAGATCTAGATCCCTCAACCTGTGGGAGTGTTCATCGTAAACGCGTCCCAATGTCAAGACAGAAATTAATCGAGTAATCATAGTATTTAAATCCTACTTTATCAAAATCGAATGGTTAGGTGCACATTTGCATATACAGCTACTCATTCACATCAAATTCAATTCATTATTAAAATCTTGCTAGAAGAGAACTACGGTCGACTAACTGGATACGAACACTCATTCAGTACTGTGCTTCCTCATCATATATATTGTCATATTGGATCATAGACCTTATATAATAATATAGGAACCAAATAAACAGCCATTGAACAGTACTAGTACAAGTAGAACTCGGTTAGTACGTACCCTTCTGGGAAGCGGAAAAAGTGCGTACTAACAGAGTTGATATTAGATAAGAATCTATATGATAAATGAATTCTGGTTCAGAGAAATGAGACGTACTAAGCCGAAGTATGTTGTATCCCGAGTACGTACTAACCGAGTTCTACTGTAATACACACGTACGTGTCCTGGAATCTAAGCAGGAGCGGAATAATTCCCAGGTCTGTGATCTGGTTAGCTCCAGCTAGAGACAGCCGTGTAAGGGAGTGGAGGGAAGAGAGAGAGGAGAGTCCATGGTCCGAAACACTCACCCAGTTCAGCTGCACACAGGACAGAGTGTGTGTAGCGTGCTGTGATAGCAGGTGACACACCTGGTCCCCCTTCAAGGTGTAAGGAGACCCAGGGTACAGATGTATGCTCTGTTGAAGAGAAATATGTGACAGATTTGCATGTTGGATATTGGATACCAAATTTAGGGAGTATTTCTGTTAAAAATTTTTATGTAAATAATATTATATTATACCCTGCGTTGCCCCAATAAAGTGTCGCGTCATTTCCGTCATTTTGGGCGGGGAATTGATATAGGTTTGGGTAGTTACTATAAATAGAAAATCCAACGAAGGGTAAAACATTCCATACCTGGAGGTGGGGTGCTATGCCCTGGAACAAGAACTGTATTTGAGAGTCGGTGAGAGTAACAGAAGATTTGGAACAGTTGAAGTGTTTGGGTTGCTTAGAAAGGATCCATGACAAATTGTCCGTAGAAACAGACAGACCAGACAGATTGAGGTGTGAGTAGAGGAAGGGAGAGTTGGAGAGGAGGTGGAGTCTTCTGCAGGATTGAGAAACAGCGAGTAGAGAGGAGAGAGGGAGGTAGGAGAAGATGAGAGAGAGAAGCTCGTTAGGAAGGTCTAGCAACGCTGTGTTGTGAGGAAAATTCGGCTAAAAAGTTGATTGGAGCACTTTCAGTAAGAGATACAGGCTAAACTCCACAAAATCGTAATAGAAAAATGAATTTGGAAAATTCAAATTTTACTAAATCAAATAACCATGGATAAAGAATGAAGTGGATTGATACATTTTGATCTTAATTGAATAATATGACTTGTGTAAATTAAGATAAGCTACTATGGAGATGGGGAATCGCTGGCATTTCCTTCAAAAAGAGAGCTGGGAAAACTGACTCAATAAAAAACGCTAATAGTACAAAAAAAGAAGTATACTCACAATCTTAAGTGCTATCTTCTTACATTCCTGAGTTCCACTATTCTTAACACCTTTCCTTCTCCTCCTACTCTCACTCCTCCTATCATCCCTTCTCAACACTTCCGGTCTACCGACACTAGCAGGCTTCCTCCATTGATAAACACCTGACCTCTTCCAGTGTCGCGAGTACGGCTGAACAGTCACGAGTGGCGGTTCACCACTACTCACTCGCAAGCAAGACTCCACCTCGTCTTCTCCGTAGCTCAGACCGACCTTCTGGGGATCAACATCGGTTCCATCTGGAGGATCCTGTGCAGAGATAGCCTTTAGGAAGTCCATACTTTCAAGAGCATTCTCTGCTTCCAATAACAGCTGAGTGAAGGAGTGAGGGAGTGGGGTAGAGTCAGGAGTAGAATGAAACCTGTCTTCTCGTGGAACTTGTCTCGAGTGGGAAGTTAGTTCGGATGGTTCCTCACTTCCATTCTCTCTCGTCTGAGTTGAGATACTCACTGGAGGGTGTGGGGGTGTGGAGGAGACAAGAGAGTTCCTCTCAGAAGGAGGGAACATTTGATGTCTGACCTGTGAATGGAATGGATCGGTTGTTCCGATATGGAACTGGGACTGGGAGAGGTGTGGAGTGATCGCTGATTCATTCGTGTTCCAAATTCGAGCGAGCTCTGACATCCCGGGAACCATGCTAGACATGTCACACATTTATTCGATGGACTAGCGCGAAATTTGTCTCCTTTTTAGCAATCTATTTATTAATTAAAAATAAACATGGCTCATGATCAATGAAATGTAGTACAGTCAGGGTCGCTTATTATGAACATTCGTTTATTATGAACTAACCTCCTAGTCCCAATTTCATTTTTTAGATAGGATTTGTATTGAATAAAGTTCGCTTAATTTGAAGTATCTCTATTATGAACAGATTTTTGGTCCCTTGGTGGTTCATAATAATCGACCCAGACTGTATATAGTATCAGTGGTGATAAGTTATAGACGTAGCTCTTTCATTACAAAAAAGAAGAGAAAATGATAAATCAATTAAATCTCTGGAAAAATAAAAAAACGAATAGAACGTCGATTGCGTAAATATTTTAGAATTTCATATCAACAAGCATAATAATGTAATTCATAAAAATAAAAGGAATCCAAAACGTAAAATTTTAAAGAAACTTGGTAGTAAATACAAATAACAACAAGAGGAGGTGTTACTCGATTAATGATAGAAGTAGAGGGTTAGAATATTTTCAGCTTTCCTTTTTGTTTATCATCAACTATCATCATTCTATTAATAGAATCAATAGCAATACCTGTAGGCCCAAATAAGATATCAGATCCATTTCCTATCTGGTGAATCAGTTCTCCTCTCTGGTTAAATACACTAATGACATCTCTATCAAAATCTGAAATTAGAATATTCTCTTCATGATCCAGAGTGAAGAACCAACCATCACCAACAGCATTACCTGTCCCTCTACTCACAATACTGTGAGAATAGCTGAGATCTCTATTGAATATATGGATACAAGGATTTCCTTTATCCAATACAAATATTCTATCTTGAGTTAGTTTGATGTCTCGTGGAGAGTTTAACTGATTCTCTCCAAAACTAGTTTTGTAATTGAGATTTTGAGAATAGACAAATATCATATTCTTAATCCAATCACAAACATAGATATCTCCACTGTTCTCTGATACAGCTATTCCTCTCGGATCTGAGAGTTCATTGTTTCCAAACTCTTCAATGAATTCCCCATTCAGTTCAAAGATTAAAATATTCCGTCCCAACGGGCTTACATACACCTTATCATTCCATACTGTTATACCCCATGGAGAGTTCAGTTTATCAGCTCCATTCTCTCCGAATTTATACAAATACTGACCCTGATGATCAAACACCTGAATTCTGTGATTGTTATAATCAGCAATGAATATTTTAGAAGATCTGCTATCAATAGCAAGTCCTTGAGGATATTTCATCTCTCCATCTCTACTCCCGAATCTGCTAGTTGTGTAGACAGGATTCATCTTATGCTGATAACGGATCACTTCAATGCTTCCCAGATTCTTCACAACATTCTCTACATATTCATTCCAGAATAAGCTCACATGAGGTGCAGAAGAATTGAATCGGATCTCATTTGATTTTATATCAATACTATTAAGGAATTCTTTCTTCAAAGATTTAAACATTTCGCTACCTCCTAGCGTGCTATCAGTGTAAGAACGCTCTTTAGTTAAATTTTTAAGCATCAACTCTCTCAAATTATATTCCTTTTCAAAATTTTGCTCAATTTCATCCAACTGAGAATCTAATTCTAATTTTCTCTCTGCCAATAGTTTCTCTATTAAGTCGAATTTGTTTCTTATTTCATTTCTCACAGAGTCTATGTTTTGTTTCACTTCCATTAAGACTCTATCTTCACACTTCATCATAGAACAGCAGTATAGCAACCTAGAATAGTGTATCATTTACATGGATAGAACTACTGTATTATGTTCATTTGAGTTTCTTATAACCATGATAGTGATTGAGATGATACATTGGAATTGATAAATTAATGGTTGGTACTGAGTCAAATAACGAATCGGATGTGTTCGTGGTATAATGTTATTGATTAAGTACTGATCGTTACCTCCTCTCCCACAATCAGATATAAAATTGTCCAACATAGTTTTTCGCTCATTTAGATTCATATTTTCGCCATTACAAGCTATGATATAGAATTATGGATACAACCTTGACAGATTATAAAAAGTGCAAGATTCACACTTCTCGATTTTCGTGCTTTCAGGAGCTACTCCAGTGCTATCAACCAGGGTTCCACGGAATCCTGGGTTGGAGTTTCGCCAAAGTGATTTTATGTTTCACGTTTTGATACTATAATCAAATGAAACAACAACGAACAAGTAACTAAGCGATCACAGAGCCGTAGGGATGGTTCGTCAACCGACCATGCACGGACCAGTTCAAATGTCTATGTTACGAGCCTAATTTAGTTCCTGGATCCATTGTTTGTTAATTGTAAGTTCCTTAGTACGTTTAATAATTTCGAAGAGTTTCGTAAATTTAAAATGGTTGAAAAGCACTGAGCAACACCCTCGGTTTGTCCAACGAACCTTCAATATTTTTTACTATATGCTCACTTATTTATCGATAAAAAAATAATAATGATAATGATAATAATGCCAATAATCCAAGATTCACCATGATTAACTACTATCCTAAACGATATGACACAAAAATGAAAATATATTTCCAACTAATTGGTAGAGATATGACTCTGACCTAGAAGCATACTCCCATAGGTGCAACTAGGTCCATTCTACAGGGTGACCCATAAGTTCTGTTACAAGCTTCATTAGGTATAAAATTTCTAATACTCAAACGATCTTAGTTATTATGGTCCTTAGAGATTGTAATTCGAATATCCTCAATGATTTTAAAAGATTTTTTCGATTCTATGACTTAGAAATGTGTTTTGTATGATGAGTTTTGAGAAGTAAAAATGTGTCCTGGTCCGTAGCGAAAATAGTGAATCAGGGCTCACTGCATCTGTAAAAAATGTCTTCATAATCGATATCTCATGACGATTTAGCACCAGGTACCTTTCATTCGTCATAGAAATATTTCATAAATCCACTGAATTCGAATTCAGAAAGGAGAGAAAAAGTTATTCAGTCACAGTTCAAATTAGGTACATTTTCCAAAATTCCCCAAAAATGGCACTGTTTTTCACATCACAAAAAAATCTGATCTATTTGGTCTTCAAAATGCACTGATCTGAACATCTTATATTTCTACAAATTTAGAGTGTTCAAGGGAAATGTGTGAGCTAATTTTTCCTAGAATTTGAAGACTCTGGGAAGATAACTTAAAAAGCAGTGGGCTCTGATTCACGATTTTCGCTGCGGACCAGGACACATTTTTTTTCTCAAAACTCACCATACAAAACACATAACTAAATCATAGAATCTTTTAAAATCATTGAGGATATTCGAATTACAATCTCTATGGGCCATAATAACTAAGATCGTTTGAGTATAAGAAATTTTATACCTATTGAAACTTGTAACAGAACTTATGGGTCACCCTGTAGAGTGCAGGTACCATTCTGATTTAGTGAGTACCTGAGTACCTACCTAGAATTGATCAGATATAATACAAAAGTATATGGCACACACACCCAGCGATCAGGACCTAGTTGCACCGATGATACTCACCATAGAAATACCAAGAAGGAACTGCGTAGCAACGACATGATGGAGAATAAATCAATTACAAAACGGGACTCGACAATATTAAATAATAAGAGAATAGGTATTAGACTTCTATATAAGTGTATAGATGTAACTTGATAAGTGTAGGTAAGCAGTGAACTGTGAATGGACTGTACAATGTCTCAGCTAGGAAGTTACTATGTATCTGCGATATTCACAATTAATTTATTTATTTTTCAAAAAAGTGTACGCACGTATTAAAACAACAGAATCTTCGACTGCACTATAGTATATATAAACTTCTAAAGGTATTAGAAATATCCATAATTAAAATGTCGCTCGACAAATCGATATTACAGCGCTGTAAGTGACTTGCACGTGAGATATGAATAAGAAAAACAGATCGCGTCATTTCCGATTTAAGCCATTTTGGGCCATACAAGTTTGGGGTAGTACTATAAATAGAAAATTCCAGGTGCAATGAAAGGTAAAACATTCCATACCTGGAGGTGGGGTGCTATGCTTTGGAATAAGAACTGTGTTTGAGAGTCAGTGAGAGTAACATAAAATTTGGAACAGTTGAAGTGTTTGGGTTGCTTAGAAAGGATCCATGACAAGTTGTCAGTAGACAACCTGTCATGGAGTGATTTTCATCTCATCATCAAAAAAAAGAGGAAATGATAAATCAATTATATTTCCAGAAAATCAAAATCAAATTAAACATTGATTTTGTGAATAATTTTAGAATCTCATATTAACAAGCATACTATTGAAATTCACAAAAATAAAAGAATTCAATACTAGTATTAAAAGAAACTTGGAAGTAAATACAAATAACAACAAGAGGAGGTGTTACTCGATTAATGATAGAAGTAGAGGGTTAGAATATTTTCAGACTTCCTTCTTGTTTATCATCAACTACGGCAATTCTATTAATAGAATCAATAGCAATACCTTCAGGCTGATAGATATCGGATCCACTTCCTATCTGGTGAATCAGTTGTCCTCTCTGGCTAAATACACTAATGATATCTCTGTAATAATCTGAAATTAGAATATTCTCTTCATGATTCAGAGTGAAGAACCAACCATAACCAACAGCATTACCTATCCCTCTACTCACAATACTGTGAGAATAGCTGAGATCTCTATTGAATATATGGATACAAGGATTTCCATCGTCCAATACAAATATTCTATCCTGAGTTAATTTGATGTCTCTTGGAGAGTTTAACTTACTCTTTCCAAAACTAGTTTTGTATTTGAGATTTTGAGAATAGACAAATATCATATTCTTATTCAGATCACAAACATAGATATCTCCACTGTTCTCTGATACAGCTATTCCTCTCGGATCTGAGAGTTCATTGTTTCCAAACTCTTCAATGAATTTACCATTCAGTTCAAAGATGAAAATATTCCGTTCCCATTGGCTTACATACACCTTATCATTCCATATTGTTATACCCCATGGATAGTTCAGTTTACCAGCTCCATTCTCTCCGAATTTATACAAATACTGACCCTGATGATCAAACACCTGAATTCTGTGATTGTTACTATCAGCAATGAATATTTTAGAAGATTTGCTATCAATAGCAAGTCCTAGAGGATGTTTCATCTTATGTTGATAACGGATCACTTCAATGCTTCCCAGATTCTTCACAACATTCTCTACATCTTCATTCCAGAATAAGCTCACATGAGGTGCAGAAGAATTCAATCGGATCTCATTCGATTTTATATCAATACTATTGAGGAATTCTTTCTTTAATGATTTAAGTATTTCGCTACCTCCTAGTTTGCTATCAGTGTAAGAACGCTCTTTAGTTAAATTTTTTAGCATCATTTTTCTCACATTATATTCCTTTTCAAAGTTTCGCTCAATTTCATTCAACTGAGAATTTAATTCCAATTTTCTCTCTAACAATAGTTTCTCTATTTTGTCAAATTTGTTTCTTATTTCATTTCTCACAGAGTCTATGTTTTGTTTCACTTCCATTAAGACTCTATCTTCACACTTCATCATAGAACAGCAGTATAGCAACCTAGAATAGTATATCATTTACATGGATAGAACTACTGCATTATGTTCATTTAGGTTTAGCACCTCACCCAGATTGTGAACTCTGAGAACATATTAGCATGGATTTAGTGTGTGTATACTGGGTGCCAATAAGTTCTGTCCCATGCTTGATTAGGTATAAAATTCCTTATACTCAAACAATCTTAGTTATTATGGTCTTTGGATATTATAATTCGAATAATTTCAACGATATTAAAAGATTTTTCGTAAAATAATTCAGAATCCTGAATTGCTATCAATTATTTGAAAAATTCATTCATCCTTACTATTAAAACTCAATTAATCGATCCATCTATCTACTTGTGTATCTATATCGAATTGATTGAAGAAACTGCCAGTCACAGGAAGCTGATTTTTGGCATGTGGGAGTCTTTAATTATGACGTCATTGTCACCTTTTTTATAATTAGAAACTTCAGTTTTTCGACCATAACTCAGTCATTTTATGTCATTTTATGTGATAAAAGGCTGCAATTTTAATAGAATGTGCATATAAATATACCACACTTATGATATAACTACCATCAAATCAGTGTGGACCATGGGTCACTTACAGTGACCTAGACTAGTTTAACACAACACATACAATTAAATGATGTGTCAATCAATTAATTTATTCTTACAACCTTCTAAAACAACAGAGATCGCCTGCACGGTCTCTGGGTATAGTTGGTTTAATTATAGGCTTACTCTACTCAATACTCAATCACATAAATTTGTTGTGGTTACGTACAAACACTTTAATATAAAGAAGTTTTCGAATCGTTTGTTTGCGACTATACAATCGTAGTATAGTCGCCAACTATTAAATGAGCGGCAATATATTATATATATATAAATATACACTACCCTACCAAAAGTATTTGTACACCTCAATATTTCCCATTAAAATAGTACTAAATGCGTCTATTACTGAACTGTCATGCAGTTAAACTAGACGAGATACAGTATATTTGATTTCAGATTCGTATTCTACGCATTTGAATTACCTATTTTAGAGTTTTCAAATCAATTAAGTTTTAACTATGCCGAAATTTATCATCATGTGCTACCCTGTGTCACCTATCACCATCTGCTACAGTGGTTGAGACTCTAGAAAAGTGGTACATGTGGCACAGGTCGGGAATTTTAACCTTGGCAATTAGCAATTGATTTGAAACTTCGAAAATAGCTAATTCAAATGCGTAGAATACGAATCTGAAATCAAATATACTATATCTCATATTTTAACTGCATGATCATTCTTTAATATAGCCATTTTAGTACTATATTAATGGGAAATATTGAGGTGTACGAATACTTTGGTAGGGCAGTGCATGTCACTGGGTCAAGGGGTTGTGACTCATGACCCATCGAATTATGTGGCCCATGTGACCCCTAACCCATGATCCTGTAATCCAGTGACCCAGTGACCCATGACTGGATCACCTGGGTCATCTGGGTCACTGGGTCAAGAGGTCGTGATCCATGACCCAAGTGACCCATGACCCAGTGACCCATGGTCCACTCTGATGACAATGACGTCATAATTCCATGATGAGTCAACATTTTCGTCTGAACTCAGAACTTACTGGAACCATAGCCAAAAGACTCCCGTATGTCAAAAATCAGCTTTCTGCACCTGGCATAAAAACGAAAATAAGGATAACCTCAATCAAAACTTGGATACTACAGTGCTAATCACAGTTTACGTTTCGATTCTATAATTAAAACAAAATAACAACAAACAAGTCGCTAACTAATCACAGGACTGTATATACGTATAGTCCATCCAACTGGACATACCCGGGCCATTTCAAATGTCGACGAACCTGATTTAGTTCTTGTATTCGTTGGTTGTTAATTGTAATGTAATTATTATAGTAGATAGTCAATGAATAGGAAGAAAGTTCCTCAATTCGTTTAATAATTTCGAATGGTTACGTACATCTAAAGAGGTTGAGAAGCACTGAGTACACTGTCGGTTTGTTTATTGACAAAATATTTATTTACTATATACTCATTTATTTATCGATAGAAAATAATAGTAAACGATTTAGTGAGTACCTGAGTACCTACCTAGAATTGATCAGATATAATACAAAAATATATGGCACACCCACCCAGCGATCAGGACCTAGTTGCACCGATGATACTCACCATAGAAATACCAAGAAGGAACTGCGTAGCAACGACATGATGGAGAATAAATCAATTACAAAACTGGACCCGTACAAATATTGAATAATAAGAGAATAGGTATTAGACTTCTATATAAGTGCTATAGATGTAACTTGATAAGTGTAGGTAAGCAGTGGACTGTACAATGTCTTAGCTAGGAAGTTATTATGTATCTGTGATATTCACTATTTATTTATTTATTTTTTCAAAAAAATTGTATCACCAGAATTTTGGACTGTACTATATATAGACTTCTAATGGTATCAGAAATATCCATTTAAAAAATGGCGGTTGACAAAATGATAGTACAGCTCCAGTAAGTGACTTGAACGTGAGATATGAATATAGTAAAATAGTATTCAGGAACTACTAAACTTTAAGAAAACTCGAAGCCACGAAAGCCACTGGATGCTGAAGGCAGTTTGAATATAACTAGACCAAAATATTCCAAGTTTGCTCGTTCTCGTGATACACCTAGCCTAATTCGTCGCTATCGTATATAATGCATAAATAAGAATATAACCGAATTCAGTGTATTTCCATTTTCGGATGATTTCGAGTCATAGCGGCTAAAATCAAGACATCTAGACAGTATAAGCTTGTACATAAGCTACGGCTGTAGTGTAAAATCCCATGATTACATCATCATGCGCCTATAATGCCATGATATCACGTGACTACTTTAATTCTCCATCTCAAAAGCCTCCTTGACACCTGGTTTTGAGCTCCATTCCTCCTTTCAGATTCAATCGGCCTTCGGCCTCCCCATCATATTGCCACGCCTAAAAGCACCCACTTCTTCCATATTACACGTTGTATATACAAATTAGGTTTCTACGACGAATTATTCCGTTAACGGGTTAAGAAAATACCTCTATCATATACATTTATAAAGCACAGTATATTACATATGTCGATTAATTTTCATGCTGGGGCAGAGAGAACTTTATAATACAGTGCCCCCCACCCCATTGCCGAGGTATGGAGGGGCAGTGCCCCCCTGCCCTCCCCTATTCTACGCCTATGTATTGAATAAATAACCATGGATGAAGGGGATTGACAAATTTGAGGTGTAAGCATGTGAATTTCATGAGTTGGCATTAGTCTACCGGAGTTTAGGAAAGTGGCATTAGGAAGGCAAGACGTTGAGTTATATACGTAGCTGATTTTCATCTCATTACCAAAGAGAAAATGATAAATCAATGATATTCCCAAAAAATCAAAAACGAATTGAACAGCGATTCCGTAAATAATTTCAGAATTTCATAACAACAAGCATAATAATGGAATTACAAAAATAAAAGAATCCAATAATACGTAGCATTAAAAGAAACTTGGAAGTAAATACAAATAACAACAAGAGGTGTCACTCGATTAATGATAGAAGTAGAGGGTTAGAATATCTTCAGACTTCCTCCTTGTTTATTATCAACTATCATCATTCTATTAATAGAATCAATAGCAATACCTTTAGGACCATCGAAGATATCAGATCCATTTCCTATCTGGTGAATCAGTTCTCCTCTCTGGTTAAATACACTAATGACATTTCTGTGATTATCTGAAATTAGAATATTCTTTTCATGATCCAGAGTGAAAAACCAACCAATAGCGTTACCTGTCCCTCTACTCACAATACTGTGAGAATAGCTGAGATCTCTATTGAATATATGGATACAAGGATTTCCTCCGTCCAATACAAATATTCTATCTTGAGTTAGTTTGATGTCTCGTGGAGAGTTTAACTGATTCTCTCCAAAACTAGTTTTGTATTTGAGATTTTGAGAATAGACAAATACCATATTCTTAACCCAATCACAAACATAGATATCTCCACTGTTCTCTGATACAGCTATTCCTGTAGGCTGTGAGAGTTCATTGTTTCCAAACTCTTCAATGAATTCACCATTCACTTCAAAGATGAAAACATTCCGGCCCAACTTGCTTACATACACCTTATCATTCCATATTGTTATACCCCATGGAGAGTTCAGTTTACCAGCTCCATTCTCTCCGAATTTATACAAATACTGACCCTGATGATTAAGCACCTGAATTCTGTCATTGCCCCGATCAGCAATGAATATTTTAGAAGATTTGCTATCAATAGCAAGTCCTCGAGGATATTTCATCTCTCCATCTCTACTCCCTACTCTGCTAGCTGTGTAGACAGGATTAATCTTATGCTGGTAACGGATCACTTCAATGCTTCCCAGATTCTTCACAACATTCTCTACATCTTCATTCCAGAATAAGCTCACATGAGGTGCAGAAGAATTAAATCGGATCTCATTCGATTTTATATCAATACTATTAAGGAATTCTTTCTGTAACGATTTAAGCATTTCGCTACCTCCTAGTTTGCTTTTAGTGTATGAATGCTTTTTAGTTAAATTTTTAAGTATCATTTCTCTCACATTATATTCCTTTTCAAAATTTTGCTCAATTTCATCCAACTGAGAATCTAATTCAAATTTTCTCTCTAACAATAGTTTCTCTATTTTGTCAAATTTGTTTCTTATTTCATTTCTCACAGAGTCTATGTTTTGTTTCACTTCCATTAAGACTCTATCTTCACACTTCATCATAGAACAGCAGTATAGCAACCTAGAATAGTATATCATTTACATGGATAGAACTACTGCATTATGTTCATTTGAGTTTCTAAAATTTTTAATTTTTTTAAGTCTTAGATGCTCAAATATCGATATACAACTATTGTTGTTACCTAGGTACATAATTTTGGGGTTTAATTGTAACTTTAAAGTTTGTGTGGAGTCCTGCCATACCACAGCTTCCTCCACTGCTCCATTATCCAATACTACGCCCCCACAGGCTCCAGACCTGAGGGGGGAGCCCCCCCAGGTACCCACACTTGCCGTCTATGCTACGTATCTATGTCAGACAGGATTTCTTGTCTCACGCAGATAAAAACGAAAACACGGATAGCCTCAATCAGGACCGTAGAGATGGTCTGGTCAACTGGACATGCCCGGACCAGTTCAAATCTCGCTACAGACCTGATTTAGTTCTTGTATTCATTGGTTGTCAATTGTAATGTAATTATAATTATGTAGATATTCAATGAATAAGAAGAGAGTTCCTCAATGTTTAACAAATTCGAATGGTTTTGTACATTTAAAAAGGTTGAGAAATACCGAGCAACACTGTCGGTTTCTCCATCGACTTATTTCTTCAACTAAATATTCATTTATTTATCGATAAAAAATAATAAACATCACACCAATAATCCAAGATAAATACAATCCCATCATGGTTCTATCTCAACTGATACGACACAAGAATGAAAATATATTTCCACTAATTGGTATACGTATATATGAGTTTGACCTAGAAGCATACTCCCATAGGTACAACTAGGTCCATTTTAGGGTGCAGGTACCATTCTGATTTAGTGAGTACCTGAGTGCCTACCTAGAATTGATCAGATATAATACAAAAGTATATGGCACACACACCCAGCGATCAGGACCTAGTTGCACCGATGATACTCACCATAGAAATACCAAGAAGGAACTGCGTAGCAATGACATGATGGAGAATAAATCAATTACAAAACGGGACTCGACAATATTAAATAATAAGAGAATAGGTATTAGACTTCTATATAAGTGCTATAGATGTAACTTGATAAGTGTAGGTAGCAGTGGACTGTAAATGGACTGTACAATGTCTTAGCTAGGAAGCTATTATGTATCTGTGATATTCACTATTTATTTATTCATTTTTTTAATAAATTGTACGTATTAAATCACCAGAATTTACTTTATATAAACTTCTAAGGTATCAGAAATATCCATAATTAAAAGTATAAATTGATTCAGCTCGAAAAAGTGTTTGGACATAAACATCTTGATAACTTAAGTAATTTAAAAGTAAACAAATCAGTAAAGCCGTCAAGAGGGAAGTAGATGGACCAATCCCCCCAGGACCCGGGAAGAAACAAATACCGAAATGTTGTTCAAAATATAAATGCATCATCATTTCGAGGGAAAACAAAAACTCTTGCCCAGGGGTTCGACTCTTGGTAGCCATAATTAATAGAGTTTAAAATAATAGAAAGTTAGAAACACGTAATTTGATACCTGAATGTCGTTGTTTACATTATCAGCACTCTTCAAGTCGATAGAGGAAGGTTCTAAGAAGCAATATTCGATTGGTCTGATGGCGAAGAACTTCTTTGACTCAAGATGATAGTCATCCAACTATCAATGTTATTGCGAGTACAGCTGTCGCAAAGTTATGAGATCTAGTGTAAAGGGAAACTGAAATTTTTGTTGGATTATATTAATTATGTTATCAGGATTAAGTTAATCAAGAGTAAAGATATAATAATGGTCTTTTAAACAACCCATGTGAATTATTTAGATACATAGCTCGGTATCAAATATCCTCGAATAGAGCCGAGGTAATCTGATGGAAATCAACATTTCAGATACTTAGTATAAGAACTTTTCAATAATTATAACTCTACATGAGTGATTGAATTGATGGTAGGTCAAAAGGGTAGTAAAAAATTGGCACCCTCTTTCGGGAGGGGAGGGGACTTTTTATTCGAGGACCGGTTACTATTCGAGTACACACTAACAATTGTATAATAAACTTGAAAATATAGATTTCATAAACAAAATTAATACAGTATAGCATATCTACGTGTAAATTGATTACAAAATATCTATTATTAATGAATGATGATAGTAAGGTAGAATAACTAAAAATTAGGAGCATATGAGATATGTATTCGCCAATAATTTTCTGAATTCACACTTCATTTCCAATAGATTTATCTCCACAATACTCTCTATAGGTAGGCAATTCGTTGGCAGATACAGGTGCTGGAAGGGTGTTATATTTCGGTGGAAGTTCATCTTTCACTGGGACCGGAACATTTGACTTTTTGTCTCCTACATCCATTTCTTGTCGAACATGAATAAACTCATGAAGCATTATGGGTGGAGCAGTCGTGAAATAATTCCGTAGTCGACCTGATAAATACAAGTATGACCAACAGAAGAAGAGAACAGATAAAGAGAGGAACACGGACAAGGTCAGGATATACTTCCCAATCAGATCGAAATCGTGTACATATAATAGGATGGCAGCTAGCAGGGTAGAGGATGCCAGCAGAGCGAGTATAATCGCAGAAGAGAGGAATGAGATACGAAGCTTTGAAGAGCTACGAAACTCAACCATCTCTAATCAAAAATAAAGAATTACGTTAAAGGTATTTTAACAAATAATATCCTAAATACAGAGTACATGCCAACTTGAGCCATGGTAAAAGCGGGACGCAGCGATGAATTTCGCGGGACATAACGGGACGCAATAGAAAAAAATGGTATATATGGGATCAAAAAAACGGGACATAATGGGGGAATTTCTGTAAAAACGGGACACTCGTGAAATTAGCTCATAGAAGAGTGAAAAAAGTGAGACGGTTGCCATGTATGTACTTGTAACTCCCAAGTTTAAAATATCTACTACATGTCCCTGGTCACAGCCATTATATATTATGGCGATTAGTGACACAAAATGGCACAGGTTAATAATTTTCTATATGATAATAAGTATTTCCGTTGAAATTTTCAAAAATGAGTAATTCGGATGCGTAGTTTACGAATTTGAAATAAAAATAGAATATTTCTTACAGTTTGAGTACATATTCCTTTACAATAGATCCACTTTAATACTATTTGTATGGAGGTTTTCGTGGTGGTCGAATACTTTTGTCCGGGACCGGGTAGTGCATAGTAGAGATCTCATTCCCAGCTCTTCGCGAAAGAATGGTTACTTTTTGGTGAGATATTTTGCCGTTCTAAAAACATAATGTGTCGAATAAACTAGTCTGTAATTCTGAGAATTGTATGTATAAACTTTAAAGTGGTAACGCCAATATTAAAAATACTACCATTATTAATTAAGGCTATTATTCCTGGTTGTTGGTCATAGGGATTCCTCAAGGGTTCTAATATGTATCTATAACTAAGTCACATTAATTTTATAAATGAGTTTCTCTAGTTATCCTTGGTTGTTTGTATCATACTAAAACGGAGGAGAGCCCTCAATTAGAATATGTGCTGAGAGAGCTTTCGAACTTCTTGGTAATAATTTGCTAATATATTCGATTAATCTTAACAAAAGATTTGGCGGTAATATCATTTTAGGTTTTTTATAAATTTGTTCATCACATCATTATGTGACAATTCACAAATATTTATATCCGAATACTTTGCAGTATGGAATGAAGGAATCTATAATTATAATTAATGATTGGAACATGTGAGCTCTGCACTTGTTCAGTATATTTGACTGCAACGCTTTGATCCATGGTCAACAAGTGCTGGAAATAAATACGCGTATATTTCAATGATGAATTTAAGTTCTATGCACTAATTAACTAATCATGTTCTTTATACATAAAATAATAAATATTAAAATATTTCGAATATCTATCACCTCAAATTCAATGAAATCGATAAAAGGAGAATAAATACAATTTAGTTAAGATCAGAAATTTACGTAGACTAGGGTACTGATTCCAGAGATATGCTCTCAATATGTATCAATCTCTAGATTTTGAAACGTCTAAGATTGATAAGGAGCATGATGGCTAAACATTATCAGACTAAAAATAATAGAATGTCTCTCGCACCTAGATCATTCCTTGAATTGTGAACGCATTGTATGCTAAGCACTAACACTCTTTCATTTCAATCTATTTCGAGAGTAAATTTGATCCTCTTCTTACCTCATATTACATAGCATTATATCTTAATCATCAAGTCTTTAAGGAGGCATAGCTACTGCACGTATATAACAGGTCGGTTGCACTCTCCTTTAATAATTTTGCGCCATCAAATACTTAATACCCAACAGGATTCAATGACATTCTAAATTTCAACTCTGCAAGTAACTGGATTATGGTGTGATACTAATGAATTCTAGAAGTGGTGCAATGCTTACATGAGGCCGTAATGCAATGGAATGGAAATTTGATTTGTCTCAAATCATTCTACAGTATATATCTAGTTACAAATGTCACGTCATATCATATCATAATTTAGAAGGTATACTTTGAACAGTTCAAAGTGGCAACATAGTATTCTTGATGTGCAATTATTACATTGTATTTTTAAGTTTTGTCTGTGTAGGTAGAAATCATCGCAGGTGATCTGAAGGTAAAATTCCAACATCTTTTTTTAAAATCATCAAAGTTAAACTATACAGCATCACATGAAACTGTCATCATAATTTCGGCACCAAATTCATGTTACCAGTCTATACTATTGCCTAATAATTAAATTTTTGCGTTGGGCAATATCCTTGTGGCCTTGTTCTGTACATCAAAGCAAATTCGATAAACGTAGGAATAGTTGCAAGCTAGTTGATACGTTTTCAAAAGCATCGATTTGTAGGCAAATTGAGTCGAATGCAAGGATTGGAACGATAATTGATATAATGACGAATCGAATCTAAAAGAAGGATTATACTGTAGATTCAATCTAGGAACTAGATCTAGATTCCAAGGTGCGTAGAAGATAATGAAGTTCGAATGCTGAAATTAACACTTGTATAATTTCAATTTTTTGATAATGTTTCTCGACTATTTAGGTCAATTAAATTGATACACTAGTTGTATAATACCAAATCAGTAAAATTTTGTCAACTAAATTGAATCTAGAAAGAAATTTCGTTTTCCTTATTTGTGCTTTTAACAAAATCGATGAACAATCCAATTTATTTTTTCGAAATTTAGCAATCGTAAGCTTAAAACAAGAATCTACTCATTGCAAATTACCACATCCCTCTATTCACAACTGGGATCAGAGAATTCAATCGATTCAAATGCTAAATAGACAATAGAACAATTATACTAATGCTATCCAAAATCATGAGCTCACGCTAATTGAACATTACCCTTGATAAGAAGTAATTAGCGATGCAAGATGAGGTCGTGATAATATTTCGACGAGAAGAATGGATTAGGTTGCTGCTAATGCACTTATAACTTGACGTTTTGGTATAACTATTAACAACTAATGAGTTTTAAACGGAAACAAACCCTAATTCGTGTTCAATTAACTTCCATACCTGCCCACCGGTCTTCCTTAACAATCATTTTCTACCACTGTTTCAGAGTATTGCGTAAAAGTGTCTTTTCACTTTTAGTCTGAAGACACAATTAGAGTAAATTCACTCAGCAAATTTAGTTTCAACTTACCAAAGCAAATCTGAGTAAAAATAGATATTCTGTATTTGACGTAATATAACAACTATCACTGCAAATTTTTATCTACAATATTCCCTACTAAATATATCCATAAGATTTGCTATTAGTTTCCTACCACATCAAATCACAACGTCAATCTTGTACCTTTTGAACTTAACACCAAACTGTTAAACATTTTTGGAAAGTCGTGTGTTGCCAAATTTTGCCAAATTGAGTTGCACAATAAATAATTCATTAGTGTAAAAAATATTTGTATCTGATTTTTTTTTTCCTAATGAAAAACCCTAGGTGCATATCAATAATTAAATTTGTTGATTGTTCAGGATATAGTTGGAAAGAACTTTTCAATTTTCCACATCATTTTCAAAAAAGTAGAGGAATTTTTACCTCTACAACAGCTGTTAAGGAAAGAGTTCAGCATTACGTATTGGTACTAGAATTCTAACAATCAATTAGTATGGAATAAGAATGGTAGTCTCTGTGGGGTGCTAAAAATTATTTCCTAAATTGTAAATCAGTGCAACTAACCCTGAGATGTTATAATTCTCCACCAGGTTTTACTATCTCTGCGTTTTCCACAGATTTCAATCTGTACTATCACAGAGATATTGAGATGTAATTTCGTTCTATCAAGATTATGCGTAACTTCGTGTAATGAAAGTCTAGAGGTTAAGTTTTGCATATTTAGTTTGAAAGACAGCATTTTATAATTATTCACACACAAATTCAGCTTGCTATGGCCAAGAAACTGATAATTATTCATGATGACTCATCTGATACTTCATCAGGAGACGATCTCGGATTCATCTGGGCACAATGTGAATCTAGCAAATGTCAGAAATGGAGAAGATTGGATAAAGATATTTTTGAGAAAGAAGGAAAGCAAGATCAGAAATGGTACTGTTGGATGAATAGCGATACAAACTATAATGATTGCTCTAAACCTGAAGAGAAATGGAAATCGGAAGAGTACAAGTATAATCAAGAATTCGAACTCTATTCTATAGTAAATGCAAAGTATGGGATATACCCAATTTGGCCAGCGATGATCACCCTGTGTCCGAATAAAAAAAAGTATACCAACCACAAAAAATCGGTATATCACGTGGAATTATTTGGTAAAGCTCGGACGCATGGTTGGGTTGAGACGCATAATATCGAGTTGCTGTTTCTTGATACCAAAATGAAGGTGGGATGTGCTAGCAAACATTACACGAAGGTAAAAGAAGCATTTGAAGTTGCGAAACAAGCTCTCTCCACAAAAATGGATCAAAGAGTTGAATTACTGGAGCATCAGGAAGGAGACAGATTATCTAGTAAAAAAAAAGGTGATCAAAGCAAGTTTTACTACAAAAAAATGACTAAATGTGACTACGTGTGTACATCGAATGGTTCTTCGCCATGCACAGGTGTTTTAAATTCTGAAACCTTCGCAAATTTCAGCGAATTGCATCAGTATGGAAAGCGCTTGCTTGATCAAATGGAAGAACTATTAGCTCGGATAAATCACAATGATTCCTCCTAACTTCTCTCACTTTCCGATTGTAGCAGACTGCAAACGTGTTCGTTAATGTTCGTATTGTGATTAATATTATTATTAATTAAAAAAATCATTTCGCTATGTTATCTTTTGAGAATCTAAAAACTACTATGTGTAATATCAAACTCTTACTAGCATAACACGTGTATCTACATTTGTGGGTAATCGTTTGTCTTGAGGGAGCCAAGCATATTAGATGTATCAAAAGAAGAATGTTGTGTGGGCCCCGTCTGACCTTTTTTCCCAGGGTATCACATAAATTAGTACCTATACCTAGAAATCTATTGTAGGAATAGACTTATGGGAGACGTATCGAAGTGTAAGGGGAGTATTGATCGTATGTAGGTGACTCTATCTACCATTGTAACAAGAGCTTTAACTGCCTACGCTTAATTGAAAAACAAGGTAATGGGGCTATACGTTATACTTTTCAAACGCTTTATTAGCAATGCTAATTAGAGTGCTTTATCATAATTCTAACTCTGTTATAAAATACAAAACTGCTCAGCCAGGATTATTAATCAATAATACGAGAAAATAATTGTAAAACTTTATTCTAAGTGGTAAAAAAAATGAGGGAGAGGATCATTCGACTATATACAGCATATACCACTTAGGTAAACTCACAAGTAAACTCATCCCCAATTGAGCGGTTGCAAAGTCCATCCATTTTTTGACAAAAACAAGCATACGAATGACAGACTAAGGAAGTTTTGTCTTCAAGACTGCTGAGATACCTCGATGCAGTATCTAAGTTTATTTTGTATTCATTGCAATGATTGCATCTTGAGACAGTAAATGTTGCAATGTTACAATGATATATGCTGTTATACAACTTCGTATGTAATTACTTTGAACCTGCACGAGGACAACAAAAGCATCCTTCATAAGGTTTACTCTTGCTGTTACATTAGATGATGCAGAATCCAATTCCAATAATTCGTCACGAAGTCTTATTTAAGAATGAAGTCGTTACGTAGTAGGTTGTATTTGGACATCATTTGTACGTTCCCTGTGTTTTGACGATAGTTGGTAACACAATACTCTTTTATAGAGCTATCCTTTAGTCTCGTGTTTAAAATATAAATTTAGATTAACGAATTAGTTGCTGGCTGTATTGCATATGCCGCATCAGCAGAGTGCAGGGTTTCCTAGTAACATGCTATAGAATATTGCATTCTTGAATAATATATATTTTATTGTCTATTTTAAACTTACTGCAGTTGTTTAGTTATTCATATGGCGCGAGTAGTTTTAGAAAAACAACTCAAAAACAAAATAAAAGGATACTTGTTTACACCCATGATTAAGTTCAAAGGCCGCTTTAAAGTCAGTTCAGTGGTTCGCTTACAATTACTTTACAACATGTACTGTCTTATTAGTTTTCCAGATAAAGGGGATGATGTTTTCAGGTGTAAGAAAAACATTTCATAAACATTGCCAAGAAAATTATCCAGCATTATATCTTGTTTACTCAACAAGTAACTGAGTGTAGGTAGTTTTAAGTTATGAAGTGGTGTGTTTTTTTTGCGTAGAAAATATTGAAGTTAATGTTATTCAATTATACCTAGCATAAATTATAAATTAATCAAGCAAAGCAGGCCAGGTGTCCTATTGTCCAGAAATCAAATCGACGCAATTAGAATCTCACATGATACCTACAATGGCATATCTGCAGTCGTAATCTTCTAGCAGTTTTTTGTGAAAAGTTATTATAACTTAGCCGGCTTTGCAGATTGAAACTTTCCATGATGCCATATCCTATCGTCTGCGGATCAGGGAATAAATTTACTCGTTGCAATTGTGTCTAGGTTAAAATATACATTTTAAGAGCTATTTCATCAGTTATAATTTATTGGTGGTAAAACTGCATTCTTAACTCATCTCGTACTACTCAATCAATACACTGCATTTGCAGGTGATGTATATTATCTACCCCCTGACAGCAGAAACGAATACTCATCAAGAATCTTTTAGGAATATGATAAACAGAGAATTACTTTAGAAATCTATCAGGCATAGTATATGATTCCTACAGAAAATGTTGTTTTTAATACGTAGTGTGATGTATTTGTCACTCCATTCATTGCGTGTTAATTGCAATAATATAAGTAAGAACAGATTGCATACGCAAATGAACTTGATCTGTTGAATTATTAATTTCGAACTACTCAGTTCAGTAAACAGTTCCTATTCTAAAACAATAAATTAAGTTTATAGCAATAATATTTTAATATTTTTCAGAAATGATTAGTTGATACACACTACTGAATTTGTTATGGTGGTTAAATCAATTCCTGGATTTATGTTTTCCCAATGATGTGCCACTCTTACTTATTTCCTTTTGATTTAAATCAATAATTCAGCATATTGTCATTTTAATTAAAAATGCATTCCTGCAATTGGAACATTTCCATGTTAAATTGATCAGTTGGTCCCGATTCCATTAAAGTAACAACAAAGCCTAAGTGATGAATAATCACTTCCTAATTGTTTTACTTCTCACTGTTTATCATTAACATGAGACGTACATTCATTCCATTGTTCTTTGTTGCGATTTTCAAATCAACATAATTGCAGAATTAACGAAATCATTATTTACTATTGTTCACCATTTAAATTGATATAATTCGGTTGTAACAATTCGTTGGTTGGGTACACATTTACATGTAGAGTATAGAAGCATTGTCTTAGTGAATTTAAGTTAACATTTCAAAGCTAAAATGGAGGGGTTTTGAGGGAAACACAAAAACTCAATTCTTCAAAGAGATTTCTCAGTCATGCTAGTAGGATAATAGAGCCAGAAAGCTCACAGGTGTGAATCGTAGTTCATAGTTTTCGTGTAAACTAATTGCGAACTAGAAAGTAATGAATTGTTCGTAGGTGGCAGCATAATTATAGTTGCTCCGTTATATTAATTAAATCCATCATATGATTGACGAGTCTGTGAAAGAAGTAAAGAAAAGATATGGTTATGAACATTATGTTTTGGTCATGCTTGAAACCAGAACTTGAAAGGATTATTCCACAAGTTCTAACCACACGCCTTTTAATCCTAGTATATCAACTATATTTGAGTGTGGATTAGCTGAAAATTAAGTTTGGTTACGTAAACACACTACATACGATAGAACCAAATTATACTGTTAGAGATTGCATTGCAGACTCGTGCAGTACATTCGATACCATTATCAAACTATAATGCAATGGAGTATAAAGTATAAATAGACTTTGAATATTGAGCAATACAGTTAAATTTGAATACAACATCCTACAACTACCTTTTTACTTACAAATCACATCAATCAATAATTCATAATGCTTTCTGTAATCAAAAAGATCCAATCATTTGTCCACAAAAATAAAAAATTGCGAAAACAAGTAAAGGTTAGCAAACCTAATTCGTCTGTCTACTGCAATCTTTCGCAAATCGGGGAAGGTGGATGCGCCAAAATATACAAAGCAACGAATTCCATTACTGACGAAGTCGTAGCGATCAAACAGGTTAAGTCGAAATCTGATTACGGACGTCAGCTTTTGGAGAGCGAAATCGAAACGATGAAAATAATGAAGGGAAACAAAGGAATCGTACAACTTCTTGACACATATAAAGAGGACCAAACAACCAATCTAGTTCTGGAATATATTGATGGATGGTGCCTACAGAATCTAGTTGAACAGGTTTCACTTGACTACAGGCTAATCGCAGCCATTTCCAAGCATCTACTCATGTCATTATGCGACCTCCACATTAACAATGTAGTGCATAGAGATTTGAAATGCGGAAATGTCATGATCACAAAGAGTGGAAGCACAAAGCTAATCGACTTCGGATATGCAACTGTCATGCCTAAATCTGGTCACATTCGTAGCGGTAAAGTAGGAAGCTTATACTGGATGGCACCGGAAATTTACCAACGATTGGCATACAATGAGAAATGTGACATTTGGAGCTTCGGTATCATGGTCATTGAGATGTTCCTGGGAGACCCGCCTTATTACGGGACCAATCATAAGCAGTATGAGATTGTCGAATACTTAACACATGGAATGGTGCATATCCCTAACAAAATGCCAAGACATATGGCTGATTTCGTCAGAATGTGCTTGAGAGTTGAACCCAGTCAACGACCTTCTGCAAGAGAACTGCTACACCATCCGTTCATAATGGAAGCTGCCCCCATGAAATATTTGGTACCAGCCATCAAAAAGTGTCAAGAAGCGAACAACTGAGTATCGAATCAACACTCTACACACTTCCAATTGAACATGAATTTCTTACCATAGTCTAAATTTTAAACATTCTGTATCGTTATTTTCAATTAAATTAACAAAACATACTTTGTCTATACAAATTAATATAGCAGATAAAACTGGGATAGTAGTTGGGAAATAGTTTGTAGTAGAAAATCTTTCAACTTTTGGTTGATCAATGACAACTACTGTTCATGGGTTTATCTAGGACTTCTCAGTCTTGCACTTTTTTTTGAAGGTGATACAAGTTAGATGACACCCAAACAGGGTTTTGTTATTCCAGAGGTGGTGGAAACCAAGAGATCATCTAGGAGCGCGAGAATCCAGAATAAAATCCAATTTACCCTGTATTATGATGTTATTTATCGATTTAGGCGTATGAAAATTTAGGGGTTTGAGATTAGGAGCGTATCTCTGGAGGGCTGTATAATACCCTGGTGGTAACCCAGCACCAAAATCGAATCACACTGCAAGCACCTTGGCTAGGGTATTATACAGCCCTCCAGAGATAAGCTCATAGTCTCTAACCCATGATTTTAAACGCCTAAATCGATAAATAACATTATAATATAGGGTAAATTGGGTAATGTTCTAAATTTTCATGCTCCTGAGCACTTTCGGGCTTAAAATCATACGCCTAAAGGAGCGTCTCGCGCTCCTAGATAATCCTTGGACCTTGGCTCCTCGGACGATACCAAGCTGGCACCTATAAGTGCCGGCTAAGCACCTAGATAAACCCCTGTTACTGTTACCTCTATGTACTGTATTCCATATTTGCAAGTAAATTGTGCTTTAATGAATAATTAACTGGGATTCTCTAATGGAAATGGTTAGAGTAAATTATAAAACGTGTAATACGGAGAAACTAGACTATTGAAGTTGATTCTGTAGCCTGAGGGATATTATAATTAATATTCAACTGTAAAGCATATGTGTAATCGTTGTTACAATCAAATTAAATTTTATTACAACTATTTTCTTTCATCCGTTAGAAATATCCCATCAGATGTTACGGAGAGTCGATATTTCAGATAGTGTAATGAGTCAATATGAATATCAGCTGTGAAATTCTGTTTGTACCCTTTATCAATGATTTTGAGTTCAAATCATCTGATTGAACTCAAAATCATTGATAAAGGGTACAAACATAATTTTAGATTATATCCGTCCACCAATTCAATTTGTGAATACTATAAATGAATCGTACACATTCCTCAATTGTGCAAAATGTTGAACCATAAGTGTAGGTATACTCAGATATTAATTTGCAAAGTTAAGTTGCAAAAACTAAATCCAGGGTCAGACAAAATTTGATTGAAATAGCCACAAAATGTGGAAAAATCTTATATTCAATGAAAAAGTATTATGATAGCCCCCATAAACTAACATTATTCAAACAATTCGGAATAGATAACGTAAGGACTTTAAGATGTTTACTTCCTTGACTATATCTGGTTCTATCTGATCCGATAGCAAAATTTTGTAGTCGTTATTTTCTAATTTTATTCAGTGTATAATAATAATTAGTAAAGCTTTCGAATTGGAGCAAAGAATTATAACATGCGATTGTTTTTAGAGGTAATTTTATTTTGATAAACAAACGAATTCGATATTTCCACCATCGTAGCATTATCAAAAATCCTATGTTAGCATTTTAGTCAAATTTCATGGCCATACGTGTACATTTCTTTATCCTTTATCTGTTGTCAACATAGCCAAGACAATCATGTAGTGATCATGTCATGTTATCTTTTCAAATAATTGAGACGCTACGTAGACACATACTTTTATCTTACAGTACTCTACGTAGTTTCAAATATCTCAACCCCACCTCGAGAATGAAATGACAGAATCTAAAATATTCCATTCTGAGTCGAATCGGAATATTATAATTTGTTTCCATTGACGTTTTACTCGTATGTGAAAATCATTATGCTTATCTCAGGACTCGAAGCTATAATTTAGAGATGCTTAGCTCAATGTGAATCGTTGCATGAATAAAAATTACTGCGAATAATTGTAGGATATTATGAACGTTATCATCTGACTTTACTCCACCTGTAAACTTTGCAAAATTACCATTCAACAAGCACAAGCTAATTAATCATTTACTTTATCAGAAAAGTTACATGTATTTCGTATCATAACAATGATTTATATTCTAATTATGTAGGTGGGCATTATAATCATATGGGCACTAGACATCTAACCGAATGTTTTATCTATGCGGATATACCGAATTCTTGAATTCACAGATCAATGCCAATTATTTAAAAAATATAATACAGAATTAAACAATATGCTAAATTCTTCAATCCAGAACCTAGGCATTATTGACCCAACATAAATCTAGATTTTGAAATTTCCTAGTCATCGTGCGTTTCAATTAATTTGTGGCGTTTGGATAGACAGATTAACCAAGACAGAGTCTGAGTGTTGCATATTTAATCTTGTAACTATGTTCAAGTTCATATTGTACAGTGTCTGAAAACAAATCAGGAGATAATAATAGCAATTTGATGATGGGTTACTGTCGGAAAAACGATTAACTACCCTTGAGGTTGGGAATATTTAATTAGTATTTTGTCTAGACTGTAGAGTATTTTACTGTAAAAATACCAAAAAAGGGAATACATACACAAACTTCTTAGTAATATTACTCATATTTGGGGTCCGTTTTCGATAAATTTGCTTGTAAACGAGCGATGAAATGGAACATTTTGATAAAAATAAGTCTATTTTCTACCGACATAATGCTTAGATTGACGGCGCAAAAAGAGGTAATCAAAAGTTTAGAGAACAAAAGAATTAAGAGAAAACTAAGGTTTGGGAGAAGCAATTAGTAGAGTCATAACAGTCGTAACACAAATATTTACAAGTTGTATCTCCCTCAATAACCATTTGGTAATTATTATAGACCAATTATGCCAGGTGTCAGCAATACGATGGTCAATTGTATTTCTGGGAATTTAGGAGTTCGATTCTTTAGCATTATTTAATATAAACATGTTGGGTTATTGAATAGAGTTTAAATCGCTAATTATTTAGCGGTAAATTCATCTATATTTGAATGTGTTTACCAACGATGAGAACTATGTTGTAACATATGAAATTCAACCTGGCACCGCATAAAGGATGGAATTAATGTACATTATGAGTTATTATGCTGAGTTCCATTTTGGCAACTGCTTCAAGATATCAGTCCAAACCAAGTCTGATAGATTTTTATTATGTAAAGATAAAATTTCAAATTAGGTTTCACCAAGTCTGGTTTAAATCAGACACCTACCTCTAGGAGTATTCAAATTATTCACGTTCTAAAATTTCTGGTCCCCTAAGCTAATTGTACTAACCAACTCGTTCTGTTCCTAACTAATCAGGTCTCGTGGTTCTATACTAAGTTATTTGAATTATTTTCACAAAATAATCTGCCTGCTTGAAACCAGAACAATTCTCCATCACTTTCAATCAATTATTCATTTTTGTCTCGGCAAACTAGATATACTTATCATCTTGCTAAATCTAATAATATGCCTACGCCTACACTAACACCTGATTCAACTCAACTCTCAATCACAAAAATTAATACAATCAATGTTGGAAAATTTAAAGCATGATACCCTGGCGAAAAGGGAAGAAACGATAAATCTATAATTTACCCTTTTTTCTGAAATCGGAACTTGAATGCACAATCAATTTCAGCTTAGATTTGCGATCACGAGGTTTAAATAACTAAAGATACAAATTGCAAAAATCAATGTTTTTATAATTGACATATTCGTAAATCTGTCATATCGAACTAAGCTATCTTAGTAATTTTTTTCTCTCGCTATCTCCATAGGAGAAAAATCATAATATCAAAGCAACTTAAATGTCACACAGCATTTGGACTCAGAGATGAGAATATTCGATGAATTCATTAGTTGTACGTAGCTAATGAATGACTACCAACAAATTGATCTGTTACAAACTTCCCGGACTAATAAGCAAATTCTTGGGTGCAAGGAAATATGTTATTCTCCATATCTTGACATCCGGGGAGTATCAGCAATACTTATCATAAATACACATAAAAATATATGTAGCATTCAGCTGATAACATTTTTGGTAAATGTTGCAGGTTTTATGGAATGTTCTATTACTCATTCATTATTGATGATATTTAATCACATGAGCAGATATTCAATTCTCAGTAATAAACACGCAAGGATGTTTGTAGATTTGTGTTTTAAACTAAGAAATTCAGTTGCATTCTTTTGTGGGCATAAAAAACATTGAAACGATATCTCTAATCTCCGAAATATGCCTTGGACCGTTGACATTCAACCTCATTTCATACATATGAATTATAAAATATCTCATGGTATTCTATATTCGGTATTGGGCATAAAGTATCATATTGTGGCTATTGTTTAATCCGTGCTTTGCGAGGTGTTTTGTTGCGTCGGTTTAAGCTATTTTGGGCGGGGAAGCCGTAAAAGTTTGGGGTCTTTACTATAAATAGAAAAAACCCACGCCAGCTCAAAATGGTTTACTGGAAAGAACGACCCTCTCTTAGTACAAAGTTGGATCACTAATTTCTCAAAATGATTCCGTGACTCTAGGGAATACACTCCCCTCAAATCTTATAACTTCATAGAAAGTAATCATAATGCAAATCATTGTTGACAGAAATATAATAAAATTAATAATAGTTTTTACTATTCAACAACTCTATGGTAAAATCATAAACTTCCTAAATACCTTACATCATATTGGGTACTCCTCAAAGCCTCAGTAATATCACACGTAAAACACTAGGTTGGGTGAACTAAACTTGGGATGGGATAGTGGAAACGGATACTATGAGGAATCAAGAAAACTGTAGCGATATTATATTACTTATGATATTGGGAGCTTCAAAGATTGTTGGGAGTTACTCTGTAATAATTCTACCCACAAATATCAACTTGGTTGATTTCAAAGAGATACGTGATGCCCCCGATAGGAAAGTAATGGGGAACTTCAGGTTACTCCCAATATTGGGTAAGAAGTCTGCCTCTAAAGTACAATGATACTCAAGCTTTGATATTCTTTGTGGATTTGACAACACTAAACGTCAAATTGATCCACAAAATTAGAATTTACTAGAATCTAGTAAATTCTAATTTTGTGGACTTGTAATTTGATTATTCTTTTGTAAGTCGTACGTTTGAATACTTACTTGTTTTGATTATTTGGTCAAAATGAATATTGATTGATGATAATTGTAACTAATTAAATGTAAATAATATACGATAACAACAACAACAACAACAACAACAACATATTAGATAATGATATACAATTAATAGATGTTAAATCAAAGTAGATTAGTACAAATACATTTATCTACAGTGTATTTTCCAAATGATTCATTCCTTCTGCATTTTACAATATTCATTCATCTTCAAAAAAGCAAGAAATGGAATTCCCTTACCAAACAAACATAGCGCAAAAATGTTAATTCTCATTTTGGTTCATGAGCAAATAATATTGCAATTACCCTTTAATTCTCCTATAATAACTCGAATGAATATAGCTTTGATGTGGCTACCTGATGTGATAGTAAGTTTCATTAGAATTAATTGGGTGAATTCTGTAAGTATTTTAGTTTTACATTATGACGAAATGACTTTTTTTCGTTTACTCCCAAAAAAATCATCAAGCAATGATGAAATAAAGCTTACCGATGCATTATCCTCATGAAGCCTAATCACCTGGTAGAACAAAGCAAATCTAAACTTCAAAGAAAGAATTATCTGACAAAAACCAGTACTTGTACTTAGGTATATCAACTTATTAGTAATGGGTGGGCCTATACTATTTGGTTAATGAGATGAAAGGAATTTCATGTCACAGCCAAGAACAGTATTACATATGGGCCAAGGCAATGTCGACTGCTACGAAAATATCGAGATAGTGTATTACAAGTCATCTTATTACTAGGGAAGATCTTTGAAGTTTGAAAATATTTTAAAATATCCTAAAATTAAGAGATAGATATCCCACTCAGTTTACAAAGTATTTCAATTGATCTAAGCTTTATAATGATCGATAATGGATTAAATATTATACAGAAAGAATAGAAGGAAGAATAATTAAAACGCAAATTAAAGAATCAGGAAAGAATGGATCTGTATTATCCATTTAGGACTTGAATACTAAATAATCATATCACATTGTGGCAAATTAAGAGGTTCTTGTTCCCACATGTGAACAAGTGCTTCTGAAAACTAATTATGATTAGATGTTGTGTTGCATTTGAGATGATGTGTTAAAACTCATGCTCTGAACTTTGTTTGCTAAAGCAAATTAACTTCCATGATTAACTGCTTCCATTGAATTTAGATATTATATCTGGCTAATAAAACTCATGTTACAAGTACACTGATCACTCCTACACTTCTATTATGCAATCCACGTATAAGTTATAAGGAAGGTTCTAATTCTAGAAAATTGTATTCTTATATTGTCATCCTACTTCATACCATGGAATAATAAATTGTCTATACTAATAAGAACTTACACGTTCCACACGACTTTAGAGTTGCACACGTTAACTATATATTCAATCTATTAATGTATTAGCTATTCTAACTGTGCATCAGAAGGATAATATATATCATTATGGGTCAAATTTATTGTATCTACTTAGTACTAGTATGAGTATGGATAACAATCAACCAATATACAGTATATATTAGATATGGTGACATTAGATATAGTGATATTATATACAGTATATATTAGATATGGTGACATTAGATATAGTGATATTATATACAGTATATATTAGATATGGTGACATTAGATATAGTGATATTATATACAGTATATATTGGATATTGTGATTATTTTGTTCTGTTTGAAGTGCCCCAGTCGATGATATTCCATACTAATTCGCTTGCTTGTGCTGCGCGGCTGGCGGACACTTTGTGTCCGCCGGAGGCTCCCTTCGGTCGCCTGGAGGTGACATTGGTTAATTATAAGGGAGATATCATCTCTAAATATGTCCATTTTAGATTTAAAATCGATATCACTCGAAAAAACACCAAATTTGTCAATTTTTAAAATTTTTGATGAGTAATGATGACGTCATAGCAAAGTGATGAGTCATCATTTTTTGATGATAGTTGCATCATGTGAGACGTGTTAGTATACAGATTCTATTAAAATTTCAGCCTTCTATCTCCTATAATGGCTGAGTTATTCCCGAATAACTGTGTTGCTTAACTTTTAAAAATGTGACAATGACGTCATAATTCCATGATGAGTCGACATTTTCGTCTGAGCTCAGAACTTACTGGAGCCATAGCCAAAAGACTCCCACATACCAAAAATCAGCTTTCTACGCCTGGCAGTTTCTTCAATCAATTCGTTACAGATATATATATATATATATATACACAAACACACAAACAAACAATAATCGAGTTTTAATAGTAAGGATTTATTACATATAGTGATAATTTTACCAAAAATTCCCTGTCCGCGGCACTATCACTATATCCAATATATACCCTATGTTTAAAATATAGTACTAGCGTGCTTCACACACTTGAATTGCACAGGTTAGACACATTTCGTATCAGGAATTCAGAAGCGCATTGCGGGGGCTTAATACCTAAGTTGACTAATTCATAAAAAAATGGCATAGAATTATGAATTATTCGAATAATTCATAATTCAAGCATGAATTAGTCAATCATAAGCTAAGTTCTAATTCATGAATTATTCGAATAATTCATAATTCAGGAATTATGAATTAATGAATAATTCGAATAATTCATAATTCCTGAATTATGAATTATTCGAAAAATTCATTCATATAATTTATGATATTTTCTTGCAAAAAACTTTCAATTTTGAATAATTATTCTCAGGCTTGATGAATTATTCGCATTATTCATTAATTCGTGAATTAGTCAACTTAGCCTAATACTGATTAGTTTCACTAAACAATTGGTTTAAGTTGGCAACATCATGATGGCAAAATTAAAAATGTCAACTAATTTGAGATTATTAATGACGCCTTTTAATTATTCTGGAATTCAAATAGCCATGGTTAGGCAATAAAATAGCAATAACTGAGCCCTCGCAGCACGAATGATGTGGACACGAATCACTGATGCTTAGCCATCTATAATCACATATATCGTTGGACAATAATAGGTTCTTAACAAGGGAATATTGTGCGTAATTATATCAGTATTCGAATATAATTGTGAACTTGGTGTGGTCGAAGAACCATTTTAGTGAGGTAGCGATAGTTCAGTCCTTGCTATAGCAAGTTGTTGATAGTTGTTGACGGAACAGTTTCAGCAATTGTCGGTTAATCAACGGGGTTTTGCGTAGTTCGTGAAAATAATACTTCCAACCAAACATAAAAGTTCAGTACGTGATAATTGTTTGCTTAGATCACCAGGTTTAGGTACTACCGCAACCTTGGCTCTTCACGATATCTTGAAAATATTCATAACTTCACATATAGTTCCAAAATAGTAGACAAAGTATTTTGGCCTCATCAATCGATAAAAACCACGCAAATAAATCCCACTAAAATCGATAGATTCACTCTAGACATTGCCATGAGCAGTCTTAATGGAAGGAAAAGCAATGTCAGGCTAACATTTCATTTGATTATTATCCATGGTTTACTAGATATAAATAGCGAATGTTGGGTAATGGGTATATAACCATTAAACAGAACTACGGATTCAAGACATGATAGGTATCATTATATCACGTAGATGTATTATATTCGCATTGAATATTTGATTGAAGACAGAGGATACACAGACAAAATCCAATTAATAATTACTATTATAATTGCTACTTAGATTAGTCTAAAGAAAAGAAAACTAATGCAACATTAGTAAAATTTTCCACTTTTTCCAAGATCTAGAGCATCATTTATGTTTCCTAATCTTTTTGGAAATAGTATTTGTATTTAATACTTAAAACCGGACTTTTGAAGTGTAACGAATCGTAACAAGTGATTAGAGACTCTTGTTTAGTCCAAAAATCCCACGAAAATATGCAGAAGTTATTCTCTAAATCTTGAAAATGTTAGAAATAAAATGTCAGTCACAGACTGTTAGTACAGCTCCATTAAATGACTCGTAGACACATGCTAGAGAGTGGTTCCAAATTGTATATGTAATCATTGTGTTAGGTATAATCCTTATTAATCAATAAATCCTGATTGGTTAATAGATCTTGACACCTTTTGAGAAAGGTGTTAATTTTTTTCAGAATTTGGACCCAGGTTCAAATCTACACAATATAAGGAATATATTGTCCAAATTTGGTGCAATTCGAATCAATAGAATTTCCAGGAGCGAGCAGACGGACGTACTTACGTATGTACGGACGTCACACGCCGATCATAGGGCATCTCCTATACTAGCTATACTAGGAGCTGCACTAATATAACCAGCTGCCTTGTTAACTGAATTAGTGTATGATATTTGGTTTGGGTGGTTTTCAGTAATATTAGTCATAATTACTACGTAATATGGTGAGCAAAATAGATTTATCAGTGTAGACCGCTGATCATAGTACCAATAGCTGCCAGATTGAAAATAACCAGAAAAGTATGTTCGATCGCATTGTGACTTGTAGCAGGTAAAATACTTATTTCAAAATAAATTCTCGATGTCGACTTGGGTAATAAGATGAATAATTAATGAAATGATGTTAAAGTTTGTACTTTCTTCCCATCATACAAGATTACAATATATTGGCAAATTGATATTACATCTCGTGTAAACTTCAGAGAGATATCTCGACTCGATTGCATTAGATGTTATCTGCAACCAAGTTGAGATGAGATAGACTGTGGTCGCTGAAGTAACGTAGATGCAAATCTTGAGACAATACATTTTAAATTCATAACGATAAACAACTTTGATTTGTAGATAATATAGCGTCTCTATATGAGTTGACTCAGTCTCAGTTTTCACTGCCTACTCAATCCAAACCTGATTCCAACTCTGGCCTCTACATCAACAAGCTTTATTAACCGTTCTAAACAAACCAAATTATTCACCAGATTGCGATGAAGTTGTATACCTACTTGCATTATGCTGTTAAAATAACATCCAAGTGACGAAACATGAGAATCTTCTTAGTTTTTGCGCTAAATCTGAATACGGAATTCTGATGAGTTTGATACTGTTTTTGATCTACAAACAAGAGTTAATTTAACAATAGAACATGTCTAACATTGCGATTTTTATTAATTATATTCCCAATATTTTAACGAATGCTTCCTATTCATTTTCATAGAATTTAGATATTTAGACAAAGAAAGTATTTAAGATGAACATTCAATAAAATATAAGGTTTGGTAACAATGTATATATATGCGGAATAATATAATCGGCAATAGACACATTAGATTTGTAAATGAAGCACACAATAAGTTACAGATTCCTAATCATACTTTTGGACAGAACAATTTTAATTTGAAACGTGTTCTTTTTTTGCCCTGTGTACGTATAATAGATATACAGGTAGACCTCGAAATACGGCACTTCCGAAATATGGTACGAATCCATTCTCCCGATTCCTACCTCTGAAATGCGACAATTAGGTGAACTCCGGATTGAGACTTCCAATGCAAAATTACTAAAATGTTCCATTATTTCTTGAAAGCAGTGGTTATTCAAGAGAGCTGAATCTATTCTCTACAGTTTATGCGGTACGTACATAGTTTAGGATTCCTGAATTTACAGGAAATATGATACTTTTTATAAAGTAATATGTCTAAAGAGTGATTTCGTTAATTTTATGGTCATAAGAGGGGAACCTCTGAGATCCGGCATAAGCACCTGTTCCCAATCGGGGACGTAGACTAGGGATATGGATTGGTAGGGCCTTTAAGCTAGGACTCAGCCTTCGCCTATGCCAATGGTGTTCCATCTCGAAAGTTTACCTGTATGTACGTGTATATATAAAATCCATGGTTCTGGATAACTATATATCAAGATTACCTCTGACACAAATATATACGTAGTATATTTAATCAACCCTTGAAAGCATTTGGGATTTTTCTAATTATAGTAGTAACCCCAAACTTGTATGGCTTCCCATTGAAAATGGCTTAAACCGGAAATGACGCAACACATTCCTGTGGCAAGCGTGAGTTAATTAATAATGTCATAATGGTAAAGTTTATGTCTTAAATTAGTTATAATATCCTTACATTATTAGTACCAAAGGTGCATCAGTAGAAAAGTTACTCCTTAAAATGTACGGAAATTGATAATATGGTTTCCAACGGCTTCACACTATATGTAGAATACATAATAGACTAAATTTTGAGTTCATTTTTTGTTCAAATGCTCCGCCTAATCAAACTGACTACATAGTGATGGTTTAGTATGTAACATGACCACCAAGAATGTAACATACCAATGTTTTCAGATTTATGAATATTGCAATCAGCTATTATGGCATAATAATGCAGACGAGACGTGAACAGTATTTTACCTTTATGTAATATCCCTTCTCTTCCATCTCTGCATATCTACAGTTGATACAAAGGAATTTGAGACGAGAAAAGCAATAATTAATTAATATAATACGAAAGGACTGTTGACTAAAATATCAATTGTGTCCTAGATGCAACGTGATACACTCTCGATGTCTTAATAGCTTGAAATATCTCTAGCTACTAGTACCGACCTCTCCGCCATCTTTCTCTAAAGGAAGCAGACTTGAAATTCATGATGCTGTTTCTGATGATACCATTGGTTCATTGAATTAGGTTCTAAATATCAAATAACTCTTCGTTGTATTTAGGGTATTATTGCAATAATGTATACATAAAGGAGATCGTCCTATTCGATTAGTCTTTTAGTATTTTCGTGGGTTACATTTCGCAATCTTGGAATATTATATACTTATACACAAGGTTAGAACAGTAGTGGTCTCAGTTTAATATATCTCACTGATTCTATCATCTCTTATTCTTAATTGAAAACGTATATCCGTGTATAAATCATATGATATAATATCAAATCGATATTCGTACTGAAAACTTTATAATCATTTAAATTTTTTAGGCATATGCATTAGTTAAAATTATATTCATCTGAATTATTCCAGAAATTATCTTCATTCTCTTCCCCTTCGTTAAATTCCATTCAGTACGAATTGGATCTTAAAGACTAATACTCAGATATTTTGATTGAATTTTAATTGAGCTGCTACGGTTTCCAAATTAGGTTTATCGATTCGTAGCAAGACAAGTAGTCATACATAATGTAGAAATTCTAATATACTTTCAATGGAGGTTAAATATGTGTAACTAATTGTGTAGCTTTTCTTCTCATAAACCGAAAGAATAATCAAATCTTTACTCCCAGCTCTATTGTACAACGCAGGCTGGGACATGAAGCGACTGCAGATTTTGATTTCAATACTTGTGAGTTCTTTGGAAATCTTACTCCTTATGTGATGCTAAATTATGTATTTATCTACCCTATTTACATTTTATTTTTAATTGAACGACTGAAATGATTTTGGAACCATTATGGGCCAAAATAACCAAATATTTCCTTGAATTAATTAAATATTCCCACATATTCCATAAAACTAGAGTAATTATATCTTATTTTTTCCAAATTTCGACATTATATGAAGTTCATAATTCAAAACGAGATGCCTTATCTACACATGAACCTAATTATATAATCTAAAGATGTTTACTTAGCCCATGCAAACCAAGTGGAGCAATACCACTAATTCGAATCAAGACACTACACAAAGGATTCTATTCACTTGTCCATTTACTATACTAACATTCTTTAGGTATTATCGATTTGCTGCACACTCAGCCAATCTCAAAGTGAGTTTGTTACATTATGTTTCAGGGTTCAGTATAGACTTGTGACATCATAGTGCTAACTCTTCATGAATATGGAGCATTCCATGCTTTTCTTGCTCATTGTACATAATAACTTTTCAATATATTTATATTAAAAAATAGGGAAGAATCCCTGCCATTCAGCTGACCTTTTGGCTTATTCGAAGTCTAAATTTATTCCCAGTCACCACCTAATTATTTCAACATTAGGAACCATGGAGATTAAGAAAGTTGAACTGAATTCATGATAGATAATATATTTTATTGAAAGTATCTTCTGAAAATGTATAATTATTAATGTAAACTATTTTAGCTCCTTCATCTCCACCAATCAATATCAACGTTACTGCATTGAACAGCACTGCCATCAATGTGGAATGGAATGAACCAGCAACAGTAAACCAAAACGGAATATTAACTAGCTACCAAATTCAATACCGAGGAGTAGAGATAGATACAGTTGTGAGGACTGTGAATGTCAGTGTTGATACGTTCTCTCTCTATATAAACGGACTTGAAGCTGGTTCCAACTACTGTGTGATTATTCGAGTCTCAAATACAGTAGGATTCAGTAACTTTAGCTCGCCTGTATGTGCAAGAACTGATGAAGTCGGTAAGTACACATTATAGTATTGAATATCTGCTTAACGTATTTGGAGGGTAATGCCGTTCTTGAATATTAGTCATGATAAAATGGTTTGTCTCAAGTAACCGAGCTCTCAAATACTCAAATATATTTATTGTTTTGTATATGCTTCAATTTATATGTTAACGGAGTTTATCTTTTCGGATATTATTTGAAAATTTGAAATCCTCCTTTGATAATTTGTTGGGGAATAACTACGAATATTTACAATTAAAGTTGTCCCCTAGTACCTGATGCAGCTCCTCAAAACGTAACTGCAACTTCTATCACTGCCTGTTTCTATCCTCCTCCCGATATAAACCAGAATAAGATTTTTTAATTGTAAAAATATTCCAAAAGTTAGTCTTTGTCCAAAGATTTTTATGGTAATTATTATTTCAAAACTATATAAATATACATTATTATTAATGCGTGTAAGAACTCCACAACAGGTATATAGTAAATATAGCTTAATTTAAAATTTCATCTTCGATGATACTATAACACCAACATTCCCTAGCTCCTACTGGTGCACCACAGAACGTAATCGCGGAGACACTTAACGCTACATCGATCAGAGTGTCATGGGATCCTCCAATCAACACTGAACAGAACGGGATCATTACTTCCTATAATGTCACGTATGTAGGAAATCCTATTGATTCTTCACAATTCGAGATAACGGTTACTCCGTTAGAGAATACGCATCCAGCTACTTCTCGTGTATCAACTGATCTAACTGGACTGCAAGAATTCAATAATTATACAATTCGAGTAGAAGCAACAAACGTTGTTGGGTCAGGCCCTTACAGTAGTGAAGTAGTGAATGAAACATTTCAAGCGAGTAAGTTGAATTGTTCATTGACTAACTAACTTATATAGGACAGAATAGGAGAGGGAGGCACTATTAGTTAGCTACTGATATTTTAACGTTCTAACATACATCATGCTAACTTGTAAATACTGAATGTAATGATACAAACTAATACATCATAGTTCCGGCTGATACTCCTCAGAATGTAACTACAGAAGCTCTCTCTGCTACTTCTATTCGTGTGAGATGGTACCCTCCTCCTGCAATAGACCAGAACGGTCCTATATCAATGTATAATATCAGCTATACTGGACAACTATTTGATACCACAACTCAATACGTTTCTGTTAGTACAGTGAATATCTATCCAGCAGTAGACCCTGTCTATTTCAACATAACAGGATTAGAAGAATATAACAACTATACTATACAAGTTGCTGCAATTAATGGTGCTGGAGCTGGGCCTCTGAGTCCTTCTATTATACAGCTGACTAGTCAAGCAGGTATGTTATTTTAGAATTCAAGATTATCATTAATTACAATACTAGTTCAAAGTTAACCTTTTTGTCCCAAATATTCCAAATATTTAGATAATATTCTCACATAAAATTTCGACCGTCCCCTGGTGTTCGTAGTGACGAGGTTCTTCTGTATTTTAGCATTTGTGTTTCAGTAATTATGCTATTTAGTGTCTGGAATGCCACAGAATCTTCAGATCCTATCTGTAAATTCTACTTCAATTCAATTACGTTGGGACGCACCTTTGGATGTCGAACAGAATGGCCCTATAACGAGCTACCAAGTTTATTATACTGGAATGCTCTTCGATACAACTCAACAAGGTACAGAAGTACAAGTTCCTCTAACGGTACAACGATATCCTCTCTCAAATTCCTCTGGGGTTACTATCACTGGGCTACAGGAATATAACAATGTGACGATCAGCGTATCTGCAGTTAATGGAGCAGGGCAAGGAACTGCTGCTGATATTGTTGTACTAACGGATATTGCAGGTTAGAATGATTTTATTCTGCATACTTAAGTCATAAATGGATCTAGAGTTTGTCTGCATTAAGATATAAATGATTACGTAAACGGCTAGCCAATATGGAATATTTCACAATCTTGGATGTGATTTTCAAGCTAAATTTCGTATTCAATACTGTTGTGAGAATGCCAGCGGTCCCCGACTCCTCATCTTAATGCCATAGGTCCGGAGGAGGAGAAAATTTCGGGGGACACTAGCACTATGACACCGAATTTACAATAAATCATTGATCAATAATTCTATATTTTATGAGATATATACAGTAGAACTCGGTTAGTACGCACCCCTCCGGGAAGCGGAAAAAAGTACGTACTATCCGTAAGTACGTATTAACCGAGTTGATGTTACATAGGAATCTATATAATAAATGAATTTTGGCTAAGAGAAATGAGTACGTACTAAGCCGAAGTACGTCTTATCCCGAGTACGTACTAACCGAGTTCTGCTGTACACTATTAGTTAGCTGACTGATATCTTAATTCATAACTTACATTATAATTATGTAAAATACAGAATTTAAAACAAACTCATTAATCATATAGCTCCGGCTGCAACTCCTCAAAACGTAACTACAGAAGCTCTCTCTGCTACTTCTATCCGTGTGACATGGTACCCTCCTCCTGGAATAGACCAGAACGGTCCTATAACAATGTATAATATCAGCTATACTGGACAACTATTCGATACCACAACACAATACGTTTCTGTTAGTACAGTGAATATCTATCCAGCAGTAGACCCTGTCTATTTCAACATAACAGGATTAGAAGAATATAACAACTATACTATACAAGTTGCTGCAATTAATGGTGCTGGAGCTGGGCCTCTAAGTCCTTCTATTATACAGCTGACTAGTCAAGCAGGTATGTTATTTTAGAATTCAAGATTATCATTAATTACAATACTAGTTCAAAGTTAACCTTTTTGTCCCAAATATTCCAAATATTTGGATAATATAATACAAATAAACTTCAACCGTCCCCTGGTGTTCGTAGTGACGAGGTTCTTCTGCATTTCAGCATTTGTGTATCAGTAATTATGTTATTTAGTGTCTGGAATGCCACAGAATCTTCAGACCCTATCTGTAAATTCTACTTCAATTCAATTACGTTGGGACGCACCTTTGGATGTCGAACAGAATGGCCCTATAACGAGCTACCAAGTTTATTATACTGGAATGCTCTTCGATACAACTCAACAAGGTAGAGCAGTACCAGTTCCTCTAACGGTACAACGATATCCTCTCTCAAATTCCTCTGAGGTTACTATCACTGGGCTACAGGAATATAACAATGTGACGATCAGCGTATCTGCAGTTAATGGAGCAGGGCAAGGAACTGCTGCTGGTATTGTTGTACTAACAGATATTGCAGGTTAGAATGATTTTATTCTGCATACTTAAGTCATAAATATATCTAGAGTTTGTCTGCATTAAGATATAAATGATTACGTAAACAGCTAGCCAATATGGAATATTTCACAATCTTGGATCTGATTTTCAAGCTAAATTTCGTATTCAATACTGCTGTGAGAATGCCAGCGGTCCCCCAGACTCCTCATCTTAGTGCCATAGGTCCGGAGGAGGAGAAAATTTCGGGGGACACTAGCACAATAAATCATAGATCAATCATTCTGTCTCTTATGAGGTATATACACTATTAGTTAGCTGACTGATATCTTAATTCATAACTTACATTATAATTATGCAAAATACGGAATTTAAAACAAACTCATTAATCATATAGCTCCGGCTGCTACTCCCCAGAATGTAACTACAGAAGCTCTCTCTGCTACTTATATCCGTGTGAGATGGTATCCTCCTCCTGCAATATATCAGAACGGTCCTATAACAATATATAATATCAGCTATACTGGACAACTATTCGATACCACAACACAATACGTTTATGTTAGTACACTGAATATCTATCCAGCAGTAGACCCTGTCTATTTCAACATAACAGGATTAGAAGAATACAACAATTATACAATCAGTGTGAATGCTATCAACACAGTAGGAGCTAGTGACTTCACAGTTGGAGTAATACAGATAACAAATATTGCAGGTTTGTGGAGGAGTTTAAATTGTCTCGAATATATGAATAAGTCATTTCACACTTCAATAAGAAGATTCGTATGATTACGAACGTATAAAATTGGGATTTAAATATATTCAGAACGGGAATATTACTTCCTATAATGTCACGTATATAGAAAATCCTATTGATTCTACTTCACAATTCGAGATAATGGTTACTTCATTAGAGAATACGCATCCAGCTACTTATTCCTCACTCAAAGATTTCATCCGAGTATAGAAGGATCATTTTTATATGATTAAAAAGCATCCAGTACCGTTAAATATAAGGTTGATATCATACAATAATAAACAAGTATTTCAAATACAGGTAACCATTCGCGGTTTTGACTATTGGGCGGAAAAAATTTTAGTCTTGTTTTGCTATTCGCGACTCGTTCCCTCGACTATTTGCGGTTTTCGTTGCTCTCTTCAGTAGTTTATGGGCTAGCAAGTCCATAACCTTATACGTATCTACAATTTAGGTTTAGTACTAAAGGCTAGACTTCACTATTTAGGTATGGTACTTAGGTTTGCTACTAGAGGAATATCTTCCATTTATCACTTCATTTATTACTACCATTTTACTTGTGCCAGTGTTTGTATGAGTATTACAGCTCAACTATAGAATCAATAACGTATTTAGCAAACTGTATCTAGCGTCGTTTTTATAATCTAGGAACGTAACCCCACCATTCTCATTGAACTAACGTCTTGCCGTTCGCGATTTTGCCATTCGCGACAATTCTCAGGAACGTAACCCCTGCGAACGGCGAGGGATACCTGTATAATCAAAAATTTCATATAGCTCCAGCTGCAACTCCTCAAAATGTAACTACAGAAGCTCTCTCTGGTACTTCTATTCGTGTGAGATGGTATCCTCCTCCTGCGATAGATCAGAACGGTCCTATAACAATGTACAATATCAGCTATACTGGACAACTATTCGATACCACAACACAATACGTTTATGTTAGTACACTGAATATCTATCCAGCAGTAGACCCTGTCTATTTCAACATAACAGGATTAGAAGAATACAACAATTATACAATCAGTGTGAATGCTATCAATACAGTAGGAGCTAGTGACTTCACAGCAGAGGTAATACAGATAACGAATATTGCAGGTTTGTAAGGGATTTTAAATTGTTTCGAATATTAATAAATCATTTCATACTTCAGTCAGAAGATTCGGAAATAATTACTAGCGTACAAAAATTTAAATAGATTTATCAATCAATAGTATACACAAGTAAAAGTAACTTAATTCACACGAATTACAATGGAGACTCCGAATAACGGACACATTGTGTTCATGGCTTTTGTTCGTTGTAGAGAGATGTTTGCTTCTCGGCGAGTACTTAACTACGTATTACTTAGTATGTACATATATGGTAAATTCATTCGGTTCCACGAGGTTTGTCCGTAGTAGAGGGGTTGTCCGCTTTTCGGGGTGTCTGTTTTGGGAGATTCCATTATATCATGTAACTAGACACTGTCGTTATTGTGCTTTTAATAAATTTGGATCATTTTTCAAAAAGTATCATTTGAAATAAATTTATTCCTCACTCAAAGATTTCTTCCGAATATAGAAAGATCATTTTTATATTATTAAAAAGTTTCCATCACCGTTAAATATAAGGTTGATATCATAAAATAATAAACAAATATTTTAAATATGATCAAAAATTTCATATAGCTCCGGCAGCTACTCCTCAGAACGTAACTACAGAAGTTCTCTCTGCTACTTCTATCCGTGTCAGATGGTATCCTCCTCCTGGAATAGATCAGAACGGTCCTATAACAACGTATAATATCAGCTATACTGGACAACTATTATGTGCCACAACAGAATACGCTTCTGTTAGTACACTGAATATCTATCCAGCAGTAGACCCTGTCTATTTCAACATAACAGGATTAGAAGAATACAACAATTATACAATCAGTGTGAATGCTATCAATACAGTAGGAGCTAGTGACTTCACAACTGGAGTAATACAGATAACGAATATTGCAGGTTTGTGAAGGATTTTAAATTGTCTCAAATATATTAATAAATCATTTCACACTTCAGTAAGAAGATTCGTATAATTACGAACGTACAAAATTGGGATTTAAATAGATTTATAAATTAAAGTTGATTCTGGCATGTGGGAGTCTTTTGGCTATGGCTCAAGTTCTGAGCTCAGAGCGTATAATGTCGACTTATCATAGAATTATGACATCATTGTCACGTTTTTAAAAGCTAAGCAATACAGTTATTCGAGCATAACTCAGTCATTTTAAGTGATAGAAGGCTGAAATTTTGATAGAATGTGTGTATTATTATTCCCATGTGATACAACTATCAGCAAAAAATGATGACTCATCATTTTGTTATGACGTCATATTACTCATCAAAATTTTAAAAATTGATCAATTTGGTGATTTTTTCGTGCGATATCGATTATAAGAAGAGTAGGACAGACGTATTTAGAGATGTTATTTCCCTTATAATTAATCAATGGTGACCACAGGCGACCGAAGGGAGCCTCCGGTGGACACAAAGTGTCCGCCAGCCGCGCAGCGCATGCAAGCTAAGCGCGCTTGTAATCTTTACTATTAAAACTCGATTAATGTATATATATATCTGTAACGAATTGATTGAAGAAACTGCCGAGCACAGAAAGCTGATTTTTGGCATGTGGGGGTCTTTTGGCTATGGCTCCACTAAGTTCTGAGTTCAGACGGAAATGTCGACTCATCATGGGATTATGACGTCATTGTCACCTTTTTTATAATTAGAAATTTCAGTTTTCAACCATAACTCAGCCGTTTTAAGTGAAAGAAGGCTGAAATTTTAATAGAATGTGTATATTAATATATCTCACATATGATATAACTATCATCAAAAATGATAACTCATAACTCTGTTATGACGTCATCGTTACGTATCAAAAAATTTTAAAATTGACAAATTTGGTGAATTTTCGTTATCGATTATAACAGTAGGACAGACGTATTTAGAGATGTTATCACCCTTATAATTAATCAATGTGACCTCAGGTGCCCGAAGAGCGCCTCCTGCGGATACAAAGTGTTGCAATCCTAGAAAAACGCATTGACATAGAGATTTCTCCTGGTTTAGGAGCAAATGAAATAAAATAGTAAGGCGAAAAACTGTTTCGATTGTATACTGACTATTAACATTATCCCCTAGTACCTGATGCAGTTCCCCAAAACGTAACGACTCAAAACGTAACTGCAACTTCCATCACTGTCTGTTTCTATCCTCCTCCTGATGTAAACCAGAATGGTCCAATTACTTCATTCAACATTACTTATACTGGAATGACAGTTGATACGACTCCTTCATATCAATTGAGAAATATCTCTCCTATTGTATATCCTTTGAATGGAAGGATATGTGTCAACCTCACAGGATTAGAAGAATATAACAACTATACTATACAAGTTGCTGCAATTAATGATGCTGGACCTGGAACTCTGAGTTCTTCTATTATACAGCTGACTAGTCAAGCAGGTATGTGATTTAATTATCATAGAAGTAAATACTTGTATATTTAATTAGTATACTTAACGATTGCATACTACATATGCACCAATTTTACTTTTAAAATATTTAGTTTCTTCATCCCCGCCAATCAATATCAATGTCACTGCATTGAACAGTACAGCGATCAGAGTGGAATGGAATCCTCCAGCATTGATAGACCAAAACGGAGTACTAACTAGCTACCAAATTCAATACCGAGGAGTAGAGATAGATACAGTTGTGAGGACTGTGAATGTCAGTGTTGATACGTTCTCTCTCTATATAAACGGACTTGAAGCTGGTTCCAACTACTGTGTGATTATCCGAGTTCAAAATCAAGAAGGATTCAGTGGATTTAGTTCTGATGTGTGTGTAAGGACTCAGGAAGTAGGTATGTCTTAAAACTATGATTTATGGTGAAAAATAGCTTAAATTTGAAATCTAATTATATTTATAACACATATTTAACACCTTTCTATTTTAGCACCACATGCACCTCCTCAAAACGTAACTTCCACAACACTCACTCCTACTTCAATCATTGTATGCTTCTATCCTCCTCCTGATATCTACCAGAATGGTCCAATCACATCATTCAACATTACCTATATTGGAATGCCACATGATGTAAACAATAGCACTGCAACTTTAGATGTTCAAAATATCATACATCCGTTAAGTGGACAATTCTGTGTCAACCTTACTGGACTGGAAGAATTTAACAATTACACAATAGAAGTGGAAGCTATCAATGGTGCTGGAGCTGGACCTATGAGTTCACCCATAACACATTTCACCAATCCAGGTAGATATATAACATATATAGCTTTTTCAAGGGTTTAAAATTCAGACAAATGGGTTGATTTTGAAATTTTTAAAATGCCATGAAAATTTCTTAAAAGCTAAAACCCCAAAAGCCCCTTCTGGGGCATTGGGATTTAGCTGGAGAACAAGTTTAAGTTAATTTCCCAAACTAAGGCTTTTTAGAAATTTCAGAAATCGATCCCACTGAGCGAATGTTAATTAATATTATTAATCTGTATTATTTGACCAAATTGGACGACTAAATGTACGATACCGCGGGATAATATATAATTTTGTAGTCATCAAAAATATATTTCTGACCGCATATGAAGATTTCAATAAACCACCAATTTTAAGAGCTATATACAACTATCTCAATTTGAGGGTTGAATTAACCTGTAAGATTATTTCGAAGACATCGTTGGAATTTTGTGTTTCTTTAAAATTGTGTAAATTTTCGTATGAAATCTATAGAATTGTAGTTAAGTAAATAAATGTGTCTAGGACCTTCAAATCCACCAATCAACATCAACGTCTCTGTATTGGACAGTACTGCAGTCAATGTGGAATGGGATCCTCCCGCTCCAGAAGATCAAAACGGAGTAATAACTGGTTACCAAGTTCAATACTATGGAGTAGAAGTGGATACAGATGTAAGGACTGAGAATGTCGCTGCTATAACCTTTTCTGTTAATATCACTGGACTTGAAGCTGGTTCTAACTATTCTTTCAGTGTTAGAGTATTGTCTGGTTTATTCAGTGGTGCTATCTATGTGAGAACTAATGAAATTGGTAAGTTAGAGAATACCATCATGAATAAATATTATTTAATGCAAGAATACAATGTTAAATTATTGACAGCAGAATTATTCCAACTCTCTTTTAGCACCTGATGCAGCTCCTCAAAACATAATGACTCAAAACGTAACTGCAACTTCCATCACTGTCTGCTTCTATCCTCCTCCTGATGTAAACCAGAATGGCCCAATTACTGCATTCAACATTACTTACACTGGAGTGACAGTTGATACGACTCCTGCATATCAATTGAGAAATATCTCTACTGTTGTACATCCTTTGAATGGAAGAATATGTGTCAACCTCACAGGACTAGAAGAATATAACAACTATACTATACAAGTTGCTGCTATTAATGGTGCTGGAGCTGGACCTCTGAGTCCTTCTATTACACAGCTGACTAATCAAGCAGGTAGATTTAATAACTTTTTCATTATCATACTTTGTTATTACTATTGTAAAGTCTCGAATAGAATTCTATCATACAATATTAAAATCCTTTCAGTCACCAATTAATTAATTATACTTCTATGTTTTCGCACATTTTATTCACAAGTATCTTTAATTAATAGAAGCATACTTCGAGCACTTAGGTAGTGCGGCTAGCAAACATTTCGTGTCTACAGAGCCGCCTTGTCGGTGCCTGGGAATATTAATTATTCTCACTAATCAATTTCAAAATTTGTTTAATTTGCAATTTCATCATAAAGTGGGTCTATTCATGGAGAGAAGCGTAATCAAACTGTGACAGATACTGGAATTTCGATTTCAAATTAATATTCTATACATTCGAATTACTCGGGTTTGAAGCCTTCTATTGCCATATTCATTCATAAGTTGAATTATTATCAATCTACAAGCGCGCTTCGCTTGCTTGCGCTGCACGGCTGGCGGACACTTTGTGTCCGCCGGAGGCTCCCTTCGGTCGCCTGGAGGTGACATTGGTTAATTATAAGGGAGATATCATCTCTAAATATGTCCATCTTAGTTTTAAAATCGATATCACTCGAAAAATCACCAAATTTGTTAATTTTTAAAATTATGATGAGTAATGATGACGTCATAACAAAGTGATGAGTCATCATTTTTTGATGATAGTTGCATCATATGTGAGGTATGTTAGTATACAGATTCTTGTGAGTTATGCCCGAATAACTGTGTTGCTTAACTAAAATGTGACAATGACGTCATAATTCCATGATGAGTCGACATTTTGCTCTGAGCTCAGAAGTTACTGGAGCCATAGCCAAAAAACTCTCACATGCCAAAAATCAGCTTTCTGCGCTCGGCAGTTTCTTCAATCAATTCGTTACAGATATATATATATATATATACATATAGATTAATCGAGTTTTAATGATGACGAGGAGTGGCACAAAGTGTCACAGTTCGATGAATCTTAGCCTTGGAAATGAATACATTAATAGAAGGCATTCATATTCTACACATTCAAATTACTCAGGTTAGATTTGAATGTGTAGAATATGAATTTGAAATCGAAATTATAATATCTGTATACCAGTTTGAATACATTTCACTCATGAATAGACCCACTTTATAACTATTTATTATGGAAAATAGTAAGAATTTCAAATACTTTTGTCCGATTAGAGTATGTACATATGTTATTGTATAGAAAATGTGTGAAAATTTCGCCATATTAGAACTTAATCGTGACTCATCAACACCTACATGCCCATTTTCATATCTCTACGATTTTAGTTCTTCAAATATTCAAACAAATAGGCAAAATATCCTAGCATTTTATTATAGAGATACTCAAGAATTGCATGCTACATATGCACCAATTTCACTTTTAAAATATTTAGTTTCTTCATCCCCACCAATCAATATCAACGTCACTGCATTGAACAGTACAGCGATCAGAGTGGAATGGAATCCTCCAGCATTGATAGACCAAAACGGAGTACTAACTAGCTACCAAATTCAATACCGAGGAGTAGAGATAGATACAGTTGTGAGGACTGTGAATGTCAGTGTTGATACGTTCTCTCTCTATATAAACGGACTTGAAGCTGGTTCTAACTACTGTGTGATTATCCGAGTTCAAAATCAAATGGGATTCAGTGAATTTAGTTCTGATGTGTGTGTAAGGACTCAGGAAGTAGGTATGTCTTAAAATTATGATTTATGGTGAAAAATAGCTTGAATGAGAAATTAAATCATTTTTATAACACATATTTAACACCTTTCTCTTTTAGCACCTGATGCAGCTCCTCAAAACGTAATGACTCAAAACGTAACTGCAACTTCCATCACTGTCTGTTTCTATCCTCCTCCTGATGTAAACCAGAATGGCCCAATTACTGCATTCAACATTACTTATACTGGATTAATAGTTGATATTACGAATCCTGCAAACACAACAACAACTATCTCTCCTGTTGTACATCCTTTAAATGGAAGGATATGTCTCAACCTCACAGAACTAGAAGAATATAACAACTATACTATACAAGTTGCTGCTATTAATGGTGCTGGAGCTGGAATCCTGAGTCCTTCTATTATACAGCTGACTAATCAAGCAGGTACCTAAAATATAATTAGTGCAGATTCTATGCCAAACATTAGTGCAGATTCTATGCCCAAAAGTGGTTAAAAGGTTGTTCATGTTATATACCTCTAACATTGCTCAGTCACTAAGCGAAATATCAAATATTTTTTTCGTTATTTTAGTTTCAAATTTTGACTAATTCATTGATAATTCATGAATTATTCAACTTAGATTGTAACATTCTACGTATGTGTTGTAAATAATTATGTACATTTCAAATAAGGTAAATGCAAAACTGGGAGTGAGTCTTGATAAATAGTCAGCTCATATACAAGACGAGTATCATTGGAATATTTTTAAAACTCATCAATGTACTATGGACTTTGCTAACTCATTTCCGGTTAAGTCATTTGGGCGGGGAAACTTTATAAATATGGGGTCCATGCTATAAATAGAATGGAGCCCAGGTCATTATTAATGGGTAAAAACATGACTGAAATATTTGCAGATACAAAGTATAAGAGATGCTCAACATGTTTAGTGATTTTCTCTTCTAGTACCTGATGGAGCTCCTCAAAACTTAATGGCTCAAAATATTACTGCAACTTCAATCACTGTCTGTTTCGAACCTCCGCTTGATGTAAACCAGAATGGTCCAATTACCTCATTCAACATTACTTACACTGGATTGACAGTTGACACAACTACCCAAATGCAAAGTTTGAGTATTTCAAATCTTAATGTTGTCACAGTGTACCCACTCCAATTCTCCTCAATGTCTATTTGTGCCAACCTCAGTGGACTACAAGAATTTAACAACTATACGATATCAGTGCTTGCGATCAATGGTGCAGGAGCTGGACCAAGTTCATCCATTACTCAATTAACTAATCAAGCAGGTAGTTATGCAGTAATTATTATACTTAATATATTATCATATATTGACGTGGGGTCAAATGTATAAATAGAAATGACCCCACTTTCATTTTCAATTTCAGTTCACTTTCAATTCAACATTCCAATACAAACTAAAGTGCTATTAATATGAGAATACGCGCATGTATACTCCCACAAATTTGATAAAGATTATTTAATAAAGTAGGATAGCTAATTTCAGAAAGTCTTGCCTTTAGAGAAATTAAACCTAGAAGATTTAAGCATATAGTATATTATGGAAAAATCACAACATTTCATTTAAACACTATCTAACTAAATATATTATGAAAAAATAAATCTACCAATGAAGGGCAGACAGTAAGTAAAATGTGCGAATCAAACAGCTACTAAAAATGTAGCTAAATAATATACATACTTAGGACTGCATATTACACAAATTAACTTCTAAAATATTTAGTTTCTTCATCCCCGCCAATCAATATCAATGTCACTGCATTGAACAGTACAGCGATCAGAGTGGAATGGAATCCTCCAGCATTGATAGACCAAAACGGAGTACTAACTAGCTACCAAATTAAATACCGAGGAGAAGAGATAGATACAGTTGTGAGAACTGTGAATGTCAGTGTTGATACGTTCTCTCTCTATATAAATGGACTTGAAGCTGGTTCCAACTACTGTGTGATTATCCGAGTTCAAAATCAAGAAGGATTCAGTGGATTTAGTTCTGATGTGTGTGTAAGGACTCAGGAAGTAGGTATGTCTTAAAATTATTATTTATGCTGAAAAATAGCCTGAAAGAAAACTTAAATAATTGTATAAAGCATATTTAACACCTTTCAATTTTAGCACCTCATGCACCCCCTCAAAACGTAACTGCCACAACACTTACTGCTACTTCAATCATGGTATGCTTCTATCCTCCTCCTGCTATCTACCAGAATGGTCCAATCACATCATTCAACATTACCTATATTGGAATGCCACATGATGTAAACAATAGCACTGCAACTTTAGATGTTTTAAATATCATACATCCATTAAGTGGACAATTTTGTGTCAACCTTACTGGACTGGAAGAATTTAACAATTACACTATAGAAGTGGAAGCCATCAATGGTGCTGGAGCTGGACCTATGAGTTCACCCATAATGCAATCAACTGGTCCAGGTAGATATACTATAACAAACATAGCTTTTCAATCTGTATTATTTTTACCAAATTGGACTATTGCAGTGTTGGATATCTAGGGAATAACTCATAGTTTTGTAGTCATCTAAAAGGTTTTCTGACCACATGAGTTATGTACAACTCTCTAACAATCTTAGAGTTTGAATTCACCTGTAAGATTATATTCAAAGATATTGTAGGAAATATTATGTATATTTTTAAAACTGTCAAATATTTACTTTGAAATGTATAGAATTGTAGTTGAGTAAATAAATGTTTCTAGGACCTTCAAATCCACCAATCAACATCAACGTCTCTGTATTGAACAGTACTGCAGTCAATGTGGAATGGGATCCTCCCGCTCCAGAAGATCAAAACGGAGTAATAACTGGTTACCAAGTTCAATACTATGGAGTAGAGGTGGATGAAGGTGAAAGGACTGTGAATGTCACTGCTACCACCTTCTCTGTTGATATAACTGGACTTGAAGCTGGTTCTAACTATTCTGTTCGTGTTAAAGTATTGTCCGGTTTATTCAGTGGTACTATCTATGTGAGAACCCAACAAGTTGGTAAGTTAGAGAATACCATAATAATAAATTTCGTCTATTTCAAGAATGTAATGCTAAAGTTTTAACAACAACATTATTCTAACTCTCTTTTAGTTCCTGATGAAGCTCCTCAAAACGTAACGATTCAGAACGTAACTGCAACTTCCATCACTGTCTGTTTCTATCCTCCTCCTGAGTTAAACCAGAATGGTCCAATTACTTCATTCAACATTACTTACACTGGAATGACAGTTGATACAAATCCTGCAACCACAACAACAACTATCTCTACTGTTGTACATCCTTTGAGTGGAAGGATATGTGTCAACATCACAGGATTAGAAGAATATAACAACTATACTATACAAGTTGCTGCAATTAATGGTGCTGGAGCTGGAACTCTAAGTCCTTCTATTATACAGCTAACTAGTCAAGCAGGTACATAGTATATAATATTGTAACATTCTATGCGCTAGCGATTTTAATAATTATAAATGCTGTTCGCTTGCTATATTACATATAAATTCATTTGACACCTACATGCTAATTTTCATATTTCTATGATTTGCCAGTTCTGCAATTAATTCGAACATATAAATAAAACAAAAAAGTTTTTAAATATAAGATATATGAATCAAATAGGATAGTGAAAAATTGCGAGTTTGAGAAATGCAATAGGAGAAATCCATAAATCATTGAACCAAAAATTGAAAATATTTATTAAACATTATACTAAATATTATACAAAATTATAATCTTAATCTACCACTAGACTAAAGGGTTCACGGTAGGTAAATGTGCGAAATCAATAGATGAAAATAAATGTATCTAACTAATTTACTTAAGATTTGCATGTTACACAAATTTATTTTTTAAATATTTAGTTTCTTCATCCCCGCCAATCAACATCAACGTCACTGCATTGAACAGTACAGCGATCAGAGTGGAATGGGATCCTCCAGCATTGATAGACCAAAACGGAGTACTAACTAGCTACCAAATTAAATACCGAGGAGAAGAGATAGATACAGTTGTGAGGACTGTGAATGTCAGTGTTGATACGTTCTCTCTCTATATAAATGGACTTGAAGCTGGTTCCAACTACTGTGTGATTATCCGAGTTCAAAATCAAGAAGGATTCAGTGGATTTAGTTCTTATGTGTGTGTAAGGACTCAGGAAGTAGGTACGTCTTAAAACTATGATTTATGCTGAAAAATAGCTTGAATTAATCATTTTTATAACACATATTTAACACCTTTCTATTTTAGCACCACATGCACCCCCCCAAAACGTAACTTCCACAACACTTACTGCTACTTCAATCATTGTATGCTTCTATCCTCCTCCTGATATCTACCAGAATGGTCCAATCACATCATTCAACATTACCTATATTGGAATGCCACATGATGCAAACAATAGCACTGCAACTTTAGATGTTCAAAATATCATACATCCGTTAAGTGGACAATTTTGTGTCAACCTTACTGGACTGGAAGAATTTAACAATTACACAATAGAAGTGGAAGCCATCAATGGTGCTGGAGCTGGACCTATGAGTACACCCATAATGCAATCAACTGGTCCAGGTAGATATACTATAACAAACATAGCTTTTCAATCTGTATTATTTCAACCAGATTGGACTGCTACAGTGTAGGAGACCAACAATTCAACATGAAATATAAAAAAATTATTTGCTAATAAACTTTGAACTGTGTTCAGTGTTACCAGATCATGAACAAAGTTCATAGATTGGCCATTTCTATGAACTTTTGGGTTATGGCATGAACATGGCATGAAATGCTCATTTTTAACATGAACACGGCATTAACTTTTGTTTTTGGTAAAATTATTTGAAAATGTTATCAAAATTGATCAAATATTGTAAGTGAAATATGTCTAAAATTGAACGAATACTTACTCCCTTGTATTCAGTATGATTAAAAACTGATTATTATGCGGCCATACTGCAAATATAACTTATGTTAATAACCATTCTTGTCTTAATTATTTTGGCATGAACATTGGCATGAACTTTTGAAGGTAAGTGGCATGAACATGGACACACCATGTTGCCAGATGGTGTGTCCATGTTCATGCCACTTACTGACTGTGTTAAAACTGGCCATTTTTAAGGCCTTCTCGGTGGCATACATGGCCGTGTATTAAGTAGACCATGAATACACATATAAATATTAATAAATACCACTCATTTGTATGTGTTGTATACAATTCTTTAACAATATGATGACCTTAATCCCCGTGAAAATAGCATGAAATATCGCATAGTTGAAATTAACCATTCGAAATGTGTGCCCTTAGAATTGTAGTTAAGTAAATAAATGTGTCTAGGACCTTCAAATCCACCAATCAACATCAACGTCTCTGTATTGAACAGTACTGCAGTCAATGTGGAATGGGATCCTCCCGCTCCAGAAGATCAAAACGGAGTAATAACTGGTTACCAAGTTCAATACTATGGAGTAGAGGTGGATGAAGGTGAAAGGACTGTGAATGTCACTGCTACCACCTTCTCTGTTGATATAACTGGACTTGAAGCTGGTTCTAACTATTCTTTCAGTATCCGAGTATTGTCCGGTTTATTCAGTGGTGCTATCTATGTGAGAACTCAACAAGTTGGTAAGTTAGAGAATACCATAATAATAAATTTCATCTATTTCAAGAATGTAATGCTAAATTTTTAACAACAACATTATTCTAACTTTCTCTTAGTACCTGATGAAGCTCCTCAAAACGTAATGACTCAAAACGTAACTGCAACTTCCATCACTGTCTGTTTCTATCCTCCTCCTGATATAAATCAGAATGGTCCAATTACTTCATTCAACATTACTTACACTGGAATGACATTTGATGTAAATCCTGCAACCACAACAACAACTATCTCTCCTGCTGTACATCCTTTGAATGGAAGGGTATGTGTCAACCTCACAGAACTACAAGAATATAACAACTATACTATACAAGTTGTTGCAATTAATGGTGCTGGAGCTGGAATCTTGAGTCCTTCTATTATGCAGCTAACTAATCAAGCAGGTATGTTATTCTAGATTTCAAGATTATCATGAATTACAATATTGAGAGGTACAATATATAAAAAATAACTTTAAAAAAATATCCTAAAAGATAATTTTTTTCAAAATATTTCATTGTTATTATTATTATTCTAGCACCATCAACACCACCAATCAACGTCAATGTCTCTTTGCTAAATAGCACAGCAATAAATGTGGAATGGAATGCTCCTACTTCAATCAATCAAAATGGAATATTGACTATTTACGAAATTCAGTATAATGGCATTGAGTTAGATGTGATGTCAATGGAAGTAAATGTTAGTGTTGGAACATTTTCACAAAACCTGACTGAACTTGAAGCTGGTGTTACCTACTGTGTAACTATTCGGGTTGCGACTGTAGCAGGGTTCAGTCAACCTAGTGCTCCAATGTGTGTAAGAATTCCAGAAACAGGTATATAGTAGACATACCTTAATTTAACTTTTATCTTTGATGCCACGATAACACCAATATTCCCTAGCTCCTACTGGCGCACCACAGAACGTAATCGCGGATACGCTAAGTCCTACATCGATCAGAGTGTCATGGGATCCTCCAATCGACACTGAACAGAACGGGAATATTACGTCCTATAATGTCACGTATATAGGAAATCCCATCGATTCTACTTCACAATTCGAGATAACGGTTACTTCGTCAGAGAATACGCATCCAGCTACTTCTCGTGTCTCAACTGATCTAACTGGACTGCAAGAATTCAATAATTATACAATTCAAGTAGAAGCAACAAACGTTGTTGGGTCAGGCCCTTACAGTAGTGAAGTAGTGAATGAAACATTTCAAGCAAGTAAGTTGAATTGTTCATTGACTAATTAACTTATATAGGACAGAATAGGAGAGGGATACACTATTAGTTAGCTACCTGATATTTCAACGTTCTAACGTACATGCTAACTTTGTAAATACTGATGTGATGCAAACTAATACATCATAGTTCCGGCTGATACTCCTCAGGATGTAACTACAGAAGCTCTCTCTGCTACTTCTATCCGTGTGAGATGGCTCCCTCCTCCTGAAATAGATCAGAACGGTCCTATAACAATGTATAATATCAGCTATACTGGACAACTATTCTGTGCCACAACAGAATACGCTTCTGTTAGTACAGCAAATGTCTATCCAGCAGTAGACCCTGTCTATTTCAACATAACAGGATTAGAAGAATACAACAATTATACAATCAGTGTGAATGCTATCAATACAGTAGGAGCTAGTGACTTCACAGCTGTAGAAAGACAGATAACGAATATTGCAGGTTTGTTGATGAGTTTAAATTGTTTCGAATATTAATCAGTCATTTCATACTTCAGTCAGAAGATTCGCACAGAATTATTAACGACGAAAATTGACGATTCAAATAGATCTATCAATTATTAGTATACACAAGTAAAAGTAGTGGCGGCTCAAGAGGGGTCGTGAGATTTTCATTATTTACTTGATATTTTACGATTTTGGAATATTCTAACACATTCTAAGCAGTAAACACAATCACTGCGCTAAATAATATTGAAGAGTATTTTAGAATATAACTGAATCAAGATTAATATATCAAACTTTCCCAATACTTATAGCAATCGATCAAATATCAAAAAATAATTTGAATATGCAGCTGATGGTCCGCGATCCCAGGGTGTAAAACCTGGCGCTGCCCCAGTAAAAGTAATTAAATTCACGCCAAATACAGTGGAGACTCTGAATAACGGACATGTTGGGTTCATGGCTTTTGTTCGTTGTAGAGATATGTTTGCTTCTCGGAGAGTGCTTAACTATTACACACGTATAAAGCAAATTTAATTCGTTCCATTAGGTTTGTCCATAGTAGAGGGGTTGTCCGCTCAGAGTGTCTGTTTTGGGAGACTCCATTGTACTATGTAACTAGACACTGTCGGTTATATTGTTAATAAAATTTGAGATCATTCATCAGAAAGTATCATTTTAAATTAATTTATTTCCATTCAAAATTTTCATCAGAGAATGGAAGTTTAGTATACAAGTAGTACCGTTAAAGGCAATGTTGATATATCATAATATGTATAAGCATTTCAAATATATCATCAAAAATTTTATATAGCTCCGGCTGAAACTCCTCAGAATGTAACTACAGAAGCTCTCTCTGCTACTTCTATTCGTGTGAGATGGCTTCCTCCTCCTGGAATAGATCAGAACGGTCCTATAACAATGTACAATATCAGCTATACTGGACAACTATTCAATACCACAACACAATACGTTTATGTTAGTACAACGAATGTCTATCCAGCAGTAGACCCTGTCTATTTCAACATAACAGGACTAGAAGAATACAACAATTATACAATCAGTGTGAATGCTATCAATACAGTAGGAGCTAGTGACTTCACAGTTGGAGTAATACAGATAACAAATATTGCAGGTAATTATTGACACTACATTAAAATACATTCCAACCTAAATTATTTATACTATCGTTGTTTAGCACCAGCTGACAGTCCTACTTTCACAGTTCAGAGCGTCACTTCTACAGAAATAATCATACAAATAGCACCTCCTTCAGAAATTGGACAAAATGGACCTCTCACCAATTATGAAATTCGAGTTGAAACATTCCGATTCGGGATAGCAACAAATTATAGTAATTTCACTATTCCTCCTTCGATGTATCCACTGAGTACTAATTTTAATTTCACTGCATCAACACTTGAAGAGTTCGTGGAATATAACATTAGTGTAAGAGCATATTCAAGTGCAGGTTCTGGACCTTTCAGTGATATTGCGATGCAAACAACAAATGCTGCAGGTTTGTACATAGTTTTATCATATCTTGCAAATTGTCATTTTCTTCCATTTATCTTATTCATTATAGTTCCTGCTCAATCTCCTCAGAATGTTATTGTGACTAACATAAGTGCTACTCAACTAACTGTGTGTTTCTATCCACCTTCTGACATCAACCAGAATGGACTAATCACATCATTCAACATAACCTATCAAGGAATCGAACTCGATACTAGCATACGAACTATAGAATACATCGTAGCTCAAACCATGTACCCACTCACTGGAAGAATATGCGTTAATTTGACTAATTTACAAGAATTCATCAATTACAACACTTCTGTTGTGGCGATTAATACAGTTGGAACAGGACCAGCTAGCATTGATGTGATGCAAATTACTGATGAGTCGAGTAAGTAATATGCATCATGCTATTTAGCTAAGTATTATACGAGGGGTGCTCAGTATGTTTTGATCCTGGAGTAGTTGCTTTAGTTAGATCGTGTTGAAAACTCCTAGGATTATTCTCATCTTTGGTTTGAAGCTTTATTTCAATCGGATAAGTTTCTAACATATTATGCCACATATAATGGAGTGTCCTTATGGATCAGACACATTTGCAAGCCATTCTCTATGGGATTTTTATTTATTATCTTAAAAATGAAAAAATTATAGTTGGGAACAAACTTTTGCTATTTCAATATTATCAATGGTGCGGTATATTCACAATCGGGGTGATTCTATAATTATAGTTTCGTTGGCAAAACATAAATCAATGCTCAAAGGTATCCCAACTTGTGGTTGTGTTTCCTAGATGATAAACAAACATTAATTAATAATAAAGTTTTAATAGTAAGGATAATGCAAAATATCTTAGACAATTTCTTCATCACAAATTCACAACATTTAGGGAGTTAGTCTATTGAACTCAAACCTAAGGATTTTCAAAGCAATCAAAGAAAGCAGTTACTCCGTGCTCAAAACATACTGAATGCACCTCGTGCCATATCTTATATATTAAAACGCTATGATTTTTTATTCTTTGTTCGAATTGATTGAAGGCTGGTAACCCGTAAAAATATGAAAATTGGCATGGGGGCGTCAAATGATGAGTCTACGATATTTAAGTTCGACTATCTAAGGGAAATTTTCACGCCTCAAAAATAATGGAAATTTGTTAACACAGTTACCACACAATATAGTGTATGGCTTCACTCTCAGAATAGAAATTATTGTACGACACTACGATAAACTGTCGTTATAAATAATACTTCAAAGCAATAAATTAACACATATGCTAATTATATTAAGTGCATACATCAAAAAAGATTATATGTGTATTTTTACACCATTTGACAAATTTTGAAAAATTTGCTAGAGACTAGCTTTCAAAGGTTGACATTTTTTATGAGTATAGATATTGTATTTTAGAAACAATGCGGTCCATTTGTTTTTTGCACTAGATAGATAAAGTAAATGTATTTCGAAATGGATTAGTGGAAGTAATCAATACAGTAGAACTCTGTTAGTACGTACTCATTTCTCTGAACCAAAATTCAATCAATATATAGATTTCTATGTAGTATCAACTCGATTAGTACGTACTTACGGATAACATGTACTTTTTTCCACTTCCTGGAGGGGTACGTCTTATCCGAGTTCTACTGTATTTTACGTCCATAGGGGGCCTCTGTATTATTTGATAGGCTCCCGCAGGGCGACTCTGTGTACACAAAGTGTTTTCTGGCCGCGCTACACAAGTGCACGAAGCGTGTTTGTTGTATACTAATCGTTATACTTCTTCTAGTTCCATCAGCTGCACCACAGAACTTCAATGCTTCAAATGTAAATGACAGCATTGTGCTTACTTGGCAACCTCCTCCTCTCATAGACCAGAATGGAATTATCATAATGTATAATTATACATATTTTGGGCTTGAAAGAGACCGAACTCCGAGATCAGAAACTGTGGATGGAACTATGACAAGCGTTCAATCTGTATTAGGATTAGATGCGTTTACGAATTACACATTCACTGTGAGTGCGATTACATCCGTTGGACAAGGACCAGCAAGTCCTCCTGTCAGCGTGATAACTGGAGTTGAACGTAAGTATTTTCAAGGATAAATTATATACTTTTGCGCAATGAAATCGCATTTATACCAAAATTGAAATAAAAATTAGATCTTCATCTTATTAGAGATTTATCAACATTATTGATTTCCCCTTTTTCTTAGCTCCTTCCAGACCTCCGATGGATATTACTGTTCGTGCAATCAATAGTACAGCACTGAATATTACTTGGATACTACCACCTGGAGATGATCATAATGGAATTCTATTAAATATAATAATCTTGTATGAGGGAATAGATCTAGATATGAGCGCGAGAAATGTAATAATTCCAATAACAAATACAAATAGCACTTCTGTAGAGTATCATATACTCTCTAACTTGCAAGAATATGTGAACTATTCAATCAGTTTGAATGTCACAAATGTAGTAGGAATAAGTCCTTCAAGCGATCCAGTATTTGAAAGAACTTTAGCTGCAAGTAAGATTCTAACTTAGATAACTTGCATGATTTAATGAGACACTAAATAATAATATTACTGCTCATATATAGTACCAGCTGCTACTCCTCAGAATGTAACTACAGAAGCTCTCTCTGCTACTTCTATCCGTGTGAGATGGTTCCCTCCTCCTGAAATAGATCAGAATGGTCCTATAGCAATGTATAATATCAGCTATACTGGACAACTATTCTGTGCCACAATACAATACGTTTCTGTTAATACATCGAATGTCTATCCAGCAGTAGACCCTGTCTATTTCAACATAACAGGATTAGAAGAGTACAACAATTATACAATCAGTGTGAGTGCTATCAACACAGTAGGAGCTAGTGACTTCACAGCTGAGGTAACACAGATAACGAATATTGCAGGTAATTATCCAATGTATACAATTTTGAACCATTTCAACCCAAATATTAACATTATCCTTGTTTAGCACCAGCTAACAGTCCTACTATCACAAATCAGAGTTTCACTTCTACAGAAATAATCATACAAATAGCACCTCCTTCACAAATTGGACAAAATGGACCTCTCACCAATTATGAAATTCGAGTTGAAACATTCCGATTCGGGATAGCAACAAATTATAGTAATTTCACTATTTCTTCTTCGATGTATCCACTGAGTACTAATTTTAATTTCACTGCATCAACACTTGAAGAGTTCGTGGAATATAACATTAGTGTAAGAGCATATACAAGTGCAGGTTCTGGACCTTTCAGTGATATTGCGATGCAAACAACAAATGCTGCAGGTTTGTACATTTGTAATTATTTGATTTTCAAATATTATCCTTTAATTGTATTTCTTCCACTATAGTTCCTGCTCAATCTCCTCAGAATGTTATTGTCACTACCATAAGTGCTACTCAGCTAAATGTGTGTTTCTATCCGCCTTCTGACATCAACCAGAATGGACTAATCACATCATTCAACATAACCTATCAAGGAATCGAACTCGATACTAGCATACGAACTATAGAATATATCGTAGCTCAAACCATGTACCCACTCACTGGAAGAATATGCGTTAATTTGACTAATTTAGAAGAATTCATCAATTACAACACTTCTGTTGTGGCGATTAATACAGTTGGAACAGGACCAGCTAGCATTAATGTGATGCAAGTGACTTCAGAGGCTGGTGAGTTCTGTTGACTCAATATTTTTAATAAAAGTTTTCGAATTTTACAACCTTAAGGAGAATTAGCATATATATAGAAATAAATATTATTTAAGTAGTAAACCATACGCCAACTTGAGTCATGATAAAAGCGAGATGTGGCGTTGAATTTTTTTGAACATCGCATGAATGAAAAAGTATTATACATGTAAAAATTCGGAACATAGATGAGAAATTTCGTATAAAAACGAGACACTCGTGAAAATCTGCTCAATAGAAGATTCAAAAACGCGGGACGTCTCCGCCAAAAACAAGACTTTTGGCATGTATGGTACAATACGCAATATTACTTGTATATATAAATTTATGTTTAAAATACATTATAATACCACATCACTGTCTTTCTAGCTCCATCAATGCCACCCAGTATCATTACCATTTCACCTGGAACTAGAAGTATAACGATCACGTGGAATCCACCACCTAGTATTGATCAGAACGGATTAGTCATAAGTTACACAATATTCCATCCATCCAATCTATTTACGAGTGTAATAAGTCAACAAACAACTTATCCTGTACCAATACCAACATATCCTGCTATGGGGAATATTGTTTTCACAATTGTTAATCTTGAAGAGTTCGTCAATTATGATATCTCTATACGAGCAAACACAGTGGCTAGTGGGCCTACAACTACTCCTCCCATGACAGTACAGACAATGCAAGCAGGTAAGGACTCTTTTTGACACACTCGTAGTAATATATTTATAATGTGGAAGCTTCATACCGTTTTTAAACCTGAGATTGGTCATGAGTTAACATTTGCAACTGCACTTGCATAACTGCGCTTAACTCCCGCTCGCAACCTACACAGAACCATAGAATATGGCGGGTTATGCCTAAAGCGGATCAAACATGGGATCCCGTCCTCGAGTACCAGATTTAGTAGCACTCTTAAAATTAAAAATATTCGTATAGGATGGATGATTAAAATAAGTTTATCGAAGGGACAAAATTGCATGATAATCTAGATAATTGAATACAAACTCTAGTAAAATAAGTAGTTAAGAAATTCGAGCTTCATTGACGTATCCACGATCTAAACTGGGAACTCGAGCACAAAGTTAGCACTCTTTGGACAACACTGGAAGTAGCTATTATATAACATGACACATTATTAAAAGGGCATTTTGCCAAATTAACTTGACAATCCAGTATCTTTCCTTGTCTATTATTTCTATAAGCATAAATACTAAATATATCATTTTCTACTTCTGCTCCATGAAACTGAGTTTCTTTATTGAGTAATTTGAGTTCCATATACAGTGTACTAAGTATTCTGATAAACATGCACCCAAGCTTCTAAAGTCTTTCTCATAAAGACCACACAGTTTGAAATTTTAGTATAGTATATCTCGAAGAATATAATATTTAATATAATTATATACTAGTACGTATCTCATTTCTGGAGTTTTCAAGTCACATTAAACAATAACTAATTTTTAGTACAATATGTAGGTAATACTTCTTATATAATATAATAAATTTACGTTTAAAATACATTATCAAATCAACTGTCTTTCTAGCTCCATCAATGCCACCCAGTATCATTACCATTTCACCTGGAACTAGAAGTATAACGATCACGTGGACTCCACCACCTAGTATTGATCAGAACGGATTAGTCATAAGTTACACAATATTCCATCCATCCAATCTATTCACGGATGTAATAAGTCAACAAACAACTTATTCCGTACCAGTACCAACATATCCTGCTGATGAGAATATTGTTTTCACAATTAATAATCTTGAAGAGTTTGTTAATTATGATATCTCTATACAAGCAAACACAGTGGCTAGTGGACCTACAACTACTCCTCCCATGATAGTAGTGACAATGCAAGCAGGTATATATTCTTTTGCATGCTGGAAATGATAATTTCATAATATATATAGACGCTTTGTGTCGTTTTTAAACCTGAGATTGGTCATGAGTCAACATTTGCAACTGAGGTACTTGCATTATATCTATTAAAGAGTAAATTAGAAGAGAAAGTATCGAATGATTCTATATTTCATTACCAGATACAATTGTGCCTGAAAATCGCATCCATTGTTTGAAACTATTCTTCTTAAAGCAACCTTCGAAATGTAAAAATGATCAATTTTATTGGCACAAAATGCACACACATGTACACGCACCTGAGCTTTCATTCAATTTTTTTTCATTAAATACCACACAGTTTGAAATTGCACTATATCTCAAAGAGTGTAATATTTAATAGAAGTACAGTCGACTCTCGTTAATACGAACACGGATAAGGAGTGCAATCGGATAAGAAGTACAAGTTTTGATCCCCCAACCTAATCTATGGCAAAATATATACAAACGAACTCCGGTTAACACGAACACGGATAAGACGAAATATCGGATAATAAGTACGATCTGTGGGTCCCCTTCAGTGCGTTTTCAATACTAAATACATCGGTTAATACGAACACGGATAATACGAACAGGTGTGTGCCTACGAGCACTTTGAATATGGTACGTAGATAGATACTAGACAGATATTTCTCAATGAAAATACAGTCGAATCTCGTTAATACAACATGGATAATGAGTTTTCTATTCGACAAGTACAATTTCATACTCTCACGTAGTTATCACTATGTATGTTAAGTATTTTGGACAAATGTGGCTATGTACGTACTTCGGTTAATACGTACTCCGGATAAGGAGTACAAATCTCCACGGTCCCTTGGTGTACGTGTTAACGAGAGTCGACTGTATCTCATTCCTGGAGTTTTCAAGTCACATTGAAACAATAACCAATTTTGAATACCGAAAGTGTAGTTTTAAAGATTTTATGAAATTAGACGATATGGTGATTCAAACTTTGTTTATGTTTAATCAAGAAGAGGGAAATTCGAATAATACTCAATGTAAATACGTACATTTAATTGAAATTCCAATTCAATCTTACATTTAAGATGAATACAATAGTTTATGGTATTTGTAACATCATTTAGTACCTGGTGCTCCAATCCTTCTGACAGCAACATCTAATAATCCAACACAAGTATGTATCTCATGGCAAATTCCTCAACAAATTGAACAGAATGGATTAATCGAGAGTTATTTTGTGACTCTATCAACTGTTCAGAATAACTTCAACAGAAGTTTCACAATATCTAATCCGATATATCCAGCAACAGTACCCGATTTAAGTACTTGCTTCAATGATGTGGAGGAAGGTTTGAGTTATACAGTTAGTGTGAGGGCTGTAAATGGAGCTGGAATGGGCACTTCAAGTAACAGCAGATCAGTAACTACTGCTTCAGGTTTGTGAATTTAACTCTTGGATATAAGTATTGTGTTTTATTAATTAATGATTGGAAATAAATGAATTAGTAAATAATAATCTTCTAATTAACATTCTAATAATTGTGTAGTTCCTCCGGACTCTAATGTTCCACCTTTTGATCCTGCTGATGTAGACGACACCCCTGCAGGTCCCACAGCATTCTCACTCATATTACCTGTCATTCCAGAGGCATTACTTAATGGACCACTCACCGGTTATGAGTGTATATATCAAGGCTTTCTGTTTCTGGCTAGTCTAACAGGTTCTTCAAGAAGAAGGAGAAGTGATGACATAGTAGCCATGACGGGCATACTGACTATGAATTTCCCTCCGAATTCTCAGACAATTACCTTAGGCAATATACTACCAAACTATAATTATGTAGTGAATGTATCTGGAGTCACTTCTTTGGGCCAAACTCCTAGCGTTAGAATAGACCCTAGTCCACTATCAGCAATTGGTAAGAATTGTACATAGCATTCTATACCTTAAAGCGGTGGCAGCTACTTATTCTTTGGACCATGGATAAGTGCTTGTAGTATTCCCATAGATTTTCATTTCATTGGAAATATCTCGCTTCATATGCAAGATAGGCCAATAAAATATACTATCACCACCATATATAACCATATATCAAAGCACTAGAATCCGTTGTCAGAATATGTTTTGTCATCATCATATCGGCTGTTTTATTTCCACAATCGGCTATTTTTAGAGCAAAATCAGGTGACTTTTTAACCTTTTGGTTTTACAGTTATTGAGGAATTTTACTAAAATTATAATTTCCTCTGTAACCAATCATTATGTTTAAAAGCAAATAAAGTGTATTAATTGATGAGTAGAACAAAACAAGTTAGAAGATCGCCTGATTTTGCTCTAAATATAGCCGATTGTGTAAATAAATAGCCAATATGATGATGACAAGCAAATTCTGACAACGGATTCGAGCACTTTGATATCTTTCTATAATATGACGCTGATAGTATATTTTCTTGGCATATCTTGCATAAGAAACGAGATCTTTTTAAAGATATGAAGATGCCTGGGGATACTACTCTATCCATTGTCCAAAGAATAAAGCCACTGCCATTGCCACTGCTTTAGTGTATATAGAATGCTATGAATTACACGTGCATTAGCCTGATGTTATGAGATATCTTATAATACAAATATTGTAGTTAAATCTGACAAATGAGTTCAATGACACTTTTTAAAAAGATTTGAAATATTTAAATGATGAATTAGAGTATAACCTATTTGTATCTTGTCTAGGTCCTTCTGGTCCACCAATCAGCATAGCTTTGACAGTTCTATCTCCAACTATGATCCGAGTTAACTGGGCCAATGACTTTACAACACTAAATGGTCCTTTAGTACGATTCAACATATTTTACAGAATTCCTGATGAAACTACATCTACAATACAATTCATTCCTACCGATGTGGCAGGACCTTTCAATGAAACGATTTCAGAGCTGATGGCTAATCAAGAATACATAATTACCATTAACGTAGAAAACAGTGTAGGCCAAAGTTCAAACTCGGCTGAACTTAGAGTCACAACGGATCCAAATCCAGGTCAGTGAATTTTATAACAAACAATTGAAATAGATTCATTTCCTACTCCAGGAGGTTGGCAGAAAATAATTACTTTTTTCTTTAAAAATTTGTGACATAATATTTTAGTATATTTATTTCTTTAGATACAGGGGGTTCTGTTGGTGCAATAGTTGGTGGATTGATTGTTGTAATAGTAATACTAGCAGTAGTGATCGTAGCACTTGTTGTATTGATGTTATTGTTTCTCCGATGGAGGTAAGATATAACGGAAAACCATCTACATATGTAAAGTATACTTATTAATCCCTTTTTAACAGAAAGCAAAAGGAAGAAGCCAAAGGAGTCAGTCACTCATCTGTTTTCAATGGAATTCCTGCTATAAAAGGTAAAAATAGACAAATATACATACAAACATGATGAGTTAGTTCCATTTAAAGTTAGATGCCTACAAAGTTTAATGTTGATTAAATAAATTCATTTAGAAACAAGTGATCCAAACCAGAAAAAGGGAGAAAATCCAATCAGTCAATTGCCACCGCCAGTCGTAATGAAGAGTACTGTGCCAGTGGAAAAGTTCGCTAAATACGTTGAAGAGATGAGTGCAAATGACAAACTTAAATTCCATGAAGAGTATATGGTAAATTTTATAATACATACACAAGTATATGCTACAGTTAAAACGTCAAATCATTTATTACGTTAACACCTGAAAATTTCAGGCATTATGCTTAGTGACTGATGGAAAATGCCTGTAATTTTCAGGTATTATACATAATAACTGATTTGACGTTTTCACTGTAACATGTATAAATGAGTTTACAAATAATATATTTACACAATTTAACCTAGGGCATTAAAGATCCACCACATACGAATGATATGTGTTCAATGTCAGCGAATGGACCTCGAAACAGATACAGAGATATCAGAACATGTAAGCCAATGGTTTTAAGCTAAATTGTATATTAATTTTATCCTACATTGTTCTTGTCTAGACGACCATTCTCGAGTAACTCTCACTCAACTAGATGGAGATGAATATTCCGATTACATTAATGCGAATTTTATTCATGTAAGTAGTCATTAGAAAATACGTCCTGTAATTTTACTGTACTTAATCTCCACATATTTCTCTAGGGTTATTACAAAAAGAATGAATATATTGCAGCTCAGGGTAAAGATTTATATATATATATTATTTAAATAAAATGTTAAACTTGCATTACACGAATATTTTTGCAATAGGACCACTTGATAACACGATCGCTGATTTCTGGAGAATGGCTTGGGACTGGAATGTCCCAACAATAGTTATGCTGACAAAATGCGTGGAAAGGGGCAGGGTAGGTTATAGATTATTTCACAGCATTTTACATGCTCACTTTTCACAAAACTATTCCTGTTCTATAGAGAAAATGCAGTCAGTATTGGCCAGATAACGGTACCACTTGTTATTCATTCTACGATTCTGCTGGTGCATCCAATGAATTCGTACAAATCACAATTGATCGTGAGACCGTCTATGCTCACTACGTTATCCGTGAGCTCGTATTTTCGAGGGTAAGTCAGTTAAACTATGATCGATTTTTATTATTGAGTTAAGCTTTGAAATGCTCTTTGTTAGGTTGACATTCCCAACCAACAAAAACGACTAACACAATGGCATTATACCAGCTGGCCTGATATGGGAGTGCCTGAGAATGGAACATCGTTGTTGAAGTTTGTGCAAAAGGTTCATCAATCATATCCTAGAAATTCTGGACCAATGATCGTCCATTGCAGGTACATAATGATGTTAATGCTAACCTAGTGGATATCTACAATATTTTAGTGCAGCTAGGAATGGACGGTATTAAGTGTGCATGTGTGTACACGCCTGCTGCGAAATCTAGCAGTCCGATTTCTTCAAAATTTCGCACTTAGGATCTCTTTATGATGTAGTAGTAGATTATATTGTCCATATTCTTTCGCGAAATTTCATTAACACCTTCACTACAAAGCGTTGTTTAAAATATAACAGAGATTTCAACGACTGAAATAGAGTATTCAATTATGTAGAATCCAAATTTTCTATCTAAATGACCATAATGTGAATATTAATGTTATTAACGGACTGGCTCAAAAAATCGACCCGGGAAAAAAGCTACACTATTGGTGTGTCGACCGACATTTTTAAGTTTGTGTTAAATATAGTGCTGGTGTTGGCCGAACAGGAACTTTCATCACACTCGGTTGTATGATGCCAATGATCAGAGAACAGTCATTAGTTGATGTGTATAACTTTGTAAACCGAATGCGAGACTGTAGAAATAGAATGGTACAAGTCGAAGTAAGTTATTCAATAAGACTATGCAAAAATAACATACATAGTATATAACACAACTATGTTAATTCACCCTAGGCTCAGTATGTGTTCATCCATGAAGCACTGTTAGAGTTCATTCAACATGGTGATACAGAAGTATCCGGAGAAGATTTGGACACATACTTCAGGTAGAAAACCCATATATAAGTACTATATATTTAAATAATCAGATATTAATTATATTAATTGATATATTGCAAAAATAGACTCTTTGTGTTAAAAATAAACATACTTTTACAGGACGCTTGATTCTGATGAAGAAAATGGTGTTTCTAAACTGCTAGCACAGTTTAAGGTAAATTTCATATGCATGTATACAAATTAATGTGAAAATTCTCAAAAAGAACAATTACATTATTATACAACCTTTTTTCCTAGCGTTTGGCTTACCCTGTCAGGCAGACAGAATACAGTATTGCTCAGTCACAGCAGAATAAAGCAAAAAACAGATACGTCAACATTTTACCATGTAATTAATTAATATACCATTTTATTTATAGATTTAATTCATACAAAAATTTAATGATATTTTTACATAGATAATACAAAAAGGGTGAAACTGACACCGATACCAGGAGTGGAGAATTCAGATTATATAAACGCAAGCTGTATCGATGTGAGTACAAATAAATACAAATAATACAAACATACGTATATAGTACTTTATGTTTCTAATTTAAACATAGGGATATTGGTTGAAACATGCGTTCATTGCAACACAAGGTCCGTTACAATCCACGATAGAAGATTTCTGGAAAATGATTTGGGAGCAACATGCAGACACCATCGTCATGCTAACCTCAGAGGTAGAGGCAGGAAGGGTAAGTGTGCCACGATCTTGCTTAATGTTTTGAAAGTAATACTCAATATTCTTATTTATAGGAGCGGTGTGCACACTATTGGCCTCAAGAGGCACCTGAATACTACGGTCAAATAATGGTAGAGCTAGTTGATACTAGAAACAATGAACAGAATGACTTCATCATTCACGATCTCAAAGTATCGCATACGAAGGAGAACAGGTCTCGCAAAGTTTGCCACTACCAGTATACCGGTTGGCACGAGAAAGAAATGCCGGATTCTGCCGTCGGTTTGAATAGTATGATTGATGACATCGACGCTTGGCAGCACAAAGCCAATCCTAATCATCCTATTGTCGTTCACTGTAGGCAAGTTTCCAATTAATATCAATTGATGTGATGTGTGGTCAGGGGCGGTCCCACGGGGGGGGGCATTTGCCTCGAGTTTGATTCAGCGGTCCCGGATTTCATTCGATCACCCAAGCCAAAATCACAGGAAGGCTCCCGGATTTTTTATCTTTAGCCCCGGTTTGGAAAATTCCTGTGCCCGCCTCTGTGTGTGGTGAAGGTTAGTTTGTGAGTTTTACTATAAATTGATTATTCTCTTGTGTTTAGTGCTGGAGTTGGGCGTACTGGGGTTTTCATAGCCATATACAATATGCTGGCGAGTGAACGTCACGAAAATACCATTGATGTGTTCAGTACTGTTAGAATGATGCGCTATCAACGGCCAGCCATGGTACAGACTGCGGTAAGTACAGTAGTATAAATTTTCTCATTTATTTAAATCAGGAAATTTTAATTCTATAGTTGGATTTGACAATATAAAAATAGAGTTCAGAATTGCATTAAGTAGAACCTGTATAATCAGGCACTAGTAGTGGGGAAAAGGGAGTTGGGTTCCAAATTGATGGATATACAATAAAATTCAGACACTCATAGGGCTATGACTGATATTTTATTCCAAAATATGGAGGTTCTATGCACTGTATAATTTTTACTTTCAATAAATATTAATAATTATAATGCTTGCTACTAATCTTTCGTTTTTCATTTAGACGCAATATCGATTCTGCTACTTGGCTCTGATAGAATTTCTCGGCAATTCCTCTAGCTTGTATCAAAATGTCAAAATATAACTTTCTCAACAATCGCTGCAATTCTCACAGCTGTACATTGTAATATTAACTTGTAGTTTCGATGTAGATAGTCTACTAACAACATCAGTTTTTAGAATTAGGATTTTCTTGTATATTGTTGCTCTTTCTGTTTATTTTGTGTGTGAGAAATTGATAATACTATGTTGTACTTGATGATTACTGTATTGGGGTGAGAGTATAAATACTATTTTTTTAAGACAGGGGATGGTGTATATAATATTGTAGAAATCGATTTTAATTTATAATTCTTGTCCTTAATTATCGGAGCTAAGGTATTGAAATTCTATATTACTACAATACATGTGTTTGATTGACTTAATATAATACTTATTTTACATCATTTTCGATTGGACATTGGGTGCAGGTTAAAAAAATAAGTTTAAAAAAACGGGGGGTAATGGTTCGACTTTTCGAAAAAGGAAATAGTTCGACTTTTTATCATTAGGATTAATGGTGGTTTTTATGCGACTATTTCCTTTTTTGGAAAGTCGAACTATTTCCGGTTTTTTTGCGAACTATTTCCACCATACCCTTGAGCAATTAGTAAGGAAGGCTATAAAAATAGGATTGACAAAATCATAGTGATAACTTTGCTGCCAAAAATTTAAAAAAAGTATGAAAATAAAAACATTCATTTTGACAATAGATATCACTTTATCAGATTTTTGTTGTGTTGTAACATAATCAGGGTTGTATCTAGCCACCCCCCAGAAAATATTTTAGACCTCTTTTATCCTCCCCCCTGAGGTTCGGAAGTTTATCCAGCCCTGTAGTAGTCATCCCCTCAAGGGGGGTTAGCATCCTCTGAGATCCAGGACTGGATCCAACCCTGGATATAATTGACATAATATGAAGAAATGATATTAACTACGACAGGACGTAGTACTATTGAAAATGCTATAAAATAATATAAAGTTCTAAATAAGGCACTTCCGAGATGCGATAACCTCTGAGATCCAGCACAGGCGCCTACTCCAATAATGTTGCATCTCGGAGGTTCACCTGTATATTTAAGCACAAAATATGAAACTTCTTAGTTTTATCAGACACTGTTTCAATAGCTGAAGTGCTAACCATATGAAATTGTATCCATTTAGTACTTTATTTGGAAGATAGTTGGTTATTCTTAGAGCAAATACATTAGGCACACACTTTTAAGCTTTATGGACCATTTGTCTAATTTCTAAAGAACGGTTACTATTATTTTATATTAATCGCAACTCCCTATTATATTATACAACGTAGAGCTGTGAAATGGAGCGACTGCGGATTCTGATTTTGATATTTGTAAGTTGATTGAAATACTTATTTGTATGTTTATTACATTGAATATTGAACGATATATCATTTATCGAGAATTATTCTGGAACTGTCATGGGAAGAAGAACATCCCATTTCTTTTATTCTATAAGGTTGAAAATATTACCACCCTGGGGGGAGTTACTTAAGCATATATTAAATCAAGTTGGACTCTATCTCGCTCAAGATAAATTAATCACACATGTATTCATAATTAAAAAGAATTTTTATCAAACTTGTCTATTTACTCTAATAACATTCTTTAGGGATTATTGATTAGCTGCAGATTCAACCAATGTCAAGGTAAAACATGTACTGACATGCAAAAATATGTCCTGAAATATGGAAGCTTAAGTTCCACGCTTCAGTATATATTTTAATCATGTTAATTCATCTTGATAATGATTATAAAGTAATTTTGTCTTCTTTCCCAATTATAATGATAATATACATTTATATAGCGCAGATTCCATATTAATATGTTCAAGTGCGCTATACACACCTTTTTCACAAAAGGGGTATTTTAAACTAGAAGCTCTTAACGATTAGTAAACCATAGATATGCAATGCCACTGCATTTATTAGAAAGCTAGTTACAGAATATATGTAGGGAAGTTGATTCAAGATATTAGTATAACAGTGACAATTAATTAAATAAATGATATCATTGCCTTAGCCGAAACAACGAAATTCGGTGTGAAATTATATTTTCAGTAGAAATTCGGTATCGGTAAATTTCTGGTTTCACTATTATAGCTACTGTAGGATAACTCATAATTAAGTGCAAGTAGGATTAGAATTACAGTTTATTTTCTTTCTTAGCTCCTTCCAGACCTCCGATGGATATTACTGTTCGTGCAATCAATAGCACAGCACTGAATATCACCTGGATACTACCACCTAGAGATTATCATAATGGAACTCTATTGAATTTAACAATCTTGTATAAGGGTATAGATCTAGATATGAGCGCAAGAAATGTAATAATTCCAATAACAAATACAAATAGTACTTCTTCAAATAGCACTTCTGCAAATAGCACTTCTTCAAATAGCACTTCTGTAGAGTATTATATACTCTCTAACTTACAAGAATATGTGAACTATTCAATCAGTTTAAGAATCATAAATGTAATAGGAATAAGTCCTTCAAGCGATACAGTATTTGAAAGAACTTTAGCTGCAAGTAAGATTATAACTTAGCTAATTACATGTAACAGAAAGTAACGAGTACATAATTAGATAATATATTTTCTGTACATATATAGTCCCTGCTGCTACTCCTCAGAATGTAACTACAGAAACTCTCTCTACTACTTCTATCCGTATTAGATGGTACCCTCCTCCTCGAATAGATCAGAATGGACGAATAATAGTGTACAATATCAGCTATACTGGACAACTATTCGATACCACAACACAATACATTTATGTGAGTACATCGAATGTCTATCCAGCAGTAGACCCTGTCTATCTCAACATAACAGGATTAGAAGAATACAACAATTATACAATCAGTGTGAGTGCTTTCAATACAGTAGGAGCTAGTGACTTCACACCTGAAGTAGTACAGATAACGAATATTGCAGGTAATTATCCAATTTATACTACTTTAGAAAAGCGTGGGGTTCAAAAACTCTTTTCTGGTTTATTCATACGTTCATCACATCACTGTCTTTCTAGCTCCATCAATGCCACCCAGTATCATTACCATTTCACCTGGAACTAGAAGTATAACGATCACGTGGACTCCACCACCTGGTATTGATCAGAACGGAGTAATCAGAAGTTACACAATATTCCATCCATCCAATCTATTCCAGAGTACAATCAGTCAACAAACAACTTATTCTGTACCAGGACCAACATATCCTGCTGATGAGAATATTGTTTTCACAATTGATAATCTTGAAGAGTTCGTCAATTATGATATCTCTATACTAGCAAATACAGTGGCTAGTGGACCTACAACTACTCCTCCCATGACAGTAGTGACAATGCAAGCAGGTATATATTCATTTACATACTGATAATTATAATTTCATAATATATATAGACTTTTTTGTCGTTTTGAGATTGGTCATGAGTTAACATTTGCAACTGAGGTACTGGATTATATCTATTGTAGAGTAAATTAGAAGAGAAAGTTGCAGATGATTCTATATTTTAAAACAAGATACAATTGCGTCTGATAAACTTCATCTAAATAAAAGAAAGTAATATTTAATAGAATTTGTTGCAAGCATAGAATATCATTTCTGGAGTTTTCAAGTCACATTGAAATAATAACCAATTTTGAACCTTGAAAATGTTGTTTGAAGGTTTTAGACAATATGGTAAACTTTAAGTTTACAGGGTGTCTCAAAAGTTCTGCAACAAATGTTGCTGATGTATTATACATAGACAAATAGATCGAATATCCGATACCTCTTTTTGATCAAAAAATAGGGAGGATTATCTTAATTATTTTGCATTCCCAATGGCCTGCTTTTCTCAATTTATTTGCAATGATGGATTATATATATCGTTGTCTCATAAACAATATTTTTTATCTCAATAAAAAAACTCGTATCCATGGTACTTTTTACGGCTATACTTAAAAATACTCGATCTTATCGAATATTTCTGTTGCATAAATCAAAAGCAATAATATTATATTAGTATTATGAACCAATTACAGAATATAGAAGTGATTAATGCAATATTTCATCAGAAAAATTGAGATCTTCAAACTTGACACTTTTGAGTTCCAAATTTTGTAGTCAATGGTATGTAGTTATTTAAAATTTTATAAGAAATATCTTTTGCGTAATGAGTTGAGCTAATATCTATGCAAGAAGGGTGCTAGATTTCATTTATGGAGGCTAATTTGGACTAAAACCAAGTGATCTTAGTCAAATTAACAAAGTAAAATTGGGTGTTGCAGAACTTTTGAGACACCCTATATATCTAAGCTTAAAATCAATAAAAAGGAAATTTTAATAATACTCAATCTAAATAAATTTAATTGAGATTCCTATTTGATCTTACATTTAAGATAAATACAATAGTTTATGGTATTTGTAATTTAGTACCTGGTGCTCCAATACTTCTGATAGCAACATCTAACATTCCAACTGAATTATGTATCTCATGGCGAATTCCTCAACAAATTGTACAGAATGGATTAATCGAGAGCTATTTTGTGAATCTATCAACTATTCAAAATAACTTCGCTAGAAGTTTCATAGGATTCACTCCGGTATATCCAGCACCAGTAGTCGATTTAAGTACTTGCTTCAATGATGTGGAGGAAGGTTTGAGTTATACAGTTAGTGTGAGGGCTGTAAATGGAGCTGGAATGGGAGCTTCAAGTAACAGCAGATCAGTAACTACTGCTTCAGGTTTGTGAATTTAACTATTGGATATTAACTATAAGTATTACGTTTTATTAATTAACAAGCACGCTTCGCTTGCTTGCGCTGCGCGACTGGCGGACACTTTATGTCCGCCTGTGGTCACCATTGTTTAATTATATGGGAGATAACATCTCTAAATACGTCTATCCTACTGCTATAATCGATATCGCACGGAAAATCACCAAATTGATTGTTGATTTTTAAATTTTGATGCGTAATGATGACGTCATAACAGAGTGATGAGTCATCATTTTTTGATGAAAATTTTATGATATTTGAAATACAGTCGACTCCGCTTAATAGGGCCACATCGGTCAGAGGACATTTTGCCCCGATTAAGCGGAGAACCCTATTAACCGAAAATATTTTGTATTAGCTTCTATGTGTGAGAGCTATTCCGGTCCTGCCAAAAGTGGCCCGATTAAGCGGTTGACCCGATTAAACAGTGGCCCTATTAAGCGGAGTCGACTGTATATTAATATACACATTCTATTAAACTTTCAGCCTTCTATCACCTAAAATGGCTGAGTTATGGTCGAAAAAAGTGAAATTTCTAATTATAAAAAGGTGATAATGACGTCATAATTCCATGATGAGTCGACATTTTCGTCTGAGCTCAGAACTTAGTGGAGCCATAGCCAAAAGACTCCCACATGCCAAAAATCAGCTTTTTGTGCCTAGCAGTTTCTTCAATCAATTCGTTACAGATATATATGTATATGTATACAGTGGAATTCGCTTATTAGCAACTCCCTTATTAGCAATATTGTTCTATTAGCAACCAATCTTCAGGTCCCAGGTGAAGATTTTGTGTTAATTCTGTTCCCTTATTAGCAACCATTTTATGAGCAAAACTCGAGTCGCTAATAAGCGAATTCCACTATATATATATATATATATATATATATATATATATATATATAGAGAGAGAGAGAGAGAGAGAGAGAGAGAGAGAGATTAATCGAGTTTTAATAGTAAGGATAATTGAAAATAAATGAATTAATAAATAATAATCTTCTAATTAACATTCTAATAATTGTGTAGCTCTTCCGGACCCTAATGTTCAACCTTTTGATCCAGCTGATGTAAACGTGACCTTTCCAAGTCCTACATCATTCTCACTTGCATTGCCTATCATTCCAGAAACAATACTTAATGGACCACTCACCGGTTATGTGTGTGTATATCAAGGCTCTCTGTCTCTGGCTAGTCTAACAGGTTCTTCAAGAAGAAGGAGAAGTGATGACATAGTAGCCATGACGGACATACTGACTCAGAATTTTCCTGCAGATTCTCAGACAATTACCTTAGGCGATATACTACCAAACTATAATTATGTAGTGGATGTATCTGCATCCACTTCTGCGGGTCAAACTCCTAGCGTTAGAATAATGCCTAGTCCATTACCAGCAATAGGTAAGAATTACTGTTCAAGAATGGTAAAATTGAAGCCAAAAATAACAAGTGTGTAAAGTTCAATGACACTTTTTAAAATATTTAAAATATTTAAATGATGGGTTAGAGTGTAACCTATTTGTACCTTGTCTAGGTCCTTCTGGTCCACCAATCAGCATAGCTTTGACAGTTCTATCTCCAACTATGATCCGAATTAACTGGGTCAATGACTTTACAACACTAAATGGTCCTTTAGTACGATTCAACATATTTTACAGAATTCCCCATAAATCTACATCTACAAGAATACAATTCACTCCTACGGATGTGGTAGGACCTTTTAATGAAACCATTACAGAGCTGATGACTAATCAAGAATATGTAGTTACTATTAACGTAGAAAACAGTGTAGGCCAAAGTCCAAACTCGGCTGAACTTAGAGCCACAACGGATACAAATCCAGGTCAGTGAATTTAATAATAAACAATTGAAATAAATTAATTTCCTGTTCAGGAGGTAGGCAGAAAATTATTATAAATGCTTTTTAAAAATTTGTGACATAATATTTTAGTACATTTATTTCTTTAGATACAGGGGATTCTGTTGGTGCAATAATTGGTGGATTGATCGTTGTAATAGTAATACTAGCAGTAGTGATCGCCACACTTACTGTATTGATGATATTGTTAATTCGATGGAGGTAAGATATAATGGAAAATCATACCACACAGTATATTTACATTTTATTGTAATTTATATGTGCATTCTAAGTTTCTGTTATTTTATTGGCTTTATGATCAAAATAATATAAATATGCCTTCGTGAATGTAAGTAAATAACAATATATATTTGCTAGAAAACGCAAAGAATCTAACGATGAAAGTCGTATAATAATTCCCAATACGATTCCTTCTATAGAAGGTGAGAACAAACAATGATACCTTACATATCGTTCGGATATACTCGAATATTCATGGGTACTTTTAGATCAAAGCAATCAAAACCAGATAAGTGTAGACAGTCGACCCAACCAATTGAGACAACCAGTAGAAATGAAGACTCCTGTTCCTGTGGAAAAATTCGCCAAATATATTGAAGAGATGAGCGAAAATGACAAATTAAAATTCCATGAGGAATATATGGTATAATTTTAAATTATTTTGCAAAATTTATTAAAGAGAAGATTTTAATATTTTAACTTAGAGTATTCCAAATCCATCACACACTACTGGTATATGTTCAATATCTTCAAATCAGGATAAAAACAGATACAAAGATATCAGAACATGTAAGTAGGGACTGTGAGTTAGAAAATAAAAATATAAAATTTAATATTGTTTCCTATCTAGATGATCATTCTCGAGTAATTCTTGATAAGCTAGATGGAGATGAACATTCTGATTATATCAACGCAAATTTTATGAATGTAAGTTTCCAAAATTTTTACAGTTTATACATGATATGATCACTATACACTCTAATCACATACAAATATATCTACAGGGATATTATAAAAAGGATGAATATATTGCAACACAAGGTGAAGAATTACACTACCATTGAAATGAGTCTCGCTATTTCTTATTTTTTGGTCATCATTTCGCCAATGGACATTGGTGTGATTCAGTGTTTTCGTGAAGTAAACTTACATTCAATCAATGTGTATGTTAGTACAACTTGAAATGTTCATCTATTTAAACAAATTACTACTAATTTTTGACAAATAGACAGAGAAATATGTTTTTTAAAAGAGGTCTATTTTACTATAACAGTTCTTTAGGTCAATTTACGAAATCAACAATCGACAGAATCGACAATATATACATTGAATTATATTTTTTAAATATTTGTTACTTTATATCGTGATTTATATTTGTATCATAGGACCACTTGATAACACGATCGCAGATTTCTGGAGAATGGCTTGGGACTGGAAAGTATCGACAGTCGTCATGTTGACAAAATGCGAGGAGATTGGAAAGGTACGCTATTAGACCTTCTTTGTGGTAATTTTATTTTCATTATTCGAACTTTTTATTCTCATTCTAGAGAAAATGCAGTCAGTACTGGCCAGATAACGGTACCACTTGTTATTCCTTCTACGATTCTGCCGGTTACTCTAATGAATTTGTCCAAGTCACTCTCGATCAAGAGACCGTCTATGCTCACTACGTTATCCGTGAGCTAACATTCTCAAAGGTAACTACGTAGTATTGTTAAATAGAACTTATTGTGGAGTTAAGAATCTATCATAGCTCTTCGACAAGTGATCCGGGCCAATATTCAAGGGGAGAGATATTATTTTTTCAGATACAGTCGACTCCGCTTAATAGGGTCATATCGGTCAGATAACTTTTTGGCTCTATTAAGCGGAGAACCCTATTAACCGAAAATATTTGGATTAGCTTCTATGTGTTAGTACTATTCCAGTACTGCTAAAAGTGACCCGATTAAACGGTTGGCCGATTAGCCAGTGGTCCTATTATTAAGCGGAGCCGATTGTATTTGTATGCCTTTGTTTAGGTCTACACTCCAAACCAACAGAGAAAAATAAGACAGTGGCAGTATACCAGTTGGACAGAAGTGGGAGTGCCTGAGAACAAAACATCTCTGTTAAAATTTGTACAAAAAGTGCACCAATCACATCCTCAAGATTCTGGACCAATGATAGTTCATTGCAGGTGATTATAAATATTAATTGGTGAATGTGTGAATTCGCACATCACCAAATAATATTTGTAATCAATAATCAATGTTTTATAATTTTGGATATAGTGGTGGTGCTGGTAGAACAGGAATTTTCATCACACTCGGCTTTATGATGCCAATGATCAGAATACAGTCATTAGTCGATGTGTATAACTTTGTAAAACGGATGCGAGACTGTAGAAATAGAATGGTACAAGTCGAAGTAAGTGAACCAATAAATAATACAATAAAATGTACAAGTCAGTAAAACAGCACATGTTACCACCAGGATCAGTATGTGTTCATCCATGAAGCACTGCTAGAGTTCATTCAACATGGTGATACAGAAGTATCCGGAGAAGATTTGGATACATACTTCAGGTAGAAAACCAACATAATTGAATATCATCTCATTTGATATTAATTTTAATTTTAAATAATTAATTTTCGCAGAAAGCTTGAATCTGAAGAAGAAAATGGTGTATCTAAATTGTTAACACAGTTCAAGGTATTTTTTTATGTTAATTAAATAAAATAGAAATTTCTGCCCTCAGGCATAGTATTATTTCCAGAGGATCCTTTTATCCTATATATCTTGTGCTGTAGATAATACTTCAAATTTATTTTAGTGTTTGAGTTTAACAGTGAAGCAAACAGAGTATAGTATCGCTCAATCACAGGAGAATGTGTCGAAGAACAGATATGCCAACATTATACCTTGTAATTAATATGATATCTGCTTGAATTAGATTTAGATGACAATTTTTATGGATTTTTACAAATTTAGATAACACAAAGAGAGTGAAACTAGCATCAATAGGTCCAAAAAGTTCAGATTATATAAATGCAAGCTATATAGATGTGAGTTGGCAGAAGTTACGCTAATCCCATAGTAAATTCATTAATATTTAAAATCTATTAGGGATATTGGATGAAAAATGCATTCATTGCAACCCAAGGTCCAATACAATCTACAATAGAAGACTTCTGGAGAATGGTTTGGGAGCAGAATACACATACTATCGTCATGCTAACTTTAGAAGTGGAGGCAGGAAGGGTAAGTCTGATAAATCATACTTCAAACTAAAATACACTATTCAATGCCCTTTTATAGGAGCGCTGTTCGCCCTATTGGCCTAAAGAGTCGCTTGAATGCTACGGTCAGATAATGGTAGATCAGTTATGTAGCAGAAACGATGACCTAAACGATTTCACTGTTCATGACTTCAAAGTAACACATATGAAAGAGAACAGGTCCCGTAAAGTTTGCCATTACCAGTATACCGGTTGGCAAGAGAGAGAAATGCCAGATTCTGCTATCGGTTTGAATAATATGATTGGCGATATTGACGCCTGGCAGCGAAGAGTTAACCCTGCACACCCTATTGTAGTTCACTGTAGGTAGGTCTCCAATACACTGCTTATGTGAATAATATAATACTGGTAACATTTCTACGAATGCACTCTTCCTTTTAGTGCTGGAGTTGGGCGTACTGGGGTTTTCATAGCCATATACAATATGCTGGCGAGTGTACGTCACGAAAATACCGTTGATGTGTTCAGTACTGTTAGAACGATGGGTTATCAACGGCCAGCCATGGTACAGACTGCAGTAAGTACTTGTACTAATTCTACAATTTGAACTTTTTATTTACATTTCAATCATGTTTACTAAACGTTTCTTTTCTCATTTAGACGCAATATCGATTCTGCTACTTGGCTCTGATAGAATTTCTCAGCAATTCCTCTAGCTTGTATCAAAATATCAAAATATAACTTTCTCAACAATCGCTGCAATTCTCACAGCTGTACATGATAATATTAACTTGTAGCTTCGATGTAGATAGTCTCCTAACAACATCAGTTTTTATTAGGATTTTCTTGTATGTAGTACTTGTATATGCTTTTTATTTTTGTGTGTGAGGAATTGATAATTTACTTTGATAAACTGGTTGGCTATTACGTTGGGGATAAACATTATATTTGCTATGTATGATTATATAAAGCAACTCACGGATGGGGTAAGACGGCTCCACACTAGATTCAGTACAGAGAATGGTTCTGCCTACTCCAATTTTCGAACTCCTCATCCTTTTGGCACCAATTCCAACATCTAAGAGACAGAGCGTGAACTTTAAAAAGGCTATTTCAAACATTAAAGACATTTCAATAAGTCTTGGTAGACATTATTTTAAAAGCAATCAATTTGAGAATAAGGATTATGATCCAGGGAGACTAGGGAAATTAAGGAAATTAGTCATTTTTTGAATAAAAAGGAGGATAGCGCCGACTGCAGGGGTATCAGAAGTGGGAATCGAACCCACGCGTGAAAATCACAATAGATCCTAAGTCAATCACCTTAAACCACTCGGTCATTCTGGAAGTAGCAGCAAGCAAAGCCTCCTTAATTTAAGCCATATGCAAAACCTATTTATCTACCCGTGCAGAGATAGGAATTGAGATGTGGTTGCATAGGAGAAAGTTGAAGAAGTAACTATATACCACTATACTTGAGTATACAATCATATGAATATTAATAATATTATCCGGATTTTCCATGGGGGTTCATTCTATTTATAGTAGAGACACCGCATATTATGGTTTCCCCGCCCAAAATGACTTTGTGAGTTCGCAAAATCCTTAGTCCAGATTCATATATTAAGTCAGTGGTTCTCAACCTTTTTCACTCTGAATCCACCTTACCAATTTTCTTCAATCATACGGATCCCTTTTCATAACCATAATATAAAGTGCGGACCCCTAATACAATCTACGGAACCCGGGTTGAGAACCACTGTATTAAGTAAAACAGAGTAAAACAGACTCCGCTTAATAGGACCACATCGATCAGATAACTTTTTGGCTCGATTAAGCAGAGAACCCTATAAACCGAAAAAATTTGTATTAGCTTCTATGTGTTAGTATTATTCCGGTACTGCCAAAAGTGACCCGATTAAACGGTTGGCCCGATTAACCGGTGGTCCTATTAAGCGGAGTCGACTGTACTTAATAAAACACCCCAAATTTGTATGGCTCCCCCCCCCAAATGGCTTAAACCGGAAATGACGCTACACATTCCAGGAGCAAACGGAGGTTACTTAATTAAACGCAATGATTTGTGTATTTGTCGGTGAACAAATTCTAAGAAAAGGAAAATTATGGTTTCGTAGGGCGTGATTACAAATACTATATTTGAAGCTTGCCAAAATACATATAATAAACTCTTGATATTAATCTCTTATGAAGAAATGCTAATAGTCAATGGAATAATATAATATTTAAAAACTGAAGTACAACATAATGTTGACCTTAATACAATAATGCATAGTTTCAGAAATGCAAGAAGATTAATGGTTCACAAATATGCAAATATAATTATCAACATAGCAGAGTTTACCAGAGCCCGCCCATAGGATTAGTTGCTATCCCACTCGATGTCTATTCTAATCACAAAGTTGAGCTCATTGTAATATAATATTGTATGCTCTGCTATAGCAAAAAGTTAGCTTAGATAGAATAGATGGAATGAAATTAATACTATAAAGATATTATATATACTGGGTGAGTCATTTTATTTTCGGAATTCTAAACAATCGAGATATTTTACAGCCACTCTTGGTGAGTTCATGTTTCATTTTATAAAAATTAATATACTAATCGGTGATAATAATAAAGTATTAAGTTTTGAGCCCTCATTTTATCCATATATATCGTACAGTGAAATATAACTGACATCTAAGAGACTAGACTGAATAGTTATTATATGCGGCATATTCCTATCAAAATGAACTAAAATATATAGAGATTGCCTCCATTGAGATTATTTGGGTGATAACTATTATTAACTGTGGCATCGAAATTAATAAAATACAACAAAATACCCTGAACATTTCGTAAATAAATCATTTTTTAAACACATGAAGAAGAGTTTCTGATATATAGTATACAGTATATTGGATCTGACTGTCCGTTTGTATGCAATTTCGTAATTTTAAAACACACTTATGGTTTTCTAAGGGAATCATGCACTAACGGTATGTCGACCGACATCTTTAGACAGTTTTTCCTTTGTAGTTATCAGAAATAAAGAAAAAAGCGAAAGCACAGAAAATGAATGCGATGCATTCAAGAATACTACTCCGCATATTCCAGCTCATACTCGTGTTTCTACACATTTCGCCGTTCAATGCACTAAGATTGTCCTTCTACAATAACATTGCCGATACGCATCAAGAAACGATTGAGTTTGAATCAGGTTCACTTTTCTACACTGGAGAACTCCCACACATCAAATCGTTTACTTGCACTACAGATACACCCACTGATACCGTGACTGTGACGTGGTATGACACTAGTGGTAATGAGGTCCCTATGGGTACTGGTGCTAGCACCAGTCTGTACTGGACAGGAAGTGATAGCAACAAGACACTACACACCTCTAATTACGCAGGTACTAACTTCATAAGTGTAGCTAATCAGGGGAATAATTTCACTTGTAGAGTGAATGGGGCAAATGCACAGATGAAATATTTCGGTATCTATTGGGTGAGACCAATACTTATCGGTCCGAATACTATCCAAACTGATTTGAGGGGATTTCGAATTTACACTAAAGACACTCCACCTGTGATCTCTGAGTTCACATTACAAAGAGGATTGTTCAATTTCGATTTCAGTAAGCGTTATAAAGTCCAGTCATTGAAGGGTTCTAGCAGCATTGTATTCAGACCAGATGTGGTTACATCTAGTCCATCGTCCATCCCCTCAATCATTGATAATGTTACTTTCTCGAACACTTCAGTTTGTCAGTCGATTGGAACCAGTGATTCGGATCAACTCTATACTACAATATCTGATAGAGCTTTTTTCAATTATGAACCAGGAAATATTACCAACCCACGATTATCAAACTCCGCTTGCATTGAGAATGGCACAATAAGTCCACTTACTTTAACAATCGGGAATGTACCTCCAGACATAAGGTACACTTGTCCACTCGTATTCAACGGCGTTTTCATAAATACCGGAAATTTAAACTTTACTGGAAATAGCAATGTGACAGCAGTAAGTGCTCCATTAAATCTAACCGAAAACAGACGACGACTTTGGATAGATATTAGTTCTTCATTCCCAGTTTCTCTTATTTACGACAGAGATTATGTTTGTGAGGATTTGTATAGCACCAGGATATCCTTCAGGGTTAATGTAGATGGGAATAATCCACTGGAAGTATTCGATTCTATTTCCGCAACAACTGGAGTCGTAGATTCAATTAACTATATTTCAACCGCCATTCCTACTACATTGTATTGTGTGTCGATGAGTAGTACAGTTGAGGTGACGTGGAAATTCGATAACATTGCAAACCGTAGTCAGTTCGTTTCTCATGTACAAGTTCCCTCTAATTCATCCTATCTCCCTTACGCCACCACTCCTCGCATTGGTAGAAGCGATTTGTTCCTAAATGCCACCGTTACCTCAGAGACAGAAGGCTATTACACTTGTAGTGATGGTACTAATGAAGTTAGAGTAGGAGTGTTCTTGCAAACTCCAGTAGCCCCTGTAGTTACAGCATCAAGCATTGAAGTTCCAATAAATGATCCGATTAACATCACATGTGCAGCTTCTAACTCTTCTTATCCCCCTGCTCTGTACTACTGGACTGGACCTAATTTCTACTCCACGAGTCTTCTTGATACGACTGGGTTTACATTGGGGAATTCTGGTTTCTACACATGTCACGGAACTAATGTGGTAGGAGAAGATGATGTGACAATTAATCTTGCTATTTCACCACCTCGTGCTTCACTTGTATCTTCTAATTTGACTGTGCTGGATTTCTATTTTGAAGAAGACTCATTCCAACTCTCTTGTATCTTCAGTTATGAATCTGGATATCTAATTTCTCTACGTATCTTCTGGACACAGGATGATATAGCGATTATGAGTGGAACTAATGGTTTACAAATACAGGAAATGTCTACAAGTGCTCCTAATACAATTCGTACTGTATTATCTGTAGCTAGTGTTGTCCCTGCTAATACTGGAATGTACAGATGTGAAGCAGTCGTAGGTACTAGTGAACCAATCGAGTCAAACCCTGCTAACATTGTAGTAGAAGCATCTTATCAACCTGATTCTATATCATTACAACTGGTGATAGGTTCAGAGAGCGTACAATTGAATTGGAACGGTACATATAGAAACATAACAACACCTGAAACGTATGTAGTTACCTATTGCGAGCTACCTCAATGTAATAGTTATACTCAGTCTCCATCACTAACTAATACATCTTACACGATAACTGGACTCAAAAGTAATTTCAGTTATTCTGCACTTATAATTGCAACAAATCGCTACGGATCCACTAATGGAACTCGAGAGGATTTCAGTACAAATCCTCTTCCTCCTCCTCGAACCATAGATCTCCCACAACCAGATTTAGGAGATATCTTCGTTGCAGATTCCTTCCAAATATCCTGTAAATTTGAAACCGCCTTCATATCTTCAATTTCCATACAATGGTATCACAACAATACGCTTAATACTATTTTCTCGAATACAACAAACACCAACGGAAACACAGCTACAAGTACACTCACAGTAACTGCTTCATCACTTTCACAAGCTGGAGACTATCATTGTGTAGCTACAGTAGGTACTAGTAGTCCAACTAATTCCATTCCTGTCTCTGTCATTATTAATCCGATAACGTTACCAAATGCAATCAATGTCACGATCACAAATTCAGAATTAAGAAACGCAACCATTAGTTGGACTCCATCCATTCAATTTCCATCATTGACTGAGACATACACACTGGTATATCAGAGAGTTGGTGATAGCTCCTACCAGACTATTAGCACACTCAATTCCACCTCATTTACATTAACAGGATTGCTATTCAACAGTCAATACAGAGTATATGTCAACGCTACCAATAGATTCGGTACAACACAAGGACCTGATACTACATTCAGTACTGATCCAGTGAGGTTGTATTTCATGAGAGATGGAGAGATTGTTCAGTTTGCATCAGGGTCTATCTTCAGAGGTGGAACTCATAGCATAATTTTTGGAGGAGTGTTTAAGTTCTACTGTGTACCAAACAGTCCTGATCAAGAGATAACCTGGTATGCACCGAATGGTGATGCCATTCCAGTTGATGCTCAATCATCAGGTTTATACCACATCCGTAATGCAGACACAGGAGAGAGTGTGTTGTATACAAACAACGGTATTACGTCTAATACAGAAGGAAACAACTTTACTTGTAGCTTTCCTCCATCTTCTGGTCCAGCTATTGAATCAAGTTTCGGTATATACTACGTAGGACAGGATAATGATGACGTATTCGGAGTCAGACTATATGGACCTGGAAATGTAATTTACGAGTTCGTTTACCAAATTGGGACTTTTTCTGTCGATCTTACAGCTACATATGATATCGAATGCTTGAATCCTTCTAACCAAATAAGTCAATGGGAATTTGAACCAAATCTTGTCTCTGAGAATGCAAGAACAAACACACTCATAACTCAAGCTCAGTTCAACCCTAATGCTACATGTCAGTACATCAGTTGTAATCCATCCGTTCAGTATCCTGTATTCTCTGACAAACCATTCTTCCTACAAACCAATGTAACAAGTGGACAACCTAATTGCAGACCGAACAACTACCTTTATGAATTCAGTTTAGGAACACCAATCGAACTCTATATCACATGTCCATTGATATTTGGTTCACGTTTTCTTGATGTAAGTGAGTTCAGTCAAATACAAAATGACTTCACGGTAGACACATCCAGGAGATTGTTCTTCAATACAACCACTCTACCTACTCTAGCACTAGAACGAAATTTCGTATGCGAAGACACGTACGGAGATAGTGTTTCCTTCAACATTAGAATCCTGGCAAGTGAAGCTATCCAGCTTTTAGACAGCGAGGATTCCGATACTCCGATTGTGAATGGTACCGATTTAGTAGGTGTCGATATTCCTAGTATCATATATTGTATAACACAATCCAATGAGAACTCTGCCAATTGGTTAGTCGATGCAAACCCAAATCGTAGCCTCAATGAAGAACCAATACCAGTTAACAATGACTCAGACATATTTCCGTATGCTATAAACCCACGTGTAGGTAGAAGTAACCTTGTCTTGAGTGAAATTGAAAGCGGGAGTGAAGGGTTTTACACTTGTGTCACTAATCCTAGAATCACAGTTGGGATATTCTCACAGAATCCTGTTCCACCCAATGCTACCATATCACCAGGTCAGACTGTGATACAAGTGGTTATCGGTACCAATACTCCTGTACTCAATTGTGAACATAGTAACTCTCCTCATCCACTTCCAATCTATTTCTGGACAGGTAGCATAAGCTCATCAACTGCTACTCTTGACACCAATCTCTTTCTAGAATCTAACTCTGGTGAGTATACGTGTACAGCTTCCAATGTGGTAGGACTGTCTACAGACACAGTAACAATAACTGTCATACCTCCACCTCCTCAGTTCAACTCCATTAAATCATTACAAGATACGATATATATAAGCGATGATGTGACGATTCAGTGCGAATTCTATACTTTTGAAAACGTCACATCTCAAATTCTCATTGATTGGTATAAAGACGGGATAATTGTATCTGAAGCTAGCATCAGTCCCACCCGTATTGAGAATACAATCACAGGTTTTCTGAACTTATTAAATAGCCAAATTGAGGTAGAAGGAGATTACCATTGTCAGGCAAGGATTGGAGCTAGTCAGGCGTCTGTTTCCCCTAATCTAACACTAAAAGTCAGTCCTCCCCCAAATCCAATGCATATACGATTAGTTAGTATATCGCAAGCACATTATCTGGGACAGGATACCCTTTTACAGTGTGAGTTCTCGACCGAAAGACGTTTCCAAGAAATGTTGAAGATTGACTGGTACCACAACAATACGAAATTATCCAATATGAATGAAATCGAGATAACGAAGATGAATACGGGTCATTACATGGTAGAAAGCAGCCTAAATCTCTTCAACATAACTTTTATCCAAGCAGGTGAATATCGTTGTGTGGGTAGAATAGTGGACATTTTGAGTTCTGAACAAACAAATTCTACTCCTTATACCCTCAATGTCCGCACGCCCACCACACTATCTCCATCTATTTCAGAACCTATTGTGACGGATCAGGTATCAGTCATTATCGGCATTCTTATCGGCATTCTTTTTATCATTGCAGCGATACTGATCGTAGTACTAATAATCATTATCGCTTGCAGAATGGGATACAAGAATAAGGCTGATCAAGAGGAAGGATTGCCATACGAAATAATGTCGAGGGGTAAGGGCAAAAAAAACAAGCCTTTCATCACTCCTACAGCTAGCATTGGTATAAATATGGATGCTGCTTATAGTGAAAACCCACAATATCAAGATGACGAAGGAGATGGGAGACTTACATTTAGGAAATCGGATGCATTTCAAGAAACATTGCTAACCAATCTTAGTGCAGAAGGTGCTACGGCTGAACCTTCAAGCAACAACGCTGACTTTGAAAACTACAACATTCCACTCGCGATATTCCCACAGAAAGTACTCGAGTACCATTTAGCAAACAATGCAGAATTTGACAGGCAATATTGCTCTCTGCCAGAGGTCTGGCTTCACGATGTTAGCATAGGATCTCATATTAATAACCGACGAAAGAATCGATTTACAGACATCATCCCTTATGAGCATTCAAGAGTCAAGTTGAGTCTAACAGGGGAACATAACTCAGACTACATCAACGCGTGTTACATCGATGGGTACTACCATCGTGGAGCCTACATTGCATCACAAGGTCCAATGCCACATACTGCAAACGACTTCTGGAGAATGATATGGGAGAAAAATATCGACCATATTGTTGCACTCACAAAGGTAATGGAGGCTGGAAGGCGAAAATGTGAACAGTATTGGCCAGAAAATGAGACGGATATGTGTGAATTCGACATGATTCAAGTGACTTTAAAGAAGTGTGAGAGGTATACTACATATGACATTAGAATGATGGAAGTAACACACGCTGAATACCCTACTGATGTGCGTATCGTGATTCAGTTCCACTACACAGTATGGCCAGATCACGGAGTGCCCATTTTCTCAAGTTCCCTCATTTCGTTCATCAACCATACGAAAGAATACCACATCCCTAAAAGAGCCCAACCACCCATGCTTGTCCACTGTAGTGCAGGAGTTGGTCGCACGGGGACTTTCATAGTTCTTGACTATTTCCTGGAACATCTCAAGGAAAATGATGAAGTAAATATATACAAATGTGTTGCTGAACTGAGAGAGAACAGGTGTCTCATGGTTCAAACAAAAGAGCAATACATCTTCATTCACGATGCTCTCCTCGATATCATCTGTTGTAAAGATACATTCATTGCTGACCACGAATTCCAAGCCTATCTTGATAATGCTATGGTTCGCAACGTGGAATCAATGTCGACACCTTTCGAAGACCAGTACGAGTTAATAATGAAGACAAGCCGTATCGTTGATGAGAGGGACATAGCTGAGGCTTCTGACGCCGCTAACATTATGAAAAATAGGTTCCCGAATTTCGTTCCGTTTGACTCACACCGTGTCACAGTAATCCCGGATCAAGATGGCGATAAAGATTACATCAACGCGAGCTTCGTTCATAGCTACCATAAGCATAAGGGTTTTATAGCAGCACAAGGTCCCCTTGAACACACTATCTACGACTTTTGGAAAATGATAACTACATTGCGTGTCCAATTCATCATAATGCTGTCGGATCTGAGTGAAGGAGGTCACGAGATGTGTGCTAAGTACTGGCCAGAGGAGGGACAAGAGATGTTAGTGCAGTACCTGGTTATTATCTGCGATAAAGAGGAAGAATTGGACGACTACATACTAAGGAACTTTGTAGTATCAACTCAACAGGTAGCGTTGTTAATTTACATTAGCGTACTTGATTTTTACAATTTTTACACTTATAACCTACTGCAAAACTAATCTTATTATTATTGTAACGATCCGAGATGTTTCTGTGTATATGTTACAGTTAAAACGTCAAATCAGTTATTATGTAAAATACCTGGAAAGTCTATGCATTTTCCATTAGTTAATATACATAATCCTGAAATTTTTAAGGTACAGTCGACTCCGCTTAATTGGGTCACATTGGTTCGAAGATATTTTGCCCCGATTAAGTGGCGAACCTATTAACCGAAAATATTTTATATTAGCTTTTATGTGTGAGAGCTATTCCGGTCCTGCCAAAAGTGGCCCGATTAAACAGTGACCTATTAAGCGGAGTCGACTGTATTTAACATAATAATACGAGTATCTGATTTGACGTTTTAACTGTAACATATACAAGTATACGATACTAGGATAATACATGTAGAACATCCGTTTATGATAATCACAATCTTATAGGGTGGCATGCGTCAAAACATTCAACAAATCCAGTTTAAGAAGTGGCAATACAATCAACTGCCTGAAATCAATGACTTGATGGTACTCTATCATCAATTCAAAGAGATACAGCGAGGAATTTTAGCGACTGAGACGTCTCCAATACTCGTTCATTGTGACAACGGCTCTACACGAACAGGCGCGTTCATCGCATGCGTGAACGCCATACAACAACTCGAACTCGAACGAAAGGTGGATATCTTCCAGATCGTGAGGAACCTTCGCAATTCTAGGCCCTTCATGGTTCCAAGCCTTGAGTTCTACATTCTCTGCTTCAAGCTGGTAGCCTTCTATATCCAATCGTCAGAGGATAAAGCTACGTGAACGGACACCCCACCATTGAACCATAACTATTTATTATCATTACTAGACTAACGATGTTTATATTTATTTTACCTCATCTACTCCTGGGATATACCAAGTTATTAGAACTGTATACTTGTTGTTATGTTAATTTTGCTCATTATTTACTTAGTATTCGGATTTTGTTATAATTCTATAGGTTTATTTAAACGGTAAATGCGGAAATAGTTCAACTTTTTATCATTAGGATTAATGGTGGGTTTTATGTGAACTATTTCCTTTTTCGGAAAGTCGAACTATTTCCACCATACCGTTTAAACTTATGTAAACTCCCAAAGAGGAACGAAGCATATCAAAGCTTGAAAAACAAATATTAAGAGATAGGAATTGTGTTAGATAGGGAATTATACCTACTCCCTATGTATGGTATTATATTATAGTAGACAAGTAACAGGTGGTTTGTGTTCATCTTAAAAGAATTGGTCTTGCAGGCGTGGCGACACATACCACTTCTTTTGAATCGGTACTTCACATGTTGTTCCACTTTCATTCGCCCGATAGAATAGCACTACCATCGTACATGCAATAGTTCATGGTTTAAACTTTAGAGATATGTAATTAGTAATTTATGGATATAGCAGAGTTTACCTGATCCCACCCATAGTATTAGTTGCTATACCACTGTATCTTGTCAGCCCCTGGAGTTTAGTAATCCAATACTGTATGCTCTGAACTAATAAGATAGGTATGCTCAGATCTACTATATGGATATTTGGGGGATAACAATATATTTCAATATAAAATCACTTATACAGGGTGATCCATTGCTTTTTTGGAATTTTAAACATCAAGATTGTTTCAAAAATCGGATACTTTGGATACAAATACGTTCTCTCGGTGAGTTCGATTATTAATTAAAATGCAACTATAGACAATACATATTCACTATATGAGTTCTTCAATGTTCAATGAAATTTTATAATATTGAATCATATAAGTTTAAATTTAGGATACATACAAAAGAATATAGGTCGGTATTCTGTCGACGTGAATAGTCAATTTCGGATAATCAAGGATTTGTTGTGATCACAATTAATTGGGAAATTAATTTAGTATAATTTGGAGTTTATCTGACTGAATTAATAAATTGCTAACACTTCTTAACTTATATACTACAGTACTTATATCAGATCATTGCGTATCTACAGTCGACTCTTGTTAGTAAGTACAACAGAGGAACGTCGAAATTTGTATTATTTGTGGGCGTAGATATCACTTCTCGTTTGGAGTTGGCAACAATCCCTAACGACCCCCCAGCTAGCTATGCATATGTTTGTATGCACGTATAAGTGGTGGGACTTGTGTATTTATTATCAGGAGTTACACTTTATCCGTGCTCGTACTGATAGTTTACTGTATTATTATCACGGGCTTTTTCAGGTCTCTCAATTCTCGTCGTGTGTCTCACGATTTTGGCTGTTATATGATACCAATGCTCGCTATTATCTCACGATTTAGAACACTGTTTGTAGTACTATTTTACCATATTTCACGATTTGCTATATTCCATCACACAAGAAAGTTCGATTATATGCCTGCCCTTTGGGATTGGTCGCTTCGCGATGGGAACTTTTGACAAATTTAATCCAAAAAATACCATTTTATACGGTTGGACTGGTTTTAATTGGATCACATTTATCCTCAAATTTTTCCCCGACCATACCATTACAAACTCAGTGGCAATTTCCTTGATAAATACATCTCCCATAGGGGGCACTATATGAGCCATCTTCATACTCATTATCTACCTTGTGTAGTGTCCTATCCATGATTCATAACCTTGGGGGTTTACCAGCTCAGTTAGAATATAAGAGCACCGGCAGAGTCCCAAACAAGTAATTAGATTTAAGCATGGCAAATAACTAATCTGTGGTCATTTTTGATAGGCTATTAGAAATGTTTTATTTAGTTCATCCCTTGGGTACGCCAGAGATAGGAATTCAAATCGCATCATTTTGCTTGTTCCATTAGACCTTTGAGAATGTTATATTCGGAATCTAATATCTAAGTTGACTAATTCATGAATTATCAATGATTTACTCAAAATTTGAAACTAAAATAATGAAAAAAATATTTGATATTTCGCTTAGGGACTGAGCAATGTTAGAGGTATATAACATGAGCAACCTTTAACCACTTTTGGGCATAGAATCTGCACTAATGTTTGAGATTTTGAATAATTCATTAATTGAATAATTCATAATTCTTCATCATATTTCAATGAATTAGTCAACTTAGGAATCTATATTCTTAAAAACGGTGAATATAATGCATCAAGTGTACCACAATGATGTGTTATTATAAATGAAATTATTTAGGTGTATGTATAGAAATTGAGAAATTTTCTGGTACGTAGAGGTTAAACCATTTCGCTCAGATAATCGATTTTTTTGTATCTCCATCACTTGACACATAAATATTAATTTTCACATCCCTAGGACTTGCCCAGTTTTTCAGTCAATTCGGACAAAAAAATCGTAACAATTTAAAATATAAAAATCTTAACTCGTAAACTGCTCATTACCAAATCGTATAAACCTCAGCACCAAATATTATCTCTGATTACTACCTAATTTCCAGGCTGCCCTATCTATCGGTATGTCGACTAATATTTATTGGATATTACACAGTGCAAAGCTGCTTGCTTGTCTTCAATAAAGTGCAAAAGATTAATGAATTTAATACGTAATCACTTTGTTGAGTAAATAATTAAATGGATGTTGTAGTAGAAACATTTGAAAAATTCTTACCGAACTATATACGTAAAATTTATATTATTTCATCAATTTTTAGTTATCAAAGAGTAAATAAACCAAGAAAAGAAATAACAGATGAATGCATTACACTTTGTAGTGTCACTCTGCCTATCGTTGATACTCGTGCATGTTGTAGTAGAAGCAGCTACTCCACCTGATGTCATATCATTGGGACTAGATAGAATCGGTTCAGTGGGTGCACAATTGAGTTGGAATGATACAACCTCCGAAACTTATGCAGTTTCCTATTGTGAGTTACCTCAATGCAATAGTTATGTTCTTTCTCCATCTCTAACTACTACGTCCTACACTCTAACTGGGTTAAGGAGTCTCTCTGATTACTCTGTGTTTGTAATTGCGACTAATGTAAACGGATCTACTAATGGAAATAGGATGAATTTAACAACTCTCCTTGAAAACGCTTTGTATTTCATGGATAATTCTGTAAAAAGTTACTTCGCTAGTGGATCGATATTCAGAGGTCCCAATACTTATATAGCTTTCCCAGTTTACCAGTACTTTTGTGAGCCTGATTCCAGCTCTGACACCATTGAGTGGTACAATCCCAATGGAGACCTCATAGCCGAAGGATTCACTTCATCATTCTTCCACACAATTAACACTGGTACAGGGGAGAGTACATTGAATTTGGGAAATTATGTAACAACAGAGAATGAAGGAAGAAATTTTACTTGTCGGATTAACTCCAGTGGTTTTATTCAAGATCATTACTTCGGACTCTATTACCTCTTACCAGGTGTAATTACAGTCATAAACTACATAGGAGATCGTATTTACACAAAAAGTAATCCTCCAATCGTGAGAGAGTTTGTCCTACAGCGAGGATCATTTGATATAGACACTGATGAGTTGTATGATATTCAAACAATATATACACAAACTGATTACAATTGGATGTTCAACCCTGCATTGGTTCAACCTAATCCTGTCGATGATTCCATGTCCTTTCTCACAAATGTCCAGTTCAACAGCTCCGCTATCTGCCAACTTGGAACTTCACATTTTCAGAGTTTTTTTTTTTGTATTTCAAACAAACCATTCATACTAAGAACTACACCCAGGTCGGGTCCAAGCGGTTTACTTTTCAGTCAAGGAAGTTGCATAGAGAATAACAGTACTGCTTATGAATATAAAATTGGAGAGGGAGTTGACATAGGGGTGACATGTCCATTGTTCTATAATGCTAGCTTCCTCGATACATCTGATCTCATTCAATTAGACTATCAACTGAACCGTAATAATCCAAGAAGATTGTGGGTAAATTCAACTGCAACATTCGCCATGGTGAAGCATGACAGAGAATACGTTTGTGAAGATAAATACGGTACGAGAGCCTCGTTTAAAGCTAGAGTTGATGCCTATTCTCCCATTCAAGTGTTTGGAAACGATAGTACCATTACTCCCACTAGCAATGACACAATGTATATCGTTAATGAAGTGACACTATACTGTCTGTCTGGCAGTGACAGCAATGGAGTAGTGTGGTACAGTGATACCAATGCTAACAGCACTCTTCCACGGACATACACACCAGTGTCAGATAGTGTCACAGCTCAGCCTCACGTCTCTAACCCTAGAAGTGGAAGGAGTGACCTTGTAGTACGTTCTGATCCAACTTCCTATCTCGAAGGTTATTTCTATTGCGAAGATTCTATGGATCGAGTCATGTTCTACTCCATTTTTACTCAACAGCCAGTTGCTCCAATTGCTCAGATTAACCCTAACGCAGCTACTTTACAAATATACATAGGAGTTGATTCTCCTAACATAACATGTGGATATTCAAACTTAGCCCATCCTGCTCCTTTATCATACTGGGAAGGTACAGTGACAAACACTATTTATACCAACCAATTAACAGCAACTGACTCAGGAAGTTACACATGTATATCCTCAAATGTAGTCGGTTACACAAGTACAACAATCCTTCTAAACATTTCAAATCCTCCTCCTCCCCAAGCCATAGACCCTCCACAACCAGATTTAGGAGATATCTTCATTACAGACACTTTCCAATTATCATGTCAATTTGAAACCTCCTTCATACCTTTACTTTCCATACAATGGTATCACAATGACACACTTAACATGATCCCGACGACAACTAACGTCAGCGGAAACACAACTACAAGTACACTCACAGTAACTGCTTCATCACTTTCACAAGCTGGAAACTATCATTGTGTAGCTACAGTAGGTGCTAGTAGTCCAACTAATTCCACTCCTATCTCTGTCACCATTAATCCGATAACATTACCAAATGCAATCTCCGTCACAATCGCAAGTTTTGAAATGAGAACTGCAACCATCAGTTGGACTCCACCCCCCATTCAATTTCCATCATTGACTGAGACATACACACTGGTGTATCAGAGAGTTGGTGATAGCTCCTACCAGACTATTAACACATCCAATTCCACCTCATTTACATTAACAGGATTGCTATTCAACAGTCAATACAGAGTATATGTCAACGCTACCAATAGATTCGGTACAACACAAGGACCTGATACTACATTCAGTACTGATCAAGTGAGGTTGTATTTCATGAGAGATGGAGATATTGTTCCGTTTGCATCAGGGTCTATCTTCAGAGGTGGATCTCATGACATAATTATTGGAGGAGTGTTTGAGTTCTACTGTGTACCAGACAGTCCTAATCAAGTGATAACCTGGTATGCACCGAATGGTGATGTTATACCAGCTGGTCCTATACCATCAGGTCTATACCACATCCGTAATGCTAACACAGGAGAGAGTGTGTTGTATACAAATAATAGTATTACATCTAACACAGAAGGGAACAACTTTACTTGTAGCTTTCCTCAATCTGGTCCAGTTATTGAATCAAGTTTCGGTATATACTACGTAGGACAGGATAATGATGACGTATTCGGAGTTAGACTATATGGACCTGGAAATGTAATTTACGAGTTCGTTTACCAAATTGGGACTTTTTCTGTCGATCTTACAGCTAACTATGATATCGAATGCTTGGATCCTTCTAACCAAGTGAGTCAATGGGAATTTGAACCAAATCTTGTCTCTGAGAATTTAACAACAAAGACATTCATAACTCAAGCTCAGTTCAACCCTAATGCTACATGTCAGTACATCAGTTGTAATCCATCCGTTCAGTATCCAGTATTCTATGACAAACCTTTCTTCCTACAAACCAATGTAACAGGTGGACAACCTAATTGCAGACCGAACAACTACGTATTTGAATTCAGTTTAGGAACACCAATCGAACTCTATATCACATGTCCATTGATATTTGGTTCACGTTTTCTTGATGTAAGTGAGTTCAGTCAAATACAAAATGAATTCACTGTGGACACATCCAGGAGATTGTTCTTCAATACAACCACTCCAGCTACTCTAGCACTAGAACGAAATTTCGAATGCGAAGATACGTACGGAGATAGTGTTTCTTTTAACATTAGAATACTGGCAAGTGGACCTATCCAGCTTTTAGACAGCGAGAATTCCGATACTCCGATTATGAATGGGACTGATTTAATAGCAGGCATCGATGTTCCTAATATAATATCCTGCATAACACAAACAAGTGGAAGCTCTGCCAATTGGTTTGTAAATACTAATCCAAATCGTACTCAAAATGAACCATCCATACCTGTGAGCACTAACACAGCCGCATTTCCTTACGTCACAGACCCACGTGTTGGAAGAAGTAACCTTATCTTGAATGGAACAATTGAAAGTGAGCAACAGGGGTATTACACTTGTGTCACTAATCCTAGAATCACAGTTGGGATATTCTCACAGAATCCTGTTGCACCCAATGCTACCATATCACCAGGTCAGACTGTGATGCAAGTGGTTATCGGTACCAATACTCCTGTACTCAATTGTGAACATAGTAACTCTCCTCATCCACTTCCAATCTATTTCTGGACAGGTAGCATAAGCTCATCAACTGCTACTCTTGACACCAATCTCTTACTAGAATCTAACTCTGGTGAGTATACATGTACAGCTTCCAATGTGGTAGGACTGTCTACAGACACAGTAACAATAACTGTCATACCTCCACCTCCTCAATTCAACTCCATACAACTCGTCACCACAGAAAGCATTTTCATTACAGATTCATTCGAACTCTCTTGCCAATTCGAGACCTTCACTAACGTAACAACTAGTTTCTCTATTCAATGGTATCACAATACACTTAACGCTATTAGTTCGGCAACAACTAACACCAGCGGAAACACAGCTACAAGTACACTCACAGTAACTGCTTCATCACTTTCACAAGCTGGAGACTATCATTGTGTAGCTACAGTAGGTGCTAGTAGTCCAACTAATTCCACTCCTATCTCTGTCATTATTAATCCGATAACATTACCAAATGCAATCTCCGTCACAATCGCAAGTTTTGAAATGAGAACTGCAACTATTAGTTGGACTCCATCCATTCAATTTCCATCATTGACTGAGACATACACACTGGTGTATCAGAGAGTTGGTAATAGCTCCTACCAAACTATTAACACATCCAATTCCACTTCATTTACATTAACAGGATTGGTAATTGACAGTCAATACAGAGTATATGTCAACGCTACCAATAGATTCGGTACAACACAAGGACCTGAAACTACATTCAATACTGATCAAATGAGGTTGTATTTCATGAGAGATGGAGAGATTGTTCAGTTTGCATCAGGGTCTATCTTCAGAGGTGGAATTCATAGCATAATTATTGGAGGAGTGTTTCAGTTCTACTGTGTACCAGACAGTCCTGATCAAGTGATAACCTGGTATGCACCGAATGGTGATGAAATTCCAGCAGGTCCTATGTCATCAGGTTTATACCACATCCGTAATAATAACACAGGAGAGAGTGCGTTGTATACAAACAATTCAATTGCATCTAGTAATGAAGGAAACAACTTTACTTGTAGCTTTATTCCATCTTCTGGTACAGCTATTGAATCATATTTCGGTATATACTACGTAGGACAGGATAATGATGACGTATTCGGAGTCAGACTATATGGACCTGGAAATGTAATTTACGAGTTTGTCTACCAAGCAGGAACTTTTTCTATCGATCTTACAGCTAAATATGATATCGAATGCTTGAATCCTTCTAATCAAATGAGTCAATGGGAATTTGAACCAAATCTTGTCACTGAGAATACAACAGCGAATACACTCATAACTCAAGCTCAGTTCAACCCTAATGCTACATGTCAGTACATCAGTTGTAATCCATCTGTTCAGTATCCTGTATTCTATGACAAGCCCTTCTTCCTACAAACCAATGTAACAGGTGGACAACCTAATTGCAGACCGAACGACTACCTATATGAATTCAGTTTAGGAACACCAATAGAGCTCTATATCACATGTCCATTGATATTCGGTTCACGCTTTCTTGATGTAAGTGAGTTCAGCCAAATACAAAATGCATTTACTGTGGACACATCCAGGAGATTGTTCTTCAATCCAACCACTCTAGCTACTCTAGCACTAGAACGAAATTTCGTATGCGAAGACACGTACGGAGATAGTGTTTCCTTCAGTATTAGAATCCTGGCAAGTGAAGCTATACAGCTTTTAGGGAGCGAGGATTCCGATACTCCGATTGTGAATGGAACTGATTTAATAGGTGTCGCTATTCCTAATATCATCTATTGTATAACACAATCCAATGAGAACTCTGCCAATTGGTTAGTCGATGCAAACCCAAATCGTAATCAAAATGAACCATCCATACCTGTTAGCAATAACACAGCCGCGTTTCCCTACGTCACAAACCCACGTGTTGGAAGAAGTAACCTTATCTTGAATGGAACAATTGAAAGTGAAAATGAAGGATTCTATACTTGTGTCACTAATGGAATCACAGTTGGGATATTCTCACAGAATCCTGTTCCACCCACTGCTACCATATCACCAGGTCAGACTGTGATACAAGTGGTTATCGGTACCAATACTCCTGTACTCAATTGTGAAGATGATAACTCTGCTCATCCACTTCCAATCTATTTCTGGACAGGTAGCATAAGCTCACCAACTGCTACTCTTGACACCAATCTCTTACTAGAATCTAACTCTGGTGAGTATACATGTACAGCTTCCAATGTGGTAGGATTGTCTACAGACACAGTAACAATAACTGTCATACCTCCACCTCCTCAATTCAACTCCATACGATTCGTCACCACAGAAAACATTTTTATTACAGATTCATTCGAGCTATCGTGTCAATTCGAGACCTTCCCTAACGTCACAAATACGTTCTCTATTCAATGGTATCACAATACACTTAACGCTATTAGTTCGGCAACAACTAACACCAACGGAAACACAGCTACAAGTACACTCACAGTAACTGCTTTATCACTTTCACAAGCTGGAGACTATCATTGTGTAGCTACAGTAGGTGCTAGTAGTCCAACTAATTCCACTCCTATCTCTGTCACCATTAATCCGATAACGTTACCAAATGCAATCAATGTCACGATCACAGGTCCAGAAATAAGAAATGCAACCATTAGTTGGACTCCACCCCCCATTCAATTTCCATCATTGACTGAGACATACACACTGGTGTATCAGAGAGTTGGTGATAGCTCCTACCAGACTATTAACACATCCAATTCCACCTCATTTACATTAACAGGATTGCTATTCAACAGTCAATACAGAGTATATGTCAACGCTACCAATAGATTCGGTACAACACAAGGACCTGATACTACATTCAGTACTGATCAAGTGAGGTTGTATTTCATGAGAGATGGAGAGATTGTCCAGTTTGCATCAGGGTCTATCTTCAGAGGTGGAACTCATAGCATAATTATTGGAGGAGTGTTTGAGTTCTACTGTGTACCAGACAGTCCTGATCAAGAGATAACCTGGTATGCACCGAATGGTGATGTCATTCCAGTTGATACCCAAACATCAGGTTTATACTACATTCGTAATGCTAGCACAGGAGAGAGTGTGTTGTATACAAACGAAGCAATTGTATCTAGTAATGAAGGAAACGACTTTACTTGTAGCTTTACTCCATCTTCTGGTCCAGCTATTGAATCATATTTCGGCATTTACTATGTTTGGCTCGTGTTAAGTTTCCATAACATATTCGGAGTGAGGTTATATGGACCTGATAAAGTCATTTACGAGTTCGTGTATCAGATAGGAACTATTGACTTGGATTTCTCAGCTAACTATGATATAGAATGCTTGAATCCTTCTAACCAAATGAGTCAGTGGGAATTTGAACCAAATCTTATCTCTGAGAATGGAATAACGAATACACTCATAACTCAAGCTCAGTTCAACCCTAATGCTACATGTCAGTACATCAGTTGTAATCCATCTGTTCAGTATCCTGTATTCTCTGACAAACCTTTCTTCCTACAAACCAATGTAACGGTTGGACAACCTAATTGCAGACCTAACAATCACGTATTTGAGTTCAATTTGGGATCACCAATCGAACTGTATATCACCTGTCCATTGATATTCAGCTCACGTTTTCTTGATGTAAGTGACATTGACGTAATACAGAATGACTTCACGGTAGACACATCCAGGAGATTGTTCTTCAATGCTACGACTAATCTTGCGACACTTAACTATGAAAGAGAGTATATCTGTGAAGATAGGTATGGAGGGAGAGTGTCGTTTAGTATTCAGGTGTTAGCGAATGATGTGATAGAGCTATTCGCTGGTGACAATTCTAATATTACAATAATGAATGGCACCCAATTAATAGCTGCTAGTATTCCAAATAGCATTTCCTGCATAACACAAACAAGTGGGAACTCTGCCAATTGGTTAGTAGATTCAAATCCGAACCGTAGTCTCAATGGACAACCAACACCAGTCAGCACTAACACAACCGCATTTCCTTACGTCACAAACCCACGTGTTGGAAGAAGTAACCTTATCCTGAATGGAATAATTGGAAATGGAAGTGAAGGATTCTACACTTGTGTCACTAATCCTGGAATCACAGTTGGGATATTCTCACAGAATCCTGTTCCACCCAATGCTACCATATCACCAGGTCAGACTATGATACAAGTGGTTATCGGTACCAATACTCCTGTACTCAATTGTGAACATAGTAACTCTCCTCATCCACTTCCAATCTATTTCTGGACAGGTAGCATAAGCTCATCAACTGATACTCTTGACACCAATCTCTTTCTAGAATCTAACTCTGGTGAGTATACATGTACAGCTTCAAATGTGGAAGGACTGTCTACAGACACAGTAACAATAACTGTCATACCTCCACCTCCTCAATTCGTTAGGATTCAATCATTACCACAACCAAACATCTACATCAACGACACTGTAATGTTGCAATGCCAATTCTCTACTTTTCCAAACGTAACATCTACATTTGAAATTGTTTGGTATAAAGACGGGGTAGTTGTACCTAATACTGGAAACATTACGATGACACCCCGTGATGGGAGTGGGGAGGTTACGAGTACTTTGATGTTACCAAACAGTAAAATTAATAATGAAGGGGACTACTCTTGTCAAGCTACAGTTGGAGCTAGTCAGAATTCTGTTTCAGAGAATCTGACACTCAAATTCGATCCTCTTCCAACACCCATACATTTGCAATTAATTAGTACACACCAAACACCATATTTCACACAGGATACTCAATTGCAATGCAACTTCTCCACTGAAGCACGTTTCCAATCACTATTGATGATTTACTGGTACCACAACAACAATACAGTAATGGATGGCGATGGAATCCAGATAACGAGAATAAATGTTGGTACAATGGAAGTAGCGAGCACTCTAACCCTCAACAACATATCCTACATTCGGGCGGGTGATTATCATTGTGCGGGGCGAGTAGAGGGTCAGTTGAATTCCGATCAAATAAATTCGACTCTTTTCACTGTCACAGTTCTCAATCCTCCAGCACCAAGCTTAGTTGGAAATATTTATGTAACGAAACAAACTATATTCCTCAGCGATACATTCAGTATATCCTGTCAATTCATGACATTGGAACACTTTTTTCAGACACTTGAGATTAGTTGGTGGCATAATGGCACACTTTTACAAAATAGCCCAGCTACAGAGATCAATACAGTTAATATTGGGAATACAAACATCAACAGTTCACTCACCATTACTGATGCACAAATGGTACAGTCAGGCATATATACATGCAGTGGTAATGTACTATCATCCATAATATCCACAGGAAATATAACTATCATGATTTCCGCCCCTCCACTAACCACTCAATCTACCACTTCACTAACCACTCAATCTACCACTTCACTAACCACTCAACCGATACCAGTTGAATCTGATTACGTGCCAATAATCGCCGGGGCTCTTATCGCCATCCTTTTCATCATTGTTGTGATTCTGGTCGTATTATTAATACTAATAATAATCTGCAGAAGTAGATCGAAGAAAAGGGCTAAAGAGAACCTACCAGACATTCTACTCAGGAGAGACAAAAGAAAAAGAACTAGAAGCACTGCAAGTGAAAAACAACTCGTCACTCCAACTGCTAGCTTAGGATTGGATATTACTTATATTCATGACAACAAGAATTTCCAGGAAGACACACCGGCAACCACTACGTTTAGAGGATCAGGCTATCAAGAGACAGGATTAAACGGGGCTGAACCTTTGTACGAAGACTTTGCCTTTGAGAAGTACAACATTCCACTCGCGATATTCCCACAGAAAGTACTCGAGTACCATTTAGCAAACAATGCAGAATTTGACAGGCAATATTCAACTTTCAGAAAAACTTTCATACATGATGTTAGTACTGGTTCGCATATAAACAACAAACCGAAGAATCGATTTGCTAATATCATCCCTTATGAACATTCTAGAGTTAGATTGACTTTCACAGGAGAACATAGCTCAGATTACATCAACGCGTGCTACGTAGATGGCTACCACCGTAAACAAACTTATATCGCATCTCAAGGACCAATGCCACATACTTTAATCGACTTCTGGAGAATGATATGGGAGAAAAATATCGACCATATTGTTGCACTCACAAAGGTAATGGAGGCTGCAAAGCGAAAATGTGAACAGTATTGGCCAGAAAATGAGACGGACATGTGTGAATTCGACATGATTCAAGTGACTTTAAAGAAGTGTGAGAGGTATACCTCGTATGATATAAGGATGATGGAGATAACACATGCAGAATATTCTGAAGCACGTACGGTGATTCAGTTCCACTACACAGTATGGCCAGACCATGGAGTTCCCATTTTCTCGAGTTCCCTTATTTCGTTCATCAACCATACGAAAGAATATAACGATCCTAAAACGGCCCGAACACCCATGCTTGTCCACTGTAGTGCAGGAGTTGGTCGCACGGGGACTTTCATAGTTCTTGACTATTTCATGGAACATCTCAAGGAGGATATTGACAAAATCAACATATATAGGCTTGTTGCTCAGCTCAGGGAGAACAGGTGTCTCATGGTTCAAACAAAGGATCAATACATCTTCATTCACGATGCTCTCCTCGATATCATCTGTTGTAAAGATACATTCATTGCTGACCACGAATTCCAAGCCTATCTTGATAGCGCTATGATTCGCAGTCTGGAATCAATGTCGACACCTTTCGAAGACCAGTACGAGTTAATAATGAAGACAAGTCGTATCGTTGATGAGAGGGACATAGCTGAAGCTTCTGACGTCGCTAACATTATGAAAAATAGGTTCCCGAATTTCGTTCCGTTTGACTCACACCGTGTCACAGTAATCCCGGATCAAGATGGCGATAAAGATTACATCAACGCGAGCTTCGTTCATAGCTACCAAAAGCATAAGGGTTTTATAGCAGCACAAGGTCCCCTTGAACACACTATATACGACTTTTGGAAAATGGTCACTAAATATCGTATCCAGATCATCCTAATGCTGTCGGATCTGAGTGAAGGAGGGCATGAGATGTGTGCTAAGTACTGGCCAGAGGAGGGACAAGAGATGATGGTGCAATACCTGATAATCACCTGTGAAAAAGAAGAGGTTTTTGATGAATACATTCGAAGGAAGCTTGTGGTATCGACTCAACAGGTAGATTATTATTTTAAAGTACTTCTAGTGTACGATCTTATTTCCATTCGTAAACTGCATATCCGCAGGCATTGAATAAAAAAGGACATTCTTTTACGTTATTGAAAATACTTAAGTATTGGACCTTTTGCACGTGTTCGACACAATAGCTAATGTCTTAATGTATAGTTCTATATGTACATATATTAATTTATCGTTCTCGTTTGACACCTTTTTGTAGAGATAAATCGCGCTTCGCTTGCTTGCGCTGCACAGCTGGCGGACACTTTGTGTCCGCCAGTTTAAAATTTCAACCTTCCTTTTATAACCTAAAATGACTGAATTATAGTAAAAAACTGAAAATTCTAATTATAAAAAAAGGTGACAATGACGTCATATTTCCATGATGAGTCGACATTTTGGTCTGAGGTCAGAACTTAGTGGAGCCATAGCCAAAAGACTCTCACATGCCAAAAGTCAGCTTTCTGTGCCTGGCAGTTTCTTCAATCAATTCGTTACATATATATGCACATTAATCGAGTTTTAATAGTAAGGATACGTGATTACTGTATATTTCACAATTTAATAACCATTTCTTCTAGGGTGGCATCAACCAAAGCATCCAGCAAATCCAGTTTAGAAAGTGGCACTACAATGAACTGCCTAACGTGAAAGAACTGATGCTACTCTACCACCAATTCACACAGGTGCAGCGAGCAGTGAAGTCCAAAGAAATATCTGCAATACTCGTACATTGTGACAATGGCTCCACACGAACAGGGTCATTCATCGCTTGCATTAACGCCATACAACAACTGGAGCTGGAACGAAGGGTGGATGTATTCCAGATCGTGAGGAACCTGCGTAATTCTAGGCCTTGTATGGTCCCTAGTCTCGATCTGTACATTCTCTGCTTCAAACTGGTCGCCTGCTATATCCAATCGTACGAGGAGAAAGCTTACGCAAATTTCATGTAAAAAAACATTCCACAGTTGAATTATATAAGTGTTTATTTTAGATTTAGCGATGTATGTATATATACTATATACTGTATTTAGTCACATCTACTCCTAGAATCGTACCACCTAACTGCATGCACATCTTCTACAGTATATTTCGCTCTTTTTACTATGTAGAATATGACCCACTGTGTTGTATATTTATTTCTCCCTATTCTCTATGTATTCTTGTTTATTAAATATAATTTGATCAAATAAGGGTGAACGAGTACATTGAATAGAACCAATTAAATATACAGTAGAACTCGGCTAGTACGTACCCGGATAATACGTTCTTCGGTTTAGTAAGTACTCATTTCTCTGATACCAAAATCCATCTATAATATAGATTTATATGTAGTACAAACTCGGCTAGTACGTACTTACGGATAGTACGTACTAATAATTCCTTCCCGAAGGGGTACGTCTTATCCGAGTTCTACTGTATATTTAATGCAGCCCCAAGAACTAAGGAATGTCCTTATGGCATGGAAGGAATGGTACAGCCGTGTGTGTCATCTTATGAAATTTAATATCCCGATTCTTGCTAAATTTAGTTTGTTAGATCCCTCTATGGTCTGTACTTAATAAATATAGTTTTTAAAAGTATAGATATATATATGAGTATTTTCACACCTTTAGTTTATAGACAACATATTTCTACACATCGGTAGGTGTTTTGGGTTTACTAACAATATGTACTATCGAAATGCACCGAATTCTGTACGTAAACTCTCAGTAACATACATTATTATATAATAAATATATAATCAATTGTAAAAGTAGTTCCAATAATCTGTAATGAAATCAGCAACATAAAAGTGATGTACTTTACTCTACCAATCATTACAAACTCGAAACATGGTGAAGGGCCTATAAACAGCTCCGATAATGAACCAATATTAAACAAACGAGTTAGAATCTATACAGGGCAGCTTCTATCAGCTGTGTTTGGACCGAATTTGGTGTTGGAAGAGCGTTTGGTGTGAAACTCAACATAGCGTACAGGTGGACTAAGTTGACTCCCCCTGTTCACTGTGCCGAGATTCAATTCAACTGATGAGGGAGTTGTACAGCGTTTCTTTTGCCATGGAAGCGCACCATCTCTATGCATTTTCTTCAGCGTGTATGCAGATACAACTACCATTATCATTATTATGATGATCAGGATGGTGGAGAATGCTCCGGTGATTGAGTATAGAATCAACATGTTAGTACTGAAATGTCCGTTGTTAGTGACGGTAGCTGGATTCTGTAGCTCAGGAAGGGTTAGAACCTTCTTGAGAGAGAAGAAGGTAGGATTGTGGATCGATTGAAGGAGTGCGGCTGTTTCTTGCTGTGATTTGAATACGTGGTACTGGTTATTTTCCCTCAATTCTGAAACCGTCATTACAAAATAGTTTCTAAAAGGGGGAATATATATATATGAATAGCTTTAGAACTAATTATCAGTCCCTTGAGTCTCCTTGCATATAAATTATAAGATTGAAAACGGTCGAGACTCAAGAGTTTTTATCCGAACGCTATGCAAGCTATGGAATAATTTCAATTTCATGTAACTTTGTTAGTTAACCAGAATTTTAAGAGCGAACAATTGAAGTGCTGCATTAGAAAGACTTACATTCCGTCCTTGTAATCGCCGTAAGTATACAATTGTACAGCGCTGCTGTCTCCATTGGAAATCAGTTTGTATTCGAGATAAGAGCATATAATGGCAAGGTTCAGTTCTCCTGTGGTGTTGAACATGTACACGACTCCAAATTCATTGAGCCAGCTGGGTAGGTTATCTAAACCGATGTTTTCTAAAGCGCTACACGCTCTGCTGATTTTAGGGTTACAAGGTCCTATTGCGCACTCCAGTTCGTTAGAAGTACATTTACAGTTTTGGCAAGCTTCATTCTCAAATGTTCTCCCCATATCATCTAATAGTTGTGTCCGTATGACACTGCCTTCATAGGTTAGATCTCCGTTCTTCAATTCACATGCGTCTAACGTTATTTCTATGGGATTAGGGTGTATAAAATCTTTGTAATTGTATCGAATCTTTTCTAGGGGAATTTAAAACTAACCATCATTACAGCTAGGACAGCACTGCCCAGGATGAATGGTGGATACTTTACATATCAATCTCGGACAGCTGAGCTCAGTACAGATGGTGACGCCGTTCCCGTGGCATGTACAGCTCTGACATCCATCCTCCCATTCAGCTCCCACCGGGACTTGCGTCATATTTCCGGTGAGACAGAACTCCGTGAGTTGTATGGAAGTGGTGACTGAACTCACAGTCGATGTCTCTGTGGGTGTTCCAGGATCTCTGCAGTCAGGACAGCACTCTCTTTCCCGGTAGAATTGCTGCGTGGCCGGACACTCGAGGGGTGGGCAGCTGTTCTGAATGCAAACCGTACGTCCTCGGAGACAAATACAGCTGTGGCACGCGTCTGGAAACCATCTCTCATTTTTAAAGTGGACAATTCCGCGATGGAGACAGGTTTCATTATAAGCTAGAATAATTAATAAATGTTTTCAACTCTTTTGTGTCTATTTTTCAAGTTTTTTTCTAACATTATAATTTACCTGGTAGACAGTATTTTTGGTCGCAGCAGTTTCCTGGTTCGCCTGTGCCCAAACTCTGAGTCACACTGCTGAATCCATCCGGGCAGGATATTTCGTCACATTCCATGCATTCGCAAGTCTGTGTTTCTTCATTCCAAATGGAATCTTCAGTGCACATTAAGTTGGTTGGCGGTTCTAAATTATAAATTGCTACATAAATGATGGAGATTATCTACTTTGTCATATCTATGAGGTACTGTGTAGTTCTATTACTCAATACTAATTAAATGTTACTTGATAAAAGAAGTTTTATTGAATCAATTTTTATCAATTTGCATTTGTTTAGCATCACACAAATAACTCATCATCCTTTTCTCTTTGATCATTATTTTCCTAAAATTAATGATATATATGTTCAAACGTAATCGAGCTGTTAAACTTTTAGGTGCTCGATTATCAAGATAGTCTCAGAGGAATACACATGATGATCAAGTATGCGATAGATTTCGTTCTAACAGATGTCAATTACTCTGAATTTTCTGATATATCAGTCGCTAGGTTTCTAAAAAGCCACTTAAGATAAATAAAACATACTTTATTTTAGCATTAGCATACCTAGCTTCTAATAATTACGTTTACCATGAAAAAAATGACAAGACATGGAAGCCAATGTTCTAGGCTCAATTTTAAAAGTTCTCGTTGATATCAATTGATTGGATGATAGAGACATGATCGGATTCATGGAAATAACGAAAAATAAAAGATTTTTTTGTTGAACTTTGAAACTCGTAGAGATAGATAGCTACATTTGAGATACTAAAATTCTATGAAAGAAATACAAGGCTTTGCATTTATCGATCAAAAAAAAAGAGAATGATATTTCAAAAAAATTTCAGCCTTATAAATGTTTATTATTCCATTTTTATATAATCTATTCAAATTAAGCATTTTTATATAATCTATTCAAATTAAGCTTTATCAAAATTCAGAAACATCCTAAAATATTTATGGTACTCTCGAGGGAAGTTAATCTTATCTTAAATAAGTATCATACATTCCCAGCATTTGAACTGACAAGGAATTAATGGATGTTTCTAACTCACGAACTTTTGTGCAAGTATTTCCTTAGGTTTGTATGAGGATTCTTAAAAAGTTGAACAATGCGAGTTACAAGGAGTAAGAAAATTGGCGTCAAACGAGAGCTAGAAGATTTGGAAGGAAGCCAAGAGGAGAAGTCTCAGACGAAAAAACAAAAAATCACACCAGATTGTGTCTCGCATAAATTAGTCATGAATCCAAAGAAAATATGCATATTTTCACCTGAGACACTCGGGAAAACGGAGTTCGCGGAAAATAACACGCTCGGATCCATTATCCAGCTACCACACCCTAAATCTCGAGAATCAGTTCCTTTCCTACTCACAAGAGATATGAAACAAATTTGTGAATTAAAAATGTACAATAAACCCTACACTACCGTCCTAATGCCGGATAAAATTATCAGTAAACCCTGCATCTATATGATCACACCTTTCGATCCGATTTTCTTTCTGATTTCTTTGTTGGAAAAGGAAAAATCTGAAAATTTTTGTATTCTACGACAAATTTTGTTCGACAGCGAATTCAATGATCTGTCCAAGTTACGAACTATTCTGAGTGAAGAAGTTGTTCAATTGGTATGTGACACGAAAATCTACGAAGACGAAATCGTATGCAAGTTCAACAAAGAGAAAGCGCTGTCTCTCCTTGAAAAAAAGGTGAGAAAAGTCGCGGAAAAGCTCCCAAGTTTAAAGTCGTTTCAATCTTCTTACGAATCTATGGTATCAACAAGTGAGGGTGCATTGAAGTACGGGATCAGTTTAGTGATTGAATATCTGAGCAACGATCTAGCTGACAGCCTAGCAACGCAATTAGGGTTTAGTAATTACAGTCAAATAATAATGGAATGTGAACGTGAAGTGAGGAAGTTGGAAGTAACAGGCGAGAGTGAAGTGGTTAAGGAAACTAGCAAGAAAGGCGGACGGAAAAAGCAATCTCGAGCTAAGAAAATTCTAGAAAAAACTGACAAGACTGGAATGAAAAGTCTATCAACTTTCTTCACCAAACAATAATAATAATACTAATATATTGCGTAGGTTATTATCAGATTTTTTTGTTTATCAATAATACTATAATTATATTATAGAATTAAACTCATCACTTACCGACGATTTTTATGCATCTGTAAGAATCACAACAGGCTCCAGATAACTGAGCTGGCATTACCAACACAGCCAATTCATCTTCGTTACAACTAGGTTGAGTACAGGTCGACCGCTTGCACACGCATTTCCCAGGAGTTAGACAACAGTTGTTTATCCTTCCTGGTCTATAAAACTCTCCCTCATCGCATCCTAGTATCTGCTCTTCAGTACAGACTACGTTGCTACATCCAAGTTGATCTGGTACAACTTCTAGATCGGAAGATTGGGGTCATAGTTGAAACATAATACTCCGAAACAGCACTTTAAACGATGACTAGATACTTAATATGATACACAATAGCACCATTAATAGTTTGTTATTGTAACTACATTATTTATCTTGCACCCGATCAAGTATCTGAATTCAGTGTTGAAACATACACTGAATTACCCTCAGGGTATGAAGGTTAATGGCTTTACACATTAATTTCCAAACAAAACGCTTCTAATGGTCCTTGCATGTTATCAATTCTTTCCATATTAGATATACAATATAGAAGCTATATAATGAACCATTTGATTACCTTGACAAATTCCATCATCTGACCATGGGTTGCTTCTAATACAAACGAATGACTTGTCACATCTCCCATTTCCGGAGCCACAAGTTTCTCCTTCAAGCTTTGGACATACCTAAATTAAGATAATAATATCCTAACAACTGGCAGAGACAAAAATATTTGAAGTAATCGCCAGATTCTAGTCTCAAGTTTACACATCGGAATATCTAGAACCTCACATGTTAAGCTGTGAATAATTAAAATAATTTCAATTCGTATGGAAGTTAAATTTGTCATAGACGAGGCCATATGTTTGTAGTACAGTGCTAATGTACTTGATAAAACCTTTGTGCAAGAGCAAAGTCGCAGGGAATCCTTTTTTCTTAGAAGACTTCCTTCAAGATTTTAATGACCGAAATGAGTTGCTATAGAGTTCAATTTATTCGTTGTCGTGAAGTAGCTCACACAAAGGTGAAACTTTTAAATTTACTTCTAGAGTTGTTGATGGATGAATGAAAAAAAAGACGCAACATTACAATGGCAAAAAGCATGCTTGATAAGCATGTAAGTCTATAACCTTAGAAATTTGTCTCATGGGTGAAGAAGCACTCGGAAATTCTATTAATTTGAAATATATGGTGGATGGGAGAATTATATATTTCAAAGTAATGATTGAAATGCAAAATCTATATTAATCTATTTCTTTTTGGCTATTAAAATGTCTAAAATCATTTAATTTTGAAACGTACTGATATAGTAACTATTAAACTTTATGTAATTCGAGATATTATATTATTTGATGCAACTGGCTGTATGTAGTAAGATTAATAATTATTAAAATTAATTATGAAAGCAAGTTATTTTGCAATTGACCTGAAAAAAACGAATTCTGAGTTAGATAACAGAATAAACTATTTAAACATTTAAAAATAAACTGATATTGAACATTAAATGAAGATAGTTTAATGTTAAACTCACTGTACAGCAGTTGCATTCATCCAATACTTTCCTTGTATGGCTACAAGACGAATCGATGGGGGGACAGTTCTCCTTATCACACACGGGACAGTTCACAGCTCCTTGAACACGGCCGATACTGTACAGAGACAGAACGATAAACAGAGTAGCAATACAACGCATCATGATGTGTGGTATAATTATATTTGATTTGAGCGTAAATACATGTCATGTACAGTTAGTTATATATATATATACTCAGTGCAGCATCAGGTTGTAAACTAGGGATGGTGAACTACCTACGTATTTCTACTTAGAAAAATGATTGCAGAATTAATATGAAAAATTCTACATTATGTCAGATAATCAGGATATTTTTAGATTAAATTTTTTATTAAAGTCGTATTGCTACTATGAATTTGTGCTATATCAATTCTCAAACTGGATTCTCTAGCACTAGTGTAATTAAATATGAATGGATAATTAAACCCACAATTAGAATGGAGGTTGTAAAAGGAAAGTGTCTATGGAACCAAACAATGTAGGTTTTGCATCTAAAATTTCCTATTTCAACCACTGAAATGCTTGTACGTAATCATTCAATCAATTACTAGTAATATTCTTATAAATTGAGTTATAATTAATTTTAGCCTTAAAGAGACAATTAAAAATGATTAAGGGAGATTAATGTAAAAATTCGTAGAAAACAAATTAATATAAAAAGTATTTGTTCAAGGGATTTGAATTAGCAGACAGATGTCCTACTACTGTATTTGGCAGGTTTTACTGCGATTATCTTGTAGTTTCATCACCCCTTTAACTTCGTCAACCTCTGTCACTTCCAACAACTTGATAACCTCTTGAGATAACCTTGCATTCGCCTTGGCATACTGTAAAGAACTAAGTCCGTTATTATCTACAGATATAACAGGTGCATTATGCCGTACTAACATTATGACAGTCTCGTCTACACCTTTTTTACACGCAGCGTGCAATGGAGACCTGCCTTGATTATCTCCATCTTGTATATTGTAATGCCTCCGACACGATTTCGTGTTGAGTAGCAGTGCCAGATATTCTGGTGCAGACTGTATCGCTGCTACATGTAATGGTGTTGATAAATCAGCGTTCGTTTGTCCAGCCAATTGGGGGAATGCTTTTATGAGTGGAGCAATACAATTGAATGAGTGGATGTATATGGCGAATGAGAGGTAACCAAGTCCGTTTGAATCCAGAACAGATAACGTCGGATTGTGTCTCAACAGCATTTCTACATGCGCACTGAACTGATTCTTGATAGCATAGTGCAATGGAGTGAAACCACGCCTATCAATCCTATCTAACACTCCAGGTTTAACTTTACGCAGCAACTTTTGTATGCAGACAGTTGCTTCAAGTTTACAAGCAAGATGGAATGCATTCGTACCTGTCTTGTCGAAATGTGTGACGTCAGCATTGTGACTGAGTAGCATGGACATGAATGAGATATGACCGTGCTCGACAGCTACGAGTAGAGGTGATGTATGGGAACTATCGATGTGATTCACATTCGCGTGTGAATTTATCAATTCCTGACCGACACGACCTTGATCACTAGCCGCTGCATAGAATAAACCAGTACGCTTCTTCTCATCTTCAAAATTGACACCAAATGACATGACTAGATTCCTTAGAACGCCCGTTCTGCAACCATCTCGACAGTTCTCAAATAATGGATGCAATTCGAACTTATTCGTATTGATCTCGACATATTTCTCTGTCAAATTTCCAACTAATACTGTATTTTGTCGCTGAATAATATTAATGACTTCGTTATTCCCCTCAACTTGTTGCTCAATAATATCTTGTTCAGTCGCGGATTTTCTCACGTCAATGTCACGTGTCTGAAACATTTCAGATAGCGGCCCCTGACTTGCATTCATAGAATTAGCTTCATTATTCCTGACTTCTGAATTCCACAAAAACCTTTTCGTGTTTCCCTTCCCCCCAGAAGATGCAGAATTGGAAAGAGATCCATTTCCCTGTTTACTACTCACAGCACTACTCCCACTTCGATTCAAATTCTCAAAATGTGCATTTAAACTTTTCTCGTTATTACTAGCCTGATTCAATATTACATTTTGCTCCGCTATTAGTTGATGGTAGATCATATCATCATTAGCTACCCCTGCCTCAATTCCTAATGCCGAAAAAGTTTCATTCTTGTCTACACTAGGACTCGCGCTCGCATCAAAAAACTCAGTATTAGCTGTATGTAGGACCTTCCTAGCTTCAGACATTAGTCGTCTGATTTCGTCAGACCCCAGTAAGCCTGTGCACGGCTGAGATCTCCGTGCGTAGTAGAACAAACTCTCAGCACCTGCGAACACGAGAGAACCTTCAGAGTGGATGAGTGCATCTTGATCTAACAGCCATTGACCGAACACTTCGGCTTCAGACCAATTTGGGATTCCATGCACGTTGTTCAGTAACCATGAAGTGATCGCGTGGCCGGTGAATACACCCCCTAGGTCTCTACGCTGGAGCACCTCCTTACTGCCACGGGCTTGATGCGAGCGAGGAGCGCCTCTTACTGGATCCTGAAGCATAAAGGTGACAACTTCCGCGATTTGACCATCACCTACAAAATAAGTCATAAATACATGCTAATGGCCTACTAGTAATATAACACAGACCTTGATTCCCATCTATTTGACCTAATAAAGGTGAAGTCACTTCTAAACGCTTCTCAGTGCCTCCTTTGTCATTTGAAAAGAAAGGCAACTGCATGGTATTCCTCATAGGCTTGTTAATTCCTTCCTCTTCCTTACAAATAATATGAACTTGTTCTGCATTGGCATGTCGCAAATCCGATTTTGGAAAGTGTAGAGATAAAGGAATAGTTACATTTGCGTCATCTTTAAGATCTGCTTTCAAGAGTCCATGCGATTCGACATCGTAAGGAGAATCTGTTAGAGGCATGGGGCAACCTTTTGTGTTGGTTTTATCCAGCTGTGAGATACCAGGGGACATATCAGGATTACTTAGTGAATTGTTAGTTTTAGAATAATTTATTTCTGATTTATTGTCGATGGAGATAAATTGTTTTACTTTTGATGTTGCTTCACTTGCCTGTACATCTGTTTGTCTATTTGATTGTGCATGATTATGTGAATGTGGTCCTTGATCTGATTTTTCTATAGGATGTCCACTTGGTCTAGTTCCATTACCATCAGAGTCATCAATCAGAAATTCCTGCAGTTCAAATTCCAAATCTGTTACGTTCTTCTGCCCGAATTCAATTTTCACTCCATCCCCTCCATCGCTTGCAATAGGAGACACAATACGCAAGTCTTGGTCACCTGATTTTTCTCTACGTCTAATGGGTCTGTCCGGATCAGACTTAACCTCATTGCCTATACCGGGCGGAGCAATTTCAATGATGGCATGTACTGGCAAAACGTTTTGTTGTGCTCGATTAGATCTTGCTTCAATCTGAATAGTTGAGTTGTCTAATGGACTAGCAGCAGCTGATTTATTGCCTAACCCATTGTTCATTTTGCTTTCATAAGCATTTGTTTGAGTAGAAATATTTGTATCATGTGTTGGCGGTTCATTAGCTATGATTATTTCAGGCTGTTCACTCCTATTCCTACTTTTCTCTAAGGTAAGCTTTTCCTCCTCGGAAAGAAACTCTTCTTCTGTTCCTGGATTCTTGGGCAAGTTTCTTGAAACCTGATTGAACTTGATATCTTGAGATCTTACGAGAGGTTCTTCACCCGAAATTTGTTGCTGCTGAAATGTTTTAATGACATCATCACTATTTTCCTGCTTATTAATAACTTTATAGTCCGATTTTTGAATAGTTTTCTCATTATTGCATTGAGTTGCTACAATTTCGGATGAATTTTTATCGCTCTTACTTGACATTTTTGACGTCATATCAGTTTTATCATCACAATCTGGATTAAAATTCGCGGTTTTTCTCACCTCATCAGGTTTATCTCCTAATATGACAGTTCTCTTCTCTAATGGAGTTTGAGATGTGGATTCGATCGGTTCATTTGGAGTTGTATTTTCAAAATTAATATTAACTGAATTATTCATCTTAAAATTAAGTGCTATTTTTTGCGAATCACTTCCGGTTTCAACAATCTCGTCACGATTGTGTGAAATTTCGTGTGTGTTATCATCAGAAACATCAATTTCATAATCAAATCCCTCACTCTCCAACCCATCCGTATACTCCCTCACTGCTAGTTCCAATGCTACTGCAGCCTGTTTGATCGAATCTTCGCCTACGCCATCGTCCGTATCCATTTCATCAGCAGTTACAGCTTCAGAAACCTAAACGATTTAATTTTTTAACGGGTTTTTTTTCAATATACATACGATGGTATTCGATTTTTCATTGTTTGAAACCTTACTCCACTATCTTATAGACTGTAAGAATGTTCTCTTCTCACAAATGAAGATGAAACATTTAGATAAAAAAAGTGCAGAAAATAATCGGAACAGTCTAATGGAAATATATACTTATAGGGATGTCTAAGAGTTCTACGACGGTGTAAACTCTAAGTTTAACTATTCAGGTGTAGATTTTGGTTTATCACGTAGTTAACTCGCATAATTATACATTGATATTTGAACAACAGATAAATGTTTCATAGTATGTCTTCAGGAAGATCTATGTATGTGATCAGTTTTACACTTAACGCCATGTGGCTTATATAAATGGAACCTCTAAAATATACACTACACGTATTCCCAATTTTTTGCTATCTAATCTAGTTATGCATTGCATTTAATAAAAAATATTTGTATATGTAATAAATATTGCATATATAGTAGTTCTGGAAAGTTGAGAGGTTATCTACATGATTTTATGAATGAGTTTAAAACTTCATAACTTCTGACCTAACTCTTAAATACAATTACTAATTCTATGTTAAAACTTACGTTTAAAGTGTCTACTGGAGCAGATGAATCTATTTCATGCAAATAAATATTCATCAGAGCCTTTTCAGCGAAAACTTTACGATTCGGGCAGTTGAACACTAAAGAGGATTGATTAGCGATCTGAAGAATCTGATTATTTTCATTATTCTTTTCACTCTCAAACTCAGCGAGTTCATAGCTGTCTGGTAGATAAGATATAAAACAGGTTTTACAAGCTCCACCGATTCCATCTCTTAACAATTCACATAATGGCTCTTCGTCATCCGAATCAATATCAATCGTTAATGAGGTAACCTTGTCCAAAAACGCGAGGAGAGGTTTAAAAGTTTTCGTTGTTACCTGAGTTGCAGTTACAACATCAAGGGCATTGGCAGTATGTACTAGGTTATCTTTCAGATAGTCAGTCGACAATATGACAAATGTCAATTCACCCCCTATCGGTGCAAACGAGGCAGAAAAACCAAGGAAACCGACATTCACACAGATGAACTCATGATAGCCGAAACTAGATAAGTTTACTGAAGCTCCACTAGTTTGAGAAAGGTCAGTGGAAAATTGTGCATGATTCTTATCAATCAGGGTCTTAAGATGTTCCAAGTCAATCAAACGTGTTTTAACGAGTCTTTGCTGTCTGCCATTGTTCTCTCGGTAGAGATAAGAAGCGGGGTCTAAGCCACTACACAAGTCAACCAAATGTCCACCTTCAATGGAGAGTGCATAGTGCGAGAAAAGAACCTGGAAGTATTGGGTGTGTTTATATTTTGACCGGTAAATGCATTTCAAAATCTGGTCAATCGATTTGAAGAGGAGATCAAAAGGTGTTACTTTTTGTAGCTGAACATGTGAACTTTGCAGGAAAATGATCATGCCATGGTATCCGACCAGAGTTGACTCTACAAACGAACGTACATTGTGCCAATAGAACGAAGCTGTTTCAGGGTCAAAGATACTCTTTGAGATTTTGTAAGAATATAAATTCATTTTACTCTGTGATTGTATTGAAACTGTGTTAGCAAGAGAACTGTCAACACAGATACGATATGAATTTTCCTCTTCAGTAGTTGATTGGAAGTTTTTCAATAATTTCTGCTTCAGATTAGGATGAATAATTACTATCGAGTTTATCGGACTAACTGCTTCGTTATTAAGTTCTCTCAGTGCCATCTTTTCTAGTCTATTTACACTGAAATATTGCATAATTAAATGTTACTCCCGAAAAATTAAAGAAATGCCACATCAACTAACGATATTTTTGCACTAACTGGATAATTTTCAGAGAAATATTTAATTATTTCGAAACTCCTCCTTCAAACATGTAATGAATTTTTTAAATACTTTGATTGTGTACGTAGAAAACAGAGATATTGCATTTTAGAAATTAGTATGTAAGGTATTATTAAAATGTAATTTAGCAAGAATTAATAAATGAAATTCTTGTAATGCAAATCAGTGAAGTCGACGATTCGATTATTGTAATTGCAGTTATCGGTTAACAATAGGCTGTCATCGGTAAATTGAAGGAATAGCAAAATTAGCTTGAATTAATCTAAATTTTCCATGAAAAGTACCTACCATCTACCAGATTGAATTTGGGGGAAGAAATATTAATGGAATTTTCTAGATAATGTGCAATGACTTTACATTCCGAATTCGTTTATTCTCGCAAAGTAGAGCTTAAATTATTCGTGCGTTTTGGACAAAATATAATTCTTCAATCGAACAGACTGATAGTAGTATTACAACATTATGCTGTTTTTGAAAACAATATGTGAAGCCAAAAAAGTGTACGAAAATCGTTTTAAGTCTTTTTACAAATCGGCTGCCGAAAGATATTGGTTTTTGTGTGATATTGTGTCATGTATACATGTAGAAATTTGGGATACATATGTCCCTGTATTTTCAACTGTGTGGAATTTCAAATATGCTATTTCAAAGGCAATTAACCAAACGAATTTATGAGGGGGAGACTTCAAAATAAACCACCCACCGAGACACATTCCGAGATTAATTATCAATATTTTTCGATCGCCGTCATTCCATAATCATGTGTTTTGAATAGTTAGGACTTAATCTGCATTAATTAAATTATTTGAAGAAAAACGAATACATTCCTTGTAAAACTCCCATAAATTTACCACTCAACTATCTATTAGCCACACTTGTAAATTTGATAAATCCACATTACAACCATTCGAATAGATCCAGCAACTCAATCGAATGGCTGAAGGAACCAGTGATGATAAACAACCGAAAACATTCGAGGAATATTTGAAATGCGCAAAGAAAGTGAAAAGACCGCGAGAAAACGAAGCTAAATCTGCAAAACGCGCTCTTGTAACTGCCAAATACCATGCCAGCCTCACAGAACTCTCACTGGAAGGACGTAGCATGAAATCACTGGAAAACTTTCCAACTCTCCTCGAGCTGAGTGATTTGAATCTGTCTGATAATGCCCTGGAAGGAGATCTCGACAATTTGATTGAAAATACCCCAAAGTTGGTCACACTTGACCTCTCTTGGAACAAATTCTCCGATGTCAAGAGTCTCACTCCGCTAACTAAGCTAACTAAATTGGAACAGCTTGCGGTTTTTGAATGTCCACTGACAGCTAATGAGAATTACCGCACTGAAATCTACGAACTCTTGCCCAACCTAAAATATCTAGATGGATTCGATAGGAATAACAATGAAATAAAAAAGAACACTTCAAATGGAAAAACGGATGTAGCAGTTCCTTCGAATTCACAAGAGGACCATGACGTTTCGAATGAGGATGGAAATGACACAAAAATATATAAAAAATTTCTGGAAGAACAATTAAGTAATGATGACGAATCAAATGATGAAGAATTCGATCCAGACAAGATAGAATCTGACGAAAACGGAAGTAGTTCTCAGTCGACGAGTGGAGCTGACACGGATGACAATGAGGACACTTCTTCTGAGGTGTCAAACCCCCAGGGGGATGATTCCGATTCAGATGAAGACTCCGGTACACATGAACCAACATCAAAGCGTACACGAATCGAAGAGACCAAAAGTGATGAGAAAGATGCACAATAATTATAGTAATTACCACTTAGCTAACTTAGTACTGCACAGAATTACTATTTTCTTCTTGAATTAACTAACTTGACAAGCATTCGATAGTTTAGAATCTTTAGGTGATATTAGATACAATTATTGTAACTTGAGAGTTCAATTGGTTATGTGCAAGAGTGGGCATAATGATAAAAGATAGAAATACACATGTGACATTGAATGGGGAGTTAATTTGATTGTTGAATAGAATGGCGAAGTTCTATACTAATCTACCAACGTTTGAAAGCGCTTTTAGCGAAAACGTAACCATAATCGAAAATGGTATTGAGAAAAGGTATAGTGAGATACAAGCGACAGTTGATGCGAGCAAACAGAATATTCTCCAAAAGTTGAGGAGACTAGCAGAAATGGAGGGAACTGAGAAGAATTACAAAAGACCTGATGAGGCGTTGAAATTAGGATTTGATGAGAGTATATTCGATCACCTACACTCGTGTGTTAACATCCAGCTCAGCAAGGAATTTCGTAAATCTTGTTCTCTCGAATATGATGAAACTCCCCCCGAAGCAATCGTACCACAATCTAGATCGAAAGATAGCCTCGATATTCCAAGTTTGGAAATGAAGAGATCGTATTCGCCTCTCCCAGAGTTCGACCTCTCTCCTTCACCAATAACGCCGACACACTATAAGAAGAATACCCTCCCAGCAATCGTAAGCATTTCGAAAGGAAAATCCGATGAGAATGTAGAGCACGCCTACGGGATAGCAGTCCACGCGACTACTGGAGACATCTATATAGCAGACTCAGGGAACGGAGCTATAAAAGTGTTCGATCCGAAAGGAGAATTCAAACTCAAATTCGGCAGTGAAGCCTGTAAGCCATATGGCATCGCGGTTCTTAACGAGTTAGTTTACATTACCAACTGGGGCATTGACAGCTTCCAAGTCTACGATTGTGAAGGAACTCTCGTCAGAAAAGAAGCCAACTCCACCCTTAACAAGCCACGCGGAATCACTGTTGATGACTTTGGAAATGCGTATGTATGCTCGACTGGGAACAACAGAGTTGTCTTTGTGAACAAGGAAGGTCACGATTTCGCAATTTTCGCGGCAAAACACACATTTCGTGAGCCGCGCGACGTTAAGATACACAAAGAGCGTATTGCGATATTAGACGATGATAACCCATCTCTACACTTTTTCACACCTCAAGGGGAACACCAGACATCCATCGTCGCGAACTTCATTCAAATAGTCTCTCCATTCGCTCACGCTTACATCTACGACCCAGGCTTCTTCGATATGAAAAGTGATGGAACTATCTTCGTATCGGACCGACAAAGGCATTATATTAAAATCTACTCCCCAGAAGGGAAATATGTGACCAGAATCGGGAAAGAAGGGGACAATATTGGTACTTTCAGGGATCCAGAGGGTGTGGCGATTGGACCGGATGGGAAACTGTACACTGTTTGCAACAGAAAGAAGAACATGTTGCAAATTTTTTAACTGAGTGCTATAATAGGATGTAGTCTAGTATAGGAATATTAGGACATAGTGATGATATAGCTAATCCTTTTGAGAGATGTTTCAATTCTCCCACGATACTGGGTCAGATCCTTTAGGGGAGGTGCCCTATAGAATGAAGTGTACTACAGTGAAAACCTGTCTATAACGCCCACCCAAGGGAGTGGCCACAATGGCCGTTATGTACAGGTGACCGCTAAAGTTTCACTGTACTCAAATCTATAATATCCTGAAGGACAAGGAACAAATAAGTTGCTAGTAATCCGATTGGTATTTTATCTTAATCCCTAGTTCGAAGACATAAATAATAAGAAAATAGCAGAGAGAACAAATATACAATGAATATCAACACACAGTAGTATACACATTTAATTATGGCAACACCCATCACTCTGTTATATTATATACAAGTTCATAATAATGCGTAGAATGAATGTTAATGTGGGATCTACTAACAGTACTTAACTTTCATATTAGAAATGGATAAACTAGACCGTTACTTGGCGAGGTAAAAGTTAATAGATTTATATTGGTAAGCTATTCTCGGGGAATGTACACTATTTTTGAGCAGGACTGCCCACTGTGAAACATTTATCGATGAACTCCAGGAAACGTCTCGCGTACTGTTCAGGGTTTACAGTTGAGATTTGTGTGCTGGTTTTGTGCTTGACAGTTTTAGCTGCATGCGCGGTTTTTTTCTTGGTCCCATAACGAGTGAGGATATCCACTATCCCCATGAAGTAGAGCTCTCCCTGGGGGTTGGGGGGATTTGAGGATTGATTTGATGAATTTTTCGAGAGAACTTCCTCAACCTTTGAGATAACTTCATCAGTTTCTGGAACCACAGGAGATGTTGGAGACACAGCATCAGGATCTGTGGGTTGAGGGCTTATTTGTTCTGGCGTAGGCTCCTCCACCTTGAGTTTACTTAAGTCAGGCACGTAAGGGAGACAGAATACATCCACTGACTTGTCAACAACAGGCCAGAAACCTCCATTTTCTGCTCCCTCTGCATCTTTTGAATTTTCAGCTATAAACGGCTTCGGTTTCGGTTGAACAGTTTGAATGCTTTCGTTCTCTTTGATGGAGGTAAGTTGTGAGGGAAGAAAGGTGACTTCTGTGCCAGGAGCAGGTGGATTCGCTTCCGGGCCTAAACCATCATCACCTGATGAGTTGTCCTCCACAACGTCAGAGGGAACCTCGTCATCGAATTCAGAACCGCTCAGAATATCGTGTACACCAACCAATAGACTGTAATCCATCAAATTCTGTGAAACTAGAAACCGAACATCTTCCTTCAGAGTGTCAATCAAATACGATTTCGCCTCAGGTGTCACGTTCAACTTGTCGTAGTGTGAAAGGAAGTCGAGATCTTTTAGAGTTGGATTCGTTTTCAATCTTTCTTTCGGACTAGCTACGCGGTCAACAGTAGAACCTTTGAGATCATACATTCGATGCATCTGCAGTTGAACAGAGAAAACATTCCGCATCACTATCCAATAGCTCTCTTTATTGTCCACAGTTATTCTGTACATCCCCATGTAATGTGGTAGCAAGGTTTTGCATTCGCATGCTACAATATGCATATGGTAGTTCGGCAAGATTTGGTGTACTAGCGCGATTTCGTCACTCGTGTGTGATTTTAAAATAAAACGACCGTCGAATGTACGGTAGAAATTGGCGCCTGATCTACCCGGGGAACCAATAAGAACAGGTGGCATTGAGGTTAACGTGTTCATATAGTCAATTTCATCCACTCCGAAACGTTCTCTGATATTCCTGAACACCAATGGACAATATTCCTTGAACTTAAAATGTCCTGGAAGGTTTTCCTTGTTGTAATATTTATGCTCGATTTGGATTTTTGAAAATGCTCGGAAGTCCTGGTCTAAAAGCATTGGTGGTTGCTGCACTGTCATGAGCTGGGTGCACGAGTAGGTGATGCCCCAGGTGAACACGCTGATGAAAGGATCATTCGTGCGGAAGACTCGTTTCTTAGGGTAGTAGACCCCGCGGCGCTTGCTTTTGGAAAATTTAGTTGCAGTCGCCATCTCTCGTGTGCTAACAATTTCCAAAGTAGAGATATATATGTAATTATTAGAAGTATAAACTCATATAGGTGTACCATCAGATCAAATATCCACACAGTAAGACTTAAGTCCTGAACTACACCATAATGTAATAAGGGAGGTTAAGGTTCGTCTAATTTTTAGCTTTTTTTCCTTCATACTTACAACTTACAGTTTCGAAAACATATTCTCAGAAAATCGGATTTTTCTAAGACAGAGATAGCTAATAGGAACATTATTATTTAGTTAACTTATATACTATACGTATACATGAAGTATATCTGGAGTAATGGTGATTATTTGATCACAAAATCGTATTAATAATGATGTTTATCGCTACATCTATCAACACAGCCATTTAGTTCCTCTCAAATGCCCAGTGAGTCTATGATCTCGAGCCATCATATAGTAGTCCCAATCATCGCAGTTTAAACGTCGATTCTTCCCATCGTTTAACCTTCTCTGCGTCCATCTGATTCCGTAGCCATTGCAACATAACATCAGAAACATTACTCCGAAAGCTGGAAATGCTTCCATCCACATCTCGGAATCTAATTCAGATTTAAATGAGTAATAATTAATTAAACTTGACGTAGACTTTTCCTGAAATTGCAGTTCGTTTTAGTAATAGATTTGCACAATTATGTTGAGCAATTGTAACAAATGAAGTGACATTACGAAATCAAATATGAACAAATATTATGTCGCGTAATACACCGTTTTACCTTATAAAGACGTTTCTGTGAATCTGTGAAAGCTCAAAGATGTGCGTAGGAAATTTTGTGAGCTATTAGGTTTGTCGATTACGAATTCAGTGGTATTTTTAGATCCAAGGCAATTCTACATTAAAAAGGAGGTGGAAAGACTACGGTAGATTTAGGGACTTTTAGAGTAATTCTATAGCTTGTATCGAGATAATAAATACTTTCACCATCACTATCCTCTGTATTAGACAATTAGTAGAGCCGAGATTATTAATTTGGGTAACTTATTATATATAAAAAGATACTTTGAGAAATTAACCTTTACTGTTTATTAGCCACCAACAAATCTACGAACGGGCACCATGTTTTGGGACAGGAAAATGCGAAGGACGGACGACACGACGAAGAGTCACTTCATGACTTACTTCAAAGACTCCGGTTACTGTTCGGCTCCAGATAACGCTACCCTCTACATGGCTAAACTAATGAAAATAATGGCAGATGACATTGAGAAAATGACCAACATTCCTCAACTCAAGGACGGTCGTGGCTACATAGCTCATGGGTTCTCGTTTAAACAGCATGGTTTCCAGCCGCTAGGGTTTAAGTATGAGAATCGGATGGTCAGTTTGTATCTTAAAATCTACTCAGACCATAGGGGTTCTGAACAACCAAGCGAATTCATGGAAGACGATGAATACAGTAAAAACCGACTTTACTTCAACATTGAAGTGATCCGAGATAAATACGAATGGACGCACAAGTTGTCAGGACATTGGTACATGGATCGAGAGACCATGTACTCACCTCTCCATGAAACAAAGTGGGGACTTTTATCTGACATACCGACTGGTGATAAGACCGTGTGGACCGAAGGACTAGACAAGTGCTATAAAGGGGAATGGACACGTTTGCCTGTACGTCCGAACCAAAAGCGATTCATATAGTCAGGAACAGTCTTAAGTGCTCCATAGCTTGTTTGCATATGTGTTTATGTCTATCATAATTAATTAATGGAACTTAGCTTCATAAACCAATATATATTTTCATTTAAATAGCTGGAATTATAAGGGAAATCAATCATATCAAAGCGAAATATTCAGAATCAAATTTAAAAGTACGTATAAATATTTTGGCAGCTAACAATTTGATAATCAAATTCCTTAATTCTCGGATGTTGATCAATTATGTATTATAGTATGTGATAAATATTATCAAAAAAAGAATAAATAATGACAAAACAAATGACAACACTGACAACGAGTTAACAACATACTCATTTCAAAGTTCAGAATACTGGACTACATACCAATATATAAATCCAATAACCTTGAGAGATCAAAGTTTAGACAATCTATTAAAGTTAATCTCTTCACTTATAGAATCGTCAGCTTCTGCCTTAATTACACTATCGAATATAGACCGCTTAATCTCTCCCAGATTCTCTCTGTCCAACTTATTCTTCGCTAAGAGTCGTTTCGCTGCTCCCTGGGCTTTCATACACAAACCTTCAAAGCTTGAAGTCTATATAGAATGCAGTATATAATACAGGACTAGTGAGAAATAATATCTAGAACAGTGGTCTTCAAACTGTTTCCAAGCGTACCCTCTGTTTTTGAACTTTCTGTGTACCCCTAACAGTTAACTCATGCTATTATTAATAATATGTTGAGATATAACATTGATATTTCGCGGAATCAATGAGTGCCGGCATACCCCAGTTTGAATACCACTGATCTAGGAGGTTAGTTAGTACCTCTTGCACTAATCCATGTTTTAAAGCTTCCTCTGCAGTGAAAGGTAAACTCAGAATGGCGATTGACTGAGTTGAGTTAGGAATCCTACGTCTTATCAGCTCATTCAGAACTTCCAGTCCGAAATGAATGCCTAATTTTGCTTCAGGGAAACATAAGTATCCCCTGTCCTCACGCATAATACGATAGTCATGACAAACGGCCAAAAACGCCCCTGCTCCATATGCATGCCCATTAACAGCTGCGATGGTTGGCATTGGAAAGGTCAGAACACGGACGAAAAAGCTAAATACGTATTTCATGCTTTTCTTGACTTCAGGAATTTTCCTTAATTTTTCAAGGTCTAGACCTTGGCTGTAGTTCTTGCCATAGCCAATACTGATCATGCAAGTTACTTCAGAGTTCGCTTCTATCTCGTCTAAGCACTTGTGCATTGCCGTCACAGTTTCCACGTTAAATAGATTTTTGCCATCGTCAAGATGCCAAAAGGCAATGTTTTCGAGAAATTCAACATAGAAAGGCATGCGAGCTATAATCCTTACTATTAAAACTCGATTAATGTGTATATATGTGTGTATATATATATATATAACGAATTGATTGAAGAAACTGCCGGGCGGAGAAAGCTGATTTTTGGCATGTGGGAGTTTTTTGGCGATGGCTCGAGTAAGTTCTGAGCTCAGACGAAAATGTCGACTCATCATGAAATTATGACGTCATTGTAACATTTTTAAAAGTTAAGCAACACAGTTATTCGAGCATAACTCAGCCATTATAGGAGATAGAAGGTTGAAATTTTAATAGAATCTGTATACAAGTACTAACATACCTCACATATGATGCTACTATCATCAAAAATGATGACTCATCACTTTGTTATGACGTCATCATTACTCATCAAAATTTTATAAAATTGATAAATTTGGTGATTTTTCGTTCGATATCGATTATAACAGTAGGACAGACGTATTTAGAGATGTTATCCCCCTAATAATTAACCAATGTGACCCCAGGCGACCGAAGGGAGCCTCCGGCGGACACAAAGTGTCCGCCAGCCGCGCAGCGCAAGCAAGCGAAGCGCGCTTGTATTATTATAATCATAATAGTATTAATTAAGACTGCCAAAGCGTCATGATCCTTAAAAATTACCAATTTTGGACAAATTATGGCGAAATCTGAGAAAACGCTTAATTTACACATGAAATGTTGAAAATATTCGTATTAAAAATAGCCGGCAGTCTACTAAAGGCATTTTTCCCCATTTCCCGTCATGATGTTTTTCGATGGACTTATGTATACAAATCCCATCGGATATTTTTGCCTCGTTTTTAAAAAAATTCAGCCTCAATTTTGACAATTCGGCCTCATTCAATCAGCCCGTTTTAGGAAATAATAAGAATACGTATTGGTACATAAATCGTGATTAAGTAATTGATTGGAAAATCAATAAATAATTGCACACAAAACTAATTCTAATACAACTACCAATGACCAAATAAGTCTAGCTTTTAACAGTCGCATACTTTGCCTTTCCAGTCTCGTTAATGACACATATATGCGGGAGATCTCTGAAAAACTCGTTGTAGTCCAAACCATAACCAACGACAAATTTATCTGGGACTTCGAAGCCGATGAACTCTGGCATGTACTCTGTTTTCCGCGCTGGATTACGCTTGATGAGGAGAGTCGCTACTTTAACTGAGGCAGGCTCAAACTTTGCGATGTGTGATCTTAGTTTGTGTATGGTAGCACCTGTATCAATGATATCCTCAACAATCAGGACATGTTTACCTTTCACGCGGGAGAAATCATCATTCCCAATCACCTTAACTTCACCAGAGCTCCCGTCATCAACGTAACTCTTCATGCGAATAAAATCAATATCCAATTGCAAACTTTTGTGTTTGTAAACACAGTTTAAAGATTGGATTTTCCCAAGGATGTCTGAGTAGAATTGGTAGGCACCTTTTAGCGTGCATAACGTGATCAATGGCCCTGAAAGTTGACTCAGTATTTCAAAAGCGAGTTTCTCAGCTCGATCTATGATGAGACCATGGGGAATCATGACATTGGAAAGATCTTCCGAGTAATGCGTTGGGATTAAGAAGGTTTCCAATGGATAGGATTGTGTGTCTGATATGGAAATGTAGGAACACTTCGCTGTTGCCATAATTAACTATTGTTTACGCTCAAAACTTAAAAGTGAATATAAATTTAATTTATAAAAAGTTCCTAGGAAAAGGAAAGGCCTCATGCGATAATAAACGGTTTCTAATACAATCGGGATCGCACTTGTATCCAAATAATGGAAGCATTAGACAACTATAAATCTACGATCAACAGTTTGGAACCAAATACCGATATCTCGTTTAAGAATACCGAATTACTTCACTCTGACTTAGCTAATAATAAATTCATTTTTAAGTTTATTTGATAATTAATCCCGTATAATTAAAAAAACGATCGTTAGAATCATTAGAACAATTTTCAGGACAAATCTTTGCGAAATTCTGAAGAAAAACGTTTAATTTAGCCCTCAAATATTGAAAATATTTATCCTAAAAATATCTGACAGTCTTCGGTTAATTGATGTATTCAAATTTTAGAATTATTCAAAACGTAATTTTGAATCAGTTGCAGAAAATGATTTTCCAATTAGTTAAGCCAGTAGAACAGTATATTGTTCACCAAACTATGCTTTTATTGAAAAATGATAGGCTACGTATCTTCATCTTGTAATTGGAAATATAAAAATGGAATTGAAGGATACATCTCTGCGACTGTAAATTTGTAAGAGAGCTACAATCGTGTATTTCCAAAAAAGATAAAGGTTACCGATTATACGACATGAAACTAATTATTGAAACAAGATCACGCGTTTATATTTCAAACAGAGTCAGAAATACAATTCCACTGCTAAAATTAATTAAGGCTGGCACACTAATCACAAGTTGAACGTATTCCATTATCATCTCCTGTAAGATCAAACTATAATTACTTCTTATCTGAGAATAGTACACGTGGCATATGATACAGAGCAATATCAAGTATCAACTGAGCAATCTCTACACATGGCGTCAACAACACTCGTGCAGGAATTTGAAATGTGATCAATTAAACTTTATACCTTATCATCGATCATAAATCTAAAAATAGTTTTGTATTATTAGATGGCGCCTTAGATTATGATAAATAGACCAATGTATTTCTTTGTATTTAATTATTACAACTTCCCAACTTTAAAACTCCAAACTCCTAGCGAATCGTGCAGTAGCAGTGCCTACTCAGATTTTAAGGATATTTTTCTCAAATTTCTTAATTACTGAAACTTAAAAAAACATGTCGTCAAGCATCGTACGTCAGAACTTCGCAGAGGAAGCTGAGGGGGGGATCAACAAACAGATCAACTTGGAACTCTATGCCTTCTACAACTACCTGTCCATGGCCTACTACTTCGATAGGCATGACGTAGCGCTGAAGGGATTCCATGATTTCTTCAAGAAGCGAGCGGATGAGGAATTGGACCATGCGAAGAAATTCATGGAATACCAAAACAAGCGTGGAGGTACAATCGTTCTGGCTCCGATCCAGAAACCGACTAAAGACAGCTGGGGCTCCAGCCTCGAAGCGATGGAAGCATCGCTTAAACTGGAGAAGACTGTCAACCAGTCCCTACTTGACCTACACACCATTGCGACTACAGCAGCCGACGCACAAATGACGGACTTTATCGAGTCCAACTACCTTGAGGAACAAGTGGAGGATATCAAGCTGTTGGGGGAACATATCACCAATCTCAAGCGTGTGGGACCCGGTCTTGGGGAGTACATGTTTGACAAGGAGACCCTCAAAGACTAGACCCAACCTCAACGTTCGGTCTCAAGAAAGTCTGTGTGTTTTTAGGCTTTTAGAAACTATTAACAGGCATTAGGTCTGTTATTGTACTGTATGGTGTACTGTGTATAATCAAATAAACACAAGTAGAGAACTGTAAACCTTATATCTAATTCATTTCGGGGTATGATAAATTATTTTAATTTCATAGTAGCATTAAGGAATTAGAGGCATTTAGAGTTCTAAATGGAGAACGGAAATTTGTAATATTCTCCTATGCTATAACGTTAAAATTAATGCGTGTAAAAAATTAAACTACAGTGGAATTCGCTTATTAGCAACTCGGATTTTGCTCACAAAATGGTTGCTAATATGCGAAGTTGCTAAAAAGGGAACATACTTAATACAGAAAAACTTTGTTGCTAATGGATCAATATTGCGATAGGGGAGTTGCTAATAAGCGAACTCCACTGTATTGCTATTATGAGAGTATCTTTGGTGAGCTGTATAACAGCTGGCTAACACATATGAATATTCATTCTATGAAATGGATTCTTGTCCAGATGTAGGGTATATACATTGGACTGTAACAATATTAACAAGTGAAAGGGTAGCATTAAAATGTCCTCCTAGCTAGAATGTACAAGTTTCAACGTTTGATCTTCCTCACACAATCTCTCTAGATTCTGCCTGATAGTCTGCAACTCAATGCTTCTCTGTTCCAACAAACTATCCGCGGATATTAATCCCTTTAGCTCAGTCATTGCCTTACTAATTTCTCTATCGAGCTCATCAATTGAATAATTTTGATCAGAATTGGGTTCATATTTCGCTTGAAAAGTTCGGTGCCCAGCATCCTCGACATTATCTAATATCCTCGGCGATTCTTCACACAACATCTCACTACAAGCCTTCACCAGGTCACTTTCAACTAATTCCGCGAAATCGTTATCTTTTAACACACGCTTCAAAACCTTGGCGATATCCTGTGATGCGTTCTCAAAGAATGAAATGTAGGTAGGGACTAGTGTGTTGTAGAAGTTTGTGAAGTCAAGGCCTAATACGAGACTGGTGCAGAGAGTTCTTGAGAACGTTTCTTCATCAGATGGTTCCTCCCCTTCAAACTTCAATTTCTTGTTTGGAGTTGATAAAGTCATTGTTTTTGCGAATTTAAACAATTGCTAAGAATTTAAAAATTTCGCATTTAAATTATAACTTAGTTTTTCCATTAATAAGGCAAGTCAAAATTCACTTACATCCAGGGTCGCTTATTATGAACATTCGTTTATTATGAACTAACTTCCTGGTCCCAATTTCATTTTTTAGATAGGATTCGTATTGAATCAAGTGAGCTTAATATGAAGTATCTCTATTATAAACAGATTTTTTGGTCCCCTGGTGGTTCATAATAAGCGACCCTGACTGTATTTTTAAACCATTCATAAAATCGGAAAAATATAAGAGAATTTCGAATGTTCAGATATAATCGGTGTGATCGGTTATTTTCATTCAGATTTGCACGACTATAACACTGATAGCACATTTCAATATCACAATATACAGTATACCATTCAGTTCAATTTAGTGATATTTTCTATAACAAAATAAATATACGCTATAACACACATACACATTAGCTATCCTAAAATTCGTACTTACTTATCAACCTTCATTTACTACTTTAGCGATACAACTCACGACGTAATCGATATTGTTATTAGAGAGAGATACCATCGAAATGCGACCGTCTTTAGTCATGAAAATCGCGTGTTCCTCCTTCAATCGCTCTACCTGATTAGTTTCGAGGCCGGAATAGCAGAACATACCGATTTGTTGGGTAACATGTGTCCATTTCTTTGTAGTATTTGACTCGAGACCTTTTCTAAGCGCTGCACGCATGTCCTGTATTCGACCTGACATGATCTTCAACTCTCCAAGCCATTCCTGGTACAGATCCTTGTTACGCCACACCTCTACAGCCAGCCTCGCACCATGGATGGGAGGGTTGGAGTAGGTCGGGCGGATTAAAATCTTGAGTTGTGACAGTACGCGCTCCTTTTCTTCCTATAGAATACATGCATAAATAAACCTACAAAAAGTGATTAATTTCTGTCACCTTTCAGAATAACTGTTTATAGCAATTATGGGCTCTTTCCATTTATCAATTAATTCAGATAATTAGATTAATTAAAAACGAAGATGCCAGTTATTTTCGAGACGAATATTTTAAACATTTTAAGATTTACGATGTAAATTAAGCTTATTTTCTCATAATTTCGCCATAATTAGTCCTAAAAAAGTAGTCAATGGTAATTAGCAACGATCGTTACGTCTCAGTATCCATTAAAATTCTGCCTCTATCCCTGATAACACATCTTCAGAGGTAGACACACACCGTTGAAGCAGTGACAATGTGCAGTGCTCCAGTCCTCTCTCCATACAAGCCCAAGTTCTTGGCGCAGGACTGAGTTACGATTGGCTGCAGTCCTTCCTCCACGAAGTGCCGGACAGAGAATGCGTCTTTGTCCAGGTCCCCTGTGGCGAATCCTTGGTACGCCATGTCGATAAACGGAAGATGAGCTTTCTCTTTCAACACCTTTTATACAGATAAAATAAAAATAAAAATAAAATAAAATAAAAAAGACTTTCAGAAACCTAGAAATTTCAAACTCTCACTTTAGCTATTTCCTTCCACTGCTGCTCATCCGGGTCTACCCCAGTAGGATTGTGAGCCGAGGCGTGTAAGAGGACGGTGGAACCAGAAGGTAGTGATTTCAGGTCTGATAGCATCCCCTCCAGATTGAGTCCGCATGTCTGCTTGTCGTAGTAAGTGTACGGTTTAGACTCAAGCCTCGCGGCTTTGAACACCTGAGCATGGTTACCCCAGGTCTGATTGGAATGATAGACGGTCTAATGTTGAGAATAAAAATAATTAAAGAACCTAAACAGCTGGCGTATAGTTACAGTTACCTTATGAGGATAGAACTTGGCAATAAACGCAGCACTCAAACTCAGCGATCCTGTCCCAGACAGAGATTGTGTGGTAGCTACTCTCTCATCTCTCAGAGCTTTAGAATTCGGTCCAAAAGTGAGTTTAGCTGCTTCAGCACAGAAATCAGCAAACCCCGTAATGCCCGCATACTCCTTATCCAAATCTCGTTCCAATATGATCCTCTCTGCTTTCTTAATACAATTCAGTACATATGGCTTTCCGTGTTCATCCCTATACGCCCCCATGGCTAGATTGACCTTATTTGGATGTGTGGAACGTTTGAATGCTTCTACCAGGCCGAAGATATTGTCAGGTGGTCCCATCTCTACATTCTCCCAAAAGTGGCATTGTCCTGCGACGTTATGGTGCAGGAGGGTTTGAATGGGACGATATAATGGTAGGCGTAAGATGGTGGTGAGCATGATGTGCTAATATTATAAGTGACAATGTGTAAAAGGACTATACCAAATCTTCATGGGGGGTGTGATTGAGGAATAATCGGAACTTACCGACCCATGCCCGCCAATAATCGCGAAATCTCACATTTAAAGAAAGGTTATTATGATAATAGATGCGCTACTAGCCGCGTGTGATGATGAAAAACTGCGTTTAAAAAATACAGTCGAAATCGTTTCCCGATTTCGATTCCGACTGTATAGTACTCAAGGTTTTGAATCTTACTCTCAAAGCGTTCGTGATCAAGTGCGAAGAATGATAAACTCTACTCTGACACCATGGATAAGTCAACCAAGTTAGCTTTAATAATCAATACTACTACACACTTCGTTTTGACATCATCATTCATTCATAACGATGTTTCATTTAACTTAGGATGCCTGGGGATGTCTATCTATCATACATACCAACTTGAGCCATGATAAAAGCGGGACGCAGCGTTGAATTTCGCGGGACATGGCGGGACGCAATAGAAAAGTATTATACATAGTATCAAAAAAAGCGGGACATAATGGGGAAATTTCAAGTAAAAACGGGACACTCATGAAATTAGCTCATTAGAAGAGTGAAAAAAGCGGGACGTCCCGCCAAAAACGGGACAGTTGGCATGTATGATCTATGTATACTTAAATAGTAAAAACCCTAAGTTAATTTCTGGTTTAATGTAATGGCGTTTTGAACAAGAATTCGCAGCATTTAAAAAGTGGAAATTTTAAGCCAAGTTAGCTACTCTACAAATTACAGATTCGAATGATTTTAATGAAATTTTAAAGAATAAGACAAGTGAAATTAAACTATCAAATACAATCTGAAAGTATGATAGCAATTCTCTCAATAATATCAGAATACTCTAAATTATTTGAAGTTGTAAGACCATTTTTCAGAGCATTGATTTCATTTCTTTTCCCTTCTTTGTGAAATCTGTTCAACATCCTATCGATGACTTTCACACTAATTTTGCTGTCGTTTTTAAGAGCATATTCCACGAATGAAATCGCTTTTTGATAATTCCAAGTCTTGATACAACAGTCAATTATTCTTTCAATTAAATGAACTGGAATTGTTTGTCCGTGGTAATATTCTTTAATGTGGGGCCAAACTTTAGTGTAGATAAATTCGCATTCATCTTCCAAGTGTTTGATTGCAGCTGTAGAAATTAAAAGAGCAAAAATTTCTTCTTTGCCTAATGTCTGACTATCAGCTATCCGAGTATATTTCTGTTTCATCTTCCCAAAATCTTTCGCCCGTGAAAATGCAAACATTATGGAAGAGTGGATATCCATTGGAACCTCAGTGTCATGATTTTGGTATATTTTATCTAATCGTGTGTCGAAGAATTCAACAGATTTCAAGAATGATTTCTTCTCTTCTGCTGTACGAATATGAGGGGTCAATCTCCTCAGAAGGTCGGCTACATGTTTTGGAGTCAGCATAGCATTCATTTTGACGGCAACTGTAATTAATGAGTAGAGCATATTGCAATATATATTATTGGGAATCCTATCTTGAGGGGTGTAGTGCTGTGTCCAGTTTGTCAATTCTTCTAAAATTTCGTCATTTTTTTCAAGTGCAACGAGAAAAGCGAGTTCGCGAGATAGAAATGTATCAAGGGATTCAGAAATATCCACCATTCGGGAATGAAGATATCCTATAAATAGGCTAGCAGAGGGGAACAGAACATTCTGTTTAATATCAGACTTTATATCACGATTAATAAAAATTGTTGGATCTTCATTGAGTGATTTCAAATCATTTGAAGCAGAGCGCACCCGAACTAGGGACTGTAGATGGAGAAGATTCCCGAAATATTTTCCTTTATCTTTGATATGCACATTTTGTGCTTTGCAATAGAAAAGATAGAATAGTTTTAAGGCTAAGTTGATGTTATTCTTTTCTAAACAAATTTGGTAGAAATTCACTCTTTCGGATGGTCCAAATCTTACAGAAAAGGATTTATCGGCAGAATCATTGATGCCGGTGAATTCGATTCTAGACTCCATATCGTTAATCAAATCACGTATTTGGTCTAGATAATCGTCCTCCTCAGAATCCCTATAAGCAGTCATGAATAATCGTAAAAACATCAATTTTAGGCGTGTGAAGTATGGTCTGGTTGGTTCCCCAATAGCGGATCTGACAGCATCTCTATCGTGCAGCAGTCTCTGCTTGAGCTGACGAGCTGCGTCATCATAATGTTCAAGCTTAATAATTATTTCAAGTAAGTACAGTTGAAGAGTATTGTTGGATTTGATCAGGGTTAAAAAATCAATTTCATCTTGTATGTATGGGGAAATGAGTTCTAGTTCACTGTTCATCCCTACGATAGCTTGTAGCACAGAAATTAGAGAGTCCTTTCCCTGTATGCGCTTTATGGAGTCACAGATTCGTTCGAGTTTTTCCACATCCCAGTAGTAGACAGTGTCTATTCGAAAAAAACGGTGGTTTGGATCCCAATCCGATAACACAGCATCAATTTCTTCGTCAGTAGAACTTAGATCAATTAAGAATGAATATATGTTGGAACTCAGGGGAAAACGGTGTGCCTTTTTGAACTCAACAATCGGTTGCATAATCTGTTCAAGTGGTAAATTCTTATTTTTCGCTTCAACTATTTCATTGAACAGCGAATTTTGAAGTGTTAGGTTATGACTAGGTGTAGATGAGGTTTCAGTTTGAATATTTTTCGAAATATGGAGGAGTGTGACCCGGTATAAAGGAGGGATCACAGGTCTTATTAATAACCGAAGCATTTTGAAATGTCAAGCTAGTAAACGCTAAAATATCGATTTGAAGAGAACATTGTGAGTTGATCAATTCATATATTTATTATTTAATAGGGATAAATGCATTAAAAATTAGGAATTAATTATATGTCGACTGCCGATATACCAGGGATTTAAAAAACTTTGATCAGCCAAATCTGATTTCTGTCGGCCAAAAAACTCATAAGTATTATTGGCGGCCGACATATAAGTAATTCTAAATAAATATTCATGAAGTATATAAAAATAAATATATAATTATAATTTTTTCAGAATTCGTTTTTTACGAATAAGAATTGGGTTTATATGAATATATAAGATTGGACTCTAAAGTCAATTGTAACATAAAATATCTAAATTTTTAAGTGAAGACTGTTCGTACTAAGAGGTGTGAAAATGGACACATTTCCATTTCCAGTCAAAATTCTTCCACACACGAGTTTCAGGTATCTCAACTGCTGCATACTTTGAATCAGATCCAAGATAGGCGATTATTTTTGTGTAGAAAATACACGCACCATTCGTTCCAATCATATGTACGATCGGATTAGTGATAGACACACGAGGTTGCCTATATTCACGAGTTTCCAATTGGGGACTGTAGGTAGTGCAGTCTGGATCAGACAACTCCTGATAGAGTTCATTATTACGGTACACCATTGCTTCACTAATTCGCTCGGTAATTGCAATTATATCTACAGTGAAATCTGATTCATAGTGCCTGAGGTTATCTGTCTGCAGAGGCTGAAGCTTATTGATTTGAGATGTTTTAGGGGAAATATCCATGGGCTTTTTGTGATTTGTAGGACACCCATCTTCTTCAAATAGTTCTTGTATGGGGTTAAGTTCAGTTGCACGTGTATTCATCCCCTGTCCTTCCTTCAATAGCATTTTGAATCTGTTTGACATCATTACTGTATGCCCAATCACTTTCCATTTCCGTCTTGCTTTACTAAATTCTATTAGATCAATGATTGTTTGTTGCCTGTGAAGTTTCGAGGTGACAGTTTCGCGTTTCGCGATCCAATTTTGCCTAAGAGCCTGCTTGGCAGTGATACGATTTCGAGGATCAAACTCTAGCATTCGATCTATGAGAGCTTTAGCGCTATCTGTGACGTCATTCCATTGTGAATCCGAGAAATCATAACTCGCATTCGTTATCATAGATTGGAGAACTTGTGGGTTGTCATCCCAGAAAGGTGGAAATCCAACTAAGATCACATATAGAATGACCCCACACGACCATATGTCAACTGGTTTGGAGTAGGGCCTATGGAGTAATATCTCAGGTGAGATATAGCATGGTGTGCCGGCCCAGTCATGATACTCTGGATCTTCGCCTTTCACCTCTTTAGCTAAACCAAAGTCTGCGAGCTTAACATGTTTCTCGTCTCCGTTGGCGGTTAGAAGAAGATTCTCCGGCTTGATATCCCTAAGAGCAAATAACCAAGTGGAGATATCGTATATAGTGATGCCTACAATTCTACACATTATATTTTTCACAACTTCCTTTTAAAATCGGATATATATCAATATGCAATACAGAGGTTCAGGGCAGATGTTACAATAATGCTTAACTCCACCACTGCTATACACGTATTCACCTGACGTTTGGATCTGTGAATCTAGAACAATAGCTATATGCATTTTCAACTTTTTGTCAGTGTAAGGACTTGATCTTGGTTTAGAGCTTACTTGACCAATAAAACATAATTATTAACAAGCTAACTAAAATTACATTTCAAGATCAATATATTTATCAAAGTGAATAATATGCTTTATTTCCATCTACAAAATAAATACAATATACGAATAGGGAGACATTTAGTTCTGAAATAAGTGTATAAAGGGATAATTCTAAATTTGCTAAACAATTGAAGAATGGAGATGCACACATTTCCAACTGCCTTCAATGCTTTCCCATAAACGAGTTTCTACAAACTGATGAGTGACATGCTTACTCTCTTTAGTAATAAACTGAATAAGTTTGGTATAGGAAACGCATGCCACATTATCACCGAATTTTCTCACATTCGGACTGGCAATAGTTACTTGTACATTATCGGAATAAATGGGCTTATCTGGTTCAATTTTAGTGCAGTGAGGTGCAGAGAGAGAATTGATAACATTTGTGTTATTGGTGATCACAGCTTCAGATAATTGTGTAGTGACAGTAACCATCTCACTGTAAAAAGTACTTTCCTTTGAGAAATCAGGTTTGCTCAAGTTAGCTGTACAAATGGTTGGGCTTCTAACCTTCTCATTCAAAATCATGTTGAATCGCTGAGTGCACAATGCACTGATAATGGCGCTTTTGAGTTTCCGACGTGCGTTGAATTGACTCAAACCTTGGATGGTACTCTGTCGGTGGATGTTGGAAGCATATTTTCCAGGGTCTTGAATCCAAGGAACTTTCAGCGCCTCTCGCGCTGTCATGCGTTTCTCTGGATTAATATGAATCATTCGAGTGATCAACGATTTAGTGTCATCTGCAATGGCATCCCATTCGGGAGAATAGAACTCGTATTTCCCTGTAGCTATGAGATTAGAAAGCTTTTTTTCATCGTCATCCCAAAAAGGAGGATATCCTACCATTAAAATGTATAGGATTACTCCACATGCCCACATGTCCACTGGTTTCCCGTATTTTTCTTTTTTAATTATTTCAGGCGAGAAGTAACCGAGGGTGCCTGCCATCTTATGCTCGCCAGGATTGTCGTCTTGTACTCTCAGGGCTAAGCCGAAATTCGCTAGTTTGATATTCGCTTTGGGATCAGTGCTTGTTAAGAGCAAATTCTCAGGCTTGATGTCCCTATCAGAAAATAATCAAAATGCAAGAACAAAAACGAGCCTCTTCAATTGAGAAATGAAATGCTATCGAAATATGAAGTAACATACAAGGCATAGTTATAACAACAAATCGTTAAACAATGTTCAAAGTTATTCTGAAATCAGTGTATACATAATTCAATTGAACACAGAAAGGATACAAATTTGCACCAAAACAATTCAGTACTTTATGTCAGAGTGGGCAAGTAGGCTACCATAGGAAACCACGAGGCTCCACAGGATTCAATTTTACGAAATGATTGATAAGACTCGGTTTAGGATTAATATAGATATCGCTACAAAAGTATGTTTTAGAACCTAGTGCAATCTTGCGACATTAGTAGTGAAACCATTCGAAAACTTGTCTGCAAGATTCGCTTTGATTTTGTACCTCTGGGGTTTTTCGCAAATGAATGTTAATATTATTCTGGCACAGCTAAAATTTAAATTCAAGAAATGCGATAATATTGATTTCGAGATAATAGACAGAAATGTTGTGTATGTAAAGTGAACATGAAAAAACCTTAAAACTATTAATATAGATTTTAATCAAACTAATTACTTTATCATTTGGCATCTCAGCTGACAATGAACACGATGTTAACTTCCCACAAAAACATATCTGGAGATCAAAACGTTATCAGTGCAGCAATTCTAAATTGAAGAATTTCCAACTGATTGAATTTAATATTCCCATGACAATAACTATAAATTATTACTTCTCGCATCTGTGTCAATTGTGATACAAAATCTGAAATATAATAGGTAAATTATGTGGTAACGTGGGTTGTATGGACAAGGATTTCGTAAGAAATATGGTTTGAGAACACAGTACGAACAAAACTTTGGTAGCATGGAAGGTTGCTCTTAGAATGCAACATCAAAGTATCACTCATAAGGCAACCAAAACTAGCACATCTGACATGGACAAATATTAGTAGAGAAATTGATTCAAATTCGAAGTCAATGATCTTGATAGAGAGCACATGTGATTGTAAAGGTCATCTTCATTTGATTAAGAGTTGATGACCAGGTCATTTAGTTGTGATTCGTTGAATATATGAAATAGTTTTAAAACTCCAATGCAGCTAATGCAAGTTAAACTAGAATTAGATTCTAGAGATCGTCACGCATGCAAATTCAATAAATTTGATTATTAGGAGAAACAAGGATCATTTGGAATGTAAACACTCGCAATGTGTAGTTATATGTTTTGTGACACGAATTGTTCCACACATCTTTCGCTAGGAAAAACCAATCTATTTCCCCAATACGATTCTAAAAAAGTATATTTGTAGTAGTTCTTAATTTTATTATACAAGCGCGGTTCGAAATGCCGTGATATTTCAAATGTTTATAAAAAAAGTGTGCAAAACATGCAATTTTCATATTCCTAAGATTTGCCAGTTCGACAATCAATTCAGACAAAGAAAAACAAATTCTAGAGCATTTTAATATATAAGATAAAATCTAAAAATGATAAAACAGTTGTTAGTACAATTAAAAATTATCGCTGTCAATTAATTAAGTTAGTAATAAAGATTCTACAAGAGAGGACATTAACACACATAAAGAATTTGCAATATAATGTTATAACTCTGTTTACGTGAAACATAGGAGGTATTTTCTACTTCTATAAAAATCTACCACATTGAGATATTACACTTGTTGAAATATAATCATAAAATGTCCTATGATAACATCGGGATATTACAGCATGTTAATTAGTACCCTTCGGCTGGCGTTGGTTTTTTTCTATTTATAGTAAAGACCCAAACTTGTATGGCTTCCCCGCCTAAAATAGCTTGAATCGGAAATGACGCAACAAAACACCTCGCAAAGCGCGGGATTTATTAAATCATTTCTGAAACTGTATCGTTGCGTTAGGTAATTTCCGGTTTAACCCATTTTGGGAGGGGAAGTCATATATTTCTATAAATAGATTTTACCGCATGCATTACTGGCCTGGTGGGCAAACTAGTCTGTTTCCCTCGTGTTACATTGTACGTGAGGAGTGTGAAGTACTTAGTATACATTTTACCTGGCAAAGGGAGATGAAGCAATGCTGTTCATGACTGATAAGAAGTTAAATGTGTAGGATTCAAGTTGCTTGCATAACGCTAGTATTGTATAATAACCAATTAAAAAGTGCTCTGAGACCCAAATCTGAACAAAATGAAGAGAAATTAATTGTAATAATTGAACTATTTAGCGCTACATTATACATTATGAACGTAATATTTTGGGTGTAGAATAGCACTATCTGCAATTTATGCCTGCATCACGGTATCTTTAACAAGACCTCGAATATCATCTGATTCTTCAGCATTAAATAATTTCAACTTAATTTGTGGAGAATAAATGCAATATGAACAGAATGGACACCTGCTCATTTTGGTGGATTTTGAGGGCATTTTTTTATCTATTTAGGGATTCAATTATTCGGATCAAATACAAGACTACGTAAACACTGCACTGTATAAATTCCTCTACAACCTGTTCTAGTTCCAACACATGGATTCAACGAAAAAGGAGTCTCATTGAAGAGTTGGTTACTACAGGTGACTTTACGTATTCTAGATGCAACATTTCGGTTTGTTTGACAAGAAAAGGATAATTAGATTCTTGTTAGAAGATTCTGTAAACTGTCCCAGATATCTCATGAATGAATCGACAAGGAGACACAGTATTATATTAAAATGACAAAGAAATTAATCTAGAAATCTTAATCAATACTTGGCCAATAGGATCGAATTAACATAAATTAACTGATGCACATGTCAACGCGATGGTTGAAATTACATATTACGGATAGGATCGATCGATCTTATTTCATTGTGCAATGCAATCTAAGCCAATCCCTCCCACTAATCATATCATGATATAGATACTTTCTGAAAAGATCATCCGATCCGGGAATTGTGTACTAGTACAGTTTAAGAATGGAGTTAAAATCACCTTTTAAGGCGAGGATGCTTCAATACTTCTTTCTAGAACTGAAAGTTTTATCAGCACTGAGACCAAATCTTAACCATAAATATATTAAATATATTAAATCATTAAGAACTTAATAAAGGATTCAACTTATAGTAATCATGACAACACTTGGCAGTAATAGACACGAAGACCTACTGCTGAAGCTGAAGTGTGCAGTCGAAATCGTTTTTGACCCGTTTTTTGCTAGGCCTCTGTAAACATTGTTTATTAGTAGTATTGACTCCATTACAGAATACTCGGGTTTTTGTCCGTCGGTTTCTTTGTCGCCTAGGCTATGAAATTAATTGACAAAAGTAAACTACTCCGACTGCATTATGCTATATAATTGACACTAAGACTTCCTCTCACGTGCAAAATATGTATTGAAAATATGACAAGCTTAAACCATTGATACCAAAAGTTTTTTATTCCGCAAACGTATCAAGTTAGAAAGCAAAGAAAACTGTACTAATAAAGGGTAGTTCTATAACATGTGGATGTGAAAACGTAATAAGAACTTTTAGTTTCTACTAAATTATTAGTATTAGAATTTTCTAGTTTACAAGTACTTTGGTCAGCTGAATCAGTGTTCTGATTATCACAACTTATTCTGTGGGTTGAAATTTAACAAAATATTTGGCTCAATTAATCAAATTAATTACTATATATTACCAGCTGGTACCTGCTATTATAATCATTTGATATGTTGCAAAGGGTACAAATCTTTGCAACTCATGATAATACTGTGAATCTATGACTAAGTTTGCAGAAAAATATGAAAAGAGAGCTCAAGAATGTTGGACTTAAATTCCATTTGTTTACGTATTCAATTCGCTTAATAGTTCAAGGTGTCTAAAAGGTGCCAATAAACATATATATCCGCATAATCGGGACAACCGCTTAATTGGGAGAAGTCTCCAGGAACGGAATGGTTCCTATACATAGAAGCTAATACTAAATTTCATCGGTTAATTGGGAACTCCGCTTAATCGGGACAAAATAACCGAGATCAAAGTGTCCCGATTAAGTGGAGTCACCTGTACGTAAAATACTGTGTTTTTAATAAACAAAAGCAAATCTAATCAACCGACTCTGGACATCGGAGATCTTAACTCTCTCTAGTAAACACGAGCCGAACTAATGGAGAGAAATCAATTCGACAGGAAGAGTCATACTAAGGCTGCTAATGTAAAACTATCAAACGAGAATTCTTGAATTTGCACAGATTCCCTTTAAATAGCATTACTATTCGCGCTAATTCGAATATTATAAGAATGATTCATCTAAATAACACGAATTTCGGATAAAAGGTGAATGTATGCGTAAAAAGAGAAATATTTAAGCAATGCCTTCCAATGCAAAAAGGAATTTCGTTCCTGAATAAAATTACATAATAACGTGATCGATAAATTAAATAGAGAATGATTAGAATCCTAACAGTGGATTTAGATGGAATCGTAAACAAAACGTTCAAGATAGGAATAAGTAACTGGCTTCAAACATCTGACAAAAAATCTTTAGATCATGGAGAAAACTGCGAAAAATGCATCTGTCAAATATATCTTGCCATAGCTTGACACTATTGTTTACACAGATTTTCTTGACAGCTAAAAATCGAATTCTCATAACAGCACATCAGCGGGACAAGAAACAGGAGAACGCGTCAGATTTCTAACAGAGATGTAAATTTAAAAGAAAGCCTTTGAAATTCTTATCTGGAAATGAGTGCAGACGACTTGGTTGTGTATCTGTGTCGAGATGATAAAATAAATCGCTTCGTGCTCTGATGCAACTCACACCCGACTGTTCGTATAAATGATTATGAGTCGAAAAATTGCGGTTGATGGGAATTCAAAAAATGTTTGATACTAATGATTATCATATATGTTTAATAATTTCAAATTATCGGATGGAGAATGGAGAGAGATAACTATGCAAATACTAAAACTAGACTTCTATAGACTATTTTGACGAGCACAAATATTTTAATATAATATTGCTATCAAAACGAACGTGGTTTCTAAAATCATCCACAATTTGATTTACGTATATAAGGGAAACCGTGTACGAGTATATATATTTATGAGATGATTCATCCCGACAGAGGAATTTGTTGTAATAATCAAAAAAATTCCTTATGATTATTTCACAGGTGTTTTAAATTCAGAATAAATCATAATTATTAGAACTTGAGGGACGTAAAAGATTGACATTTTTAAGCGATGATAATTGACTCATCTTTGACTGATACGATTTTCGTAGTATGACAAGCATAAGATCATATCATTTCTTGGATCTAAAGATGTAATGATTCCAGTACGTATTTCAAAATAATTAGGTCACTTTTTAATTTGAATATTATTTCAATGAGATTAGAGTAAATGCACTAAACTACTCAATCAAGTTTGGGCCGGGTCGCTAGGTCAGACATTACAGATTCCTAATCGAATCAGCTGTTTAGGTAATTATCTCGAGATTCAGTTTATTTATTGTAAATATAAGTATCGCCTTTTCTCTAGATTAAGAAATTTTTATCCATTTTAAATCGACTCCGCTTAATAAAAAAAGAATAATACTCACACATAGAAGCTAATACAAAATATTTTCGGTTAATAGGGTTCTCCGCTTAATAGGGCCAAAATGTCCTCTGACCGATGTGATCCTATTAAGCGGAGTCGCTTATATTTATATTTACATAGGTACATATATCCTCTCTCGTAAAGTCTGCATTCATTCTTTTGTACCCTCCTAACTAAGGGATTATCTGGGAGCGAGAGACGCTCCTTTAGGCGTATGATTTTAGGCCTGAAAGGGTTTAGGAGCGAGGAAATTCAGACTATTATCCCTATATCATAATGCTATTCACCGATTTAGGTGTAAATTTATGGATCTAAGATGGAGGAGCGTATCTCTGGAGGGCTGTATAAGACCCTGCTTCTACCCCTTAACCATTATTCTCAGGTTTGGACATACAAAGTATGTTCTTTCCTAGCGACCCATCCCATTAAAGTAAGATTTATTTGATTGTGATTTTTATTTTTGATGATCTTTCAGAAGCGAAATAGTTGAATCAGATAAAATATTAAAATGAAATATATACATGAACCAAATTCGTATAAAATTATTATTTTTACTTAATATGCTTGTAGAGAGAAATCTTGTGAGAAAACATGACTTGTTCTATCTACAGCAGTTGCAAATCCTTGACAACTTTCATACATCGCTTCTGTTTGTGATCGCATGTTGTATATCTCTTCTTTAATTTTTGAAATGTTTGTAAGCGTTTCAGTTGATTTCTTTTCAATTCCCTGTCTCTTCGCATCTGTTTCCTTCCAGAATCTCTGGACATCTTCATCTTCTTCGCTGCCAGGGACTAGAACACAATCTTCGTAGAAAAAGAACTGATCAACATTAATTTGAATTGGCATCTCTTCTTCTCGTGTGTCCTTCAATTTCTTTTCAATAAATTTTTGTGCCAAAAAAGGGATGAAAGTCAATGAGGCTCTCTGCTTGATAGCTTTACCAACTCGAGACATGTTGTTATAATATTCAGATGATGTTTTAATAGTTTTAAGTTTTGAGTTTAAATCTAGCACTACTAGAATCCTTTATATAGTTTTTTTTCTGCAGCCATTCTACGCCATCATTTGGCTGAAGCCAGGCTAGTTAGTATACAGTGTAGCTGTCTGTACGTGATATTGCATCACGATCAGTGTTATGGATAACTAGTAGATTATATGGGGTTGGACGTCATTTAAACTCACTATCAGATGTGGATTTCCCACCCCTTTACGACATAGTAAAGGGGTGGATAGACGCTAGTTCCAATGATGGTAGCTACGCAATATTAATCATGGAAATGTCCCAAAGAAATATTGTTCGTCAATAGATGAAAGAATTGATTCGATATGAATTGGTTGTTGAGTGGAAGGCAGACATTTTAAAAAGTAAATATTACTTGAGTTTAAATCTAATTTGGTGAAATCCTTGCAGTTTCTTAGTTATCTGGAGTTCATCAAAAAGATTACACCGAACTGAAGAAATGTGATTGAGATCAGATTTTTAGGAAACATCAGCATTCGGAAGTTTCTCATAAAGCCACTGATATATCATTGAAAAAGTAGCACACATACACACTTGCTGACACATATGTTGACTAGATACAGGTGTGGTTTATAATTTAAGGAGAACTTGAAGTGATAAGATTTTTGGACTGCAGCTGCATCAACTACAAAGTCTCAGAGCATGTCTCAATAACTATGTACATTACTCACATATATGATATGACCTCCTGGTCTAAGAAGAAATCATTTCGCAACACATTCAGAAAGTTTTACCTTAATTTATTAGAGCAATATAACGTTTTTTCAAATATATTGCAGAGAGGATTCAAATCATTTTATCACAGATTTGAGAACCACAGTGTTCCCACTCAGAAAGATACTTTTTAATTGGAATTATCAGTAGACTGAGAGTGGGAAATAAAGATATATTAGTTACGAATTCACCGTAGAAACACGATTACGCTCGTATATTAATGTCTCAAGTTGTCTAACCAATAAGGATATGACTAAATCTCGGCATTGTTCTGAAATTAAAACTTGCAGAGGAATATTGAACTGGTGAGAAGACAAATAATACCTGAACTTTTGGTGCTAATAAGTACACAAATTGAAAAGTTTCAATGAAATGACCACACTAACAAGTTAATTATTGGAATAGATTTGTAGGAAAATCTACCCCAAAACACCCTACAGTTTTAAAATATATTTATGCTCTAAAATGGCAGTAAATACCTTAAATCATCACTGAAAACCACTTGGAATTTTAATGGCAGAGTACATTCTTCATATAATACCACATATGTTAGATCTAAAACTACCAATCGTATGTAAATGCACAACCTTTGGGTCAACATAAATGCAATGAACTATTTCAAAGCCAGCCCAAGCGTCATCTGATTTCGTCAATGATAAGAAGCAGGTTAAGTTTTCCATTTTGAACAAGTCAAATAGTTCCAATACGTCTTAACGGTTCCTATGTAATTATAGGCCAGTTCTGTTATCAGGTGACGAATACTTACAAAATAAAATTCCATAAATTACAAATATTTTAAAAAGAATTTTGATTTCAATCTAGCTCAATTGCAATTCGCAACAGAAGACTAAGATGAAGTTGTCATTGATTATTAGGAGACAAAAAAAGTGGCACAATTAAGGCCAGGATATTAATCCTATAAATCCATTAAACAGTTGATACATTTAGAAGAATAAGGATGATTGAGATTGAGAGGCAAGACAAGTTTTAAGTGAAAGACAATTAAAAAATTGTGTTTCCAAATCGTAGAGCTTCCTTCCAAAATTAGAAGCGTTATATTACACATACATCCATATATACACATGAATATATTATGTTAAAACACTTCCAAATACACAGGTATTTGAATTCATTATAAGAAATGGAATGCAAGGTAATAATTGATAAAAGCATCCCTTGGTTAATCTCGTCTACTCAGTTCTGGGCTGTACATATATAGAGGCTAATCAATTGAATAATTGAGGCCATATGGAAGCGGGTTTAATACATGTAGAAAGAATGAGGGTTGTTACAGGTGGCTATTTCTGATAAAACACAACTATGTCTGAGAAACAATTATATAGAAAGTTTCTGTAGTGTTAGATCAGAATTCCAAGTTGTTACTTTGGTCGATTAAGATGCAAAGTTTTATGTTAATTCTCATTCTTTTCATATCAAACTAGAATTGAATGCAGGTGGCTAATAAAAGTCGGGAATTTAAGGTATGGGATTGGATGTTATTTATTTATTCAGGCAATCAAAAACTATTCATAGTAACCGGATGCTAATATTACTTCCTGGTTGTATGAAATCTGAAATATAGCCTTTTCATATATGTTTAAGAATATATTATTTTGTTATTCATTTCGTAAGAGAAAAATAAATTGATCAATTCTACGTCAAACACAAGAAATTAGTCAACATTTCACAAATTTGTTCCTCTTGCCCCCTGCAGGCAGGTTGAGGTACGACACTATGGTGGTACCAATCTGACGACCTAAACTCTGTACCAATCAAGTTCTCAAATTCATGAGCTACGTTTTATGGCCGAAAATTGTGGAGGAACCCTGAAATTATTTATACAATCACTACTATACATGTTTTGAACCACAAAAAGATACTATGAATTGATTTAACATTGCAACTAAATAACCTCTGAATAAATTAGAAAAATAGCGATAGAAATCCATAATAATTGCTACAAAAGAGAGCTCATCGATCGCGGGCTAAAATGCAACATCAACATCCTAATTAACCAAACTAAAGAGTAGCTTGAGTTGTTTTCAAGATGTTGCAACATGCACTGCTACACACATACAGGGATTAAATAAGCAGTAAGAGAGGAAGGAATTATAAATAAATCACGATAGGGAGGTGAGATGTAGAAGAGTGGGAGTTCATATCGATGAGAAAATACTTTACCATTTCCTTAAACTTTGTAACTTGGACATCGAATTCAGGTGGTTTAACAGCTATTGATGAGTCAGAATGTTTCTAACCACGCCCGAAGTGAACATAAAACATCATTTGTGAACATAATATGATGCATTTGTGTAATGTATGCAAACATAGAGTGAAGAAAGAATAATACTATCTGTTTAAGTAATATTTCTCTCTACACCCCACAAAGAGCAAAGTCCATAGCTTGCAATGGATAGCTCATTCAGTCTAACTCTAACGCAGTCTCTAATCATTCACTGTACGTAGGCAAATTAAATAAATATTAATCAATTCGCTGAATGATACCATATTGAGGTGAGAGATAAACATAGTTGTGACTAACAAAGTTGGAAAGTACAATTGTGTATATGTGTTAGGGTAGTTTGTAGAAAAAATGTATTGGGAAAAAGAAAATACAGTCGACTCCGCTTAATAGGGCCACATCGGTCAGAGGACATTTTGCCCCGATTAAGCGGAGGGCCCTATTAACCGAAAATATTTTGTATTAGCTTCTATGTGTGTGAGAGCTATTCCGGTCCTGCCAAAAGTGGCCCGATTAAGCGGCTGACCCGATTAAACAGTGGCCCTATTAAGCGGAGTCGACTGTATTGGGAAATACAAATATTTTGGAAGTACATTTTTGGAAAAATTATCTGGGAAAAAAGTTACATTTTGAAAAACAGCCATATAATATTCCTGACTGTACTATAGAGAAGTGGCACAAGATAACTATAGCCATACCTGTGAATTATATTGTTGTCATGGCAATACGCTACTGCTTCCAAGATCTGCTGGATGCACCGGCTAGCTTCTGACTCAGAATAGTACTCTCGTTTTACGATATCATCAAAGAGCTCGCCTCCAGTGACCAGATCGAATATCATATAATACTGCATGTCATCTTGAAATGTGTTGTGGAGACGGACAATATTGGGATGCTATAGAGAAAGTTTTGACTAAAATCAATTAACGAAACTGATACACTATTTCATCAGAACGCACTGTGACGAAATGGACGTAATTAGTTAATTATCTCAAATGAAATGCTTGTGCAAGGTCAATTTGCCATTCAGTACTATGACAAGGTTTTCAACAGATTAGATGCATTTTTTTCTGAAGACTAATGAAAATTTGATTAAGCGTTATGGTAGTAGAGAAGTAGAATTACAATACAATTAGATTAGAAGGGTTAGATCATGATTCAAATGAAAAGATCGGAACAATTTCGTATATTATCGGGATTGATTGTTAATATGTTAAAGAGAAGCCAAGTTTACCTGAAGCTGTGAGCAGATCTTAGTCTCGTTCTCAATTCGAGCATTGAGAACGCGTGAACGTATTATCTTAACTGCAAATTCTTCCTTTGTCTTTTTGTTCCGACATCTTTTCACAATTCCAAATGTTCCTTGGCCAAGTGTCTCCAAAGTCTCAAATTGATCGAGAAACCCAGTTTGTGGTCCTGTAGTTTTCGTTGTCTTCGCTGCCATCCTTATGCTTGAATCACTAGTATTCCCTACGTCCAATGATACAAACACATTTCAAGCGATTGAAATAGATGTTTTCGAAGAATATTTTAATTAAAAAGTTCGAAAATGTAGAACATTCTTTTCACAAAAAGATAGCGACAACAGTTGATATAATTTATTTTCAAAAAATATTTGGAACTGTGTCTTTTAGTTTTATGCAATGTCTGTTTGAACCGAAACAGATGAAATTCCAAAAATCTGTTTTAAATTCATTATATTCACCTAATTCTACTCCGAGACATTACCTGTATTTTACTCATTCATTAATGACTATGCAATTAATGAATAATCTCGGAAATTACATTTAGTCCAGTTCTAGCTCAGTCTTGGAATGTCAGTTGATTAATAATCTACTTTATAGCAAGCTAGCATTTAGTCCGCATTTTCTATAAAAGAAATTTAACTACATACATATATTGACTGCTCTTGTAAGTGTGAATAAAATGAAGAATGTGTTGTCTGTTCATGAGACAGGGAGGTAGTCAAAACAATCGCATCAAATCCTTGTATGGATAGATACATAATGTATTATTGGCATATCCTGTAGCTTCATCTATCAATGCAACTATACTCGTAAGAACTGGAAAGTTTTACCAGACAAGTTGACATACTTTCAATTGGACAGGTTGCAAAAATTAAGATTTGGGCTACGCATCTGAAATACATACTTCTTTCTACCAATTTTGCTGAGGATAACAGTTTTGCTGATGATAACAGTTTTGAACATTAATATTTTATTTATTTGCTTGAAAATTTCCGAGTGCGGAAAAATGTGGTTAAATGCGGTTAGTGGTTCTACGGAACCATAAAATCCTAAAAATTCTCCTTACCACGATGCCAACACTATAATCAAATTTTGGTAAACCTTGACATTATTCTGGTTTGACCCAAGACAAACACTATTTATAATTCGCGATATTAACATGGTTTATACTTACATATACATTTAAAAATATCCTTTGTTATTATAGAACTGAAAAATCCTACTTCAGTGAAATTGACTTCTCATGTCAATTCGAATTACTTTCGAATCAATCAATACAAACACGTTACCCTCTTCATCAGTCGACATCCCTTGTTGAAGAAAACAATTATTTGCAACTAATAGTTCTGACTCCACAACTTCTACCAAAAGCCCATCCCAACTGTAAACCTCCAGCAGTCCATTAGAACATTTCGAAACGTATAACTCCTCACGTATCGGGTGAATGCAGAAGAAATAGAGTTGTTCTTTAAGATCATACCATTGTTCACAGCTGGGTGAAGTTAGACATGAGCCCAAACCCAGGCTAATGAGAGATAGAGTGACACCAATGTCGAACTTGTCAACCATAACTATACGATGATACCCTGGCTGTAAAGCGATGAAGAGTTCATATGTGCTCGATTTCACGTCTCGTGGTTTCACAAGCCTTCCATTACACACGAAATAGTTTTGGAAAGGTGTACTACAGTACACTGCGTCAGAGCGAGGATCGCATAAGAAGAGAGCCAACTCGTGGTCAGCTTTATCCAATAGAACACCCATTGGATCTTTGATTTTGTTTACTTTTCCATTAATTTTAAACTCATTTAACATTGTAATAAGAAATCCATCTAATGTAAATATTTGGAGAAACCCAGCGGAAGCATCCAATGTAGTAACAATGACAAAATTCTCGAAAATACTGATCCCAGAACCTAGACAAATTATTTGGTTCCCTAGTCTAGAAAAGTCTAACACATGCTCCCCTGTTCGTGAGAACACCTGTGCACCCCATTCATTTGTAATGTAGACGTGGGAGTTAGCTTGAGAGACTGCTAAACTGCAGCCCTCTTCAAAAATACCCACGAATAACTCGTCAACTTTCCGTTCCATTCGGATATTGATTGAACACACTAGAGTACCTAATTTGAGGCATGAAAATGAAGAATCTAAAGTAGAACATTTCAGAAGGTATTCAATGATATGAATGATAAAACCTGTCCAGCACAGCCACCAAAGGGACTGACAAAAAGTCATTTACATACAAACGGCCTTTACTTAAACGTTTACAGTGGAACCTCCGTAATCCGACACCTCTGTAATCCGACATTTCTCTAAACCGACATTATTTCTGTTCACGGATCGTTATTCTATAGAAAACAACCTCTATAATCCGACACCTCGCTATTCCGGAATCCGACAATTTAATGATTTTCCAGTAATGCAATTTCGACCTGTATAATCCGACAATTTTTTCGTCTATCAAAAAATGTCGGATTATGAAGGGGTTATTTTACCTCTTTGATCAGACAAATTATCCGTCTGTCAAATATTGTCGGATTGTAGATGTTATTTTACCTCTATAATCCGACATTTTGCTGATTTTCACAAATGTCGGATTATGGAGGTTATTCGATAATCCGACATTTTTCTCGTCTCCTATTGAATGTCGGATTATGGAGGTTCCACTGTATTATAATTGGAAGGTTGATGGTGGGACTTTTTATGGTTGCCATTGTATCAGGTTCAATTGTACGTATATTGCATATACTGTATATAAAAATGTTAGTGAGAAGAGAACTAACAGATTTCAACAATGAAATTTCCTTGAATCAATACATAAATTGAGTATTAATGATAAAACATTTTAGATTACCAAGGAACTAAAAAGATAATACAGTAGACTCCGCTTTATAAGACCACCGCTTAATCGGACCACTTTTAGCAGGACCGGAATAGTTCTCACACATAGAAGCTAATACATAATATTTTCGGTTAATTAGGATTCTCGACTGTGAATACCTTAAGGCTGAATACACTATTTCTAACCGTAATTAATTAACTGCATAATAACATGGGCAATCAACTTTACACAAAAACCAATTAAGTAGAAATAAAATGAGATCAAACAGTTCAAATTTACAAATAAGCTACAAAATATACTAGCAAGTATGTACATTGTCTATAATCTCTACGAACCAGGGATAATCACTTTTTCACTTGCTTTCCATACAGCTTCTTGTTGATTAAGAAAATTAATAGATTCACATTCACTTTCACCTGACTACCGATTTTACACACTGCCACCCCGTCAAATTGTAGCTGTAGGAGATCTTGAATAACTAGGTCAGTTTTCTCGACGAGATTACCGAGAAATTTCGCGTGCACTTCAAACTTAGACATGTCAACTTGGCGAATCTCAATATTTATACTTCGATACTGGAAACGCTGGATACCCTCAATCTCGAGTATGACGCCTTTGTCGTAGAGTTTCTGAGCGGTGTATTTGATGGTTTTAGGCTTAAAATCCGCACCTGTACCCCCGGTCGCAATCTTGCCAGCTCCCTTGCTGCCTCTCAGCGCTTTGGCCCTAGCCATATTTTCGAGCGCGGAATTGATATACTGCTGGTAGAAATCGTACTGCTCATCATGGAATTTCTCTTTCTCTTCGAGTTGCTTAAGTGTGCCGTTCAGTCGTTTCTTTTCAACACGTCGCTGCTTACGATGCCGGGCTTGGTTCGTGATATCTTTCGCAATAGCGTTTATAATTTCCTGATAGTGGTCCTGTTTCGAAACGAGTCCTTCTTCCTCTAGAATATCCAAATTCCGTTTTATCTTATTCTTTACTGTATCGATATTCGGGTTCGTGGTGTGTAGTGCGGTAGTGTAGCGATGGATCATAAACGCATCGCCATGTCCCTTCTGTATCTGCTGCTGGATCATTTCGTCGAATTCCTTTCGAATGGCTTCAGTGGGTGGAGTGTCCAATACCTCAGTCAGTGTTTCCCCTCCCTGGATACGTAGCAGGTCAACGCACATTCCTTTCGTCTGCACGAAGATAGCTCTAGAATCTGTTGGCTCGTTAATATCGAACTGATCGTGTTTACTAGAGAGAGTTAGGGCGATTTCAGTCTCGCAGGCCTCTTGCCAATTCTCCTTCGCCTCTTCAGTTGAACTCGCAGTAAGCTCAGCGATATCTCCGACCAGATTCCGGATGTGTGAATCTGCGCCTAAGTCAGCGAGAACCTCATGAATAGGATCTGCAAGATCGGGAATGATAGTAGTGGCATGCTCCAGAAGAAGTTTGTGTGTGGAGACGATGTCTTTGGCAGATAAGCGGACAATCGGTTTAGAGATCTGAACAAGATCCGTGAATTCATCGAACCCGAATTTCTCCTCAGGCGTTTGCACAGTTGAGAGTTTCAACATGTACACCTTGAATATCTGGTACTTCTCTTGTATGAACGGGTTTAACCCCTCGAGTGGATTGTTCTTGGGCACAGTCTTGTTGGTAGCAATATTTTGAAGTACTCTTGAAATGCTAGAGACGTTTTTTCGTTGTTCCACTGTTAACTGTCCTGCACCCTTAGAAGGGTCTAACTCGATCAGTCCATAACTCTCGGGATTCACAATGATAGGGTTGATGTAACGGTAATACACGAGGTTAGAGAGAGTTTTCACAACCTCATCTTCGCTAACTGCAGGGAATTGTTTGATTAAACACTTGCGTACAATCATAGCGATGTACCGTATGCCATATGGAATCTTGTTGATATTCTCAGTTATCACTGTCACAAGCTCAGTCACCAATGGTTTGATCGCCTCGGCTATAACTGACATTTTTTCCTGTACCTCAGGGTGCTCGATAGCCTTTTCATTGGTAACCTCGTAAGGTAGTGAGGTTGCAGTGCCTGTTTGTGATTCCATTAGGTTCACCATCTGTTTGTAGATATCGACTGGTGTAAGGTAGAATCGTGTGGGAGAGTTGATCATTACGTTAACGAGAGGGCGTAGCAACTCTTTGAAATGGTTGTGTGCACCCCCTCTGCTCTCACGTGTAAACTTTATGAGTATCTTGACGGCTATACTGTTCATGGTACTGATATCTTGTATCTGTATCACTTTAACGTCTATTTCAGCGTGCAGTGCTACCTGAATCATTTTCATGAAAAGGTACATTTCACGTGGATTTGTCCCGTAATTGTAGAGAGCGAGCACTACATTGTCCAGGAATTCATTCTTCTTGGTGACACCCAGAAGGTAGAGCACTTTAGCGATGTAGTTTGGGTTTGTTTGGAGTAGATAGAATAAATGTTGGTAGGCATCAAGTAGCTTCCGAGAGGAGGCAGTGAAATTCTTGATTCCATGACGGTTAGATCGCTTGGCTAAAGCTTGGTCGCGACGTTTCTGTACTTTGCTCGTGGTGTTAATGACATCTTTCAGAGTGATTTGGTTCCGAATTAAAAGCCCAATTTTTATATCCAGATTGGTGAGATCAACTTCTTGGTGCTTTAGATGCTGCATTTTGGAAGTGAGATCGCCTCGGAGTGAGTTGACTGTCAATTCTTCAGCGATGTCTGCATCACTCTGATCTAGCAGCTTCAGGAACTTGTTGAGTGAAGCCACTGGAGGATTCTTCTCAGCGACTAGAGTCTGGTAATTCTCTTTGGCCTTAATTCCTCTCCAAAATGCTTGTACGCGGATAATAGACGCCACACCATCTTCGAAATGTTTCCTCCTAAGGTAGAGATGGTGTCTGGCTATCCATCCCCTCACAAACCTCTGGATGTGTAGAACAGAATCAGTACTGTTCTCAAAAAGAATCTGACGGTCTCTGATATGTTTCCTCACGAGGTGACCCTTAACATGGGCTTGCACGATTTGAATACGCTCTTCATTATCTTTATAGTATTGCAATTTGGCTTGTGTCCGTTTTCGCACATGATATCCTCTTATAAGCGACTGTAATTTAATGATCTGAGGTTCGTTCGTTTGGAAGAGCATCCATCTGGAGTGGTCAGCTGTCACTCTTGTCACGACTTCTTGTATCTCTTCCTTATTCAAGTACGAACTCAACGCGTCGAGGGGTGGAGCCGGTTTTACCCATGTGACTATCTCGGATTGGGTGTTGTACCAGAAAGTATGTGACTGTTTGCTCTTTAAAACGAGGCATTTCCCTTCTGGAGGAGTAGACGCTTGTTTCTGCTTGAAACTTTCCACTAAATGTTGGTGATAATCTTCAGCACAGCTGTCAGAGATAGACAGGAGGTATGAGTGAGGGTTTTGCAATTGGACGATGAGAATGGAAGCTTTTCGTTCATTATCTAATGACTTATTTATAACACAAATGACCTGTCCATGTGACCTCGCTTCTTGATGCTGTTGATTCGCTTTACGCACGCAATCCTGGATCTGTTCCAAGGTCAGAGGGACCCCGGGAGTGGACTTAGCTTGCAAGGTGAGGACTCGGAGATAGAGAGGAGCTAAGTGCTCTTCATGCTCGAAATCCTCAATGAAATCATCCTCGCAACCTCGTTTCAATAGCTCCTGAAGGTTCTCCTGATGCTGCGTTGAGATGGTGCTAGAGACGGATCGGACCAGTTCTTGCATCTGATTCTCACGCTCAATCTCATGATTCATAATCTCAATACAACTCTGTATCTCTTCGTGTGTGAGCTTTTCCTCACCTTTCTGTGACTTTATTTGCTCTAAAGCAGCGCTATACAACTCTACATTGGCTGCGATTATACCAGTCAATGACGCATCAGGATCCAAAAGGTTCACTAACACCTGGGAACTTTCTTGCTCCCCAATCGCTTGGTTTATCCGCGAAATCGCCTGAAGTTTCTTCTCATCGCAACTCGCTTCCTCGTTCATCTCCAACAGAATCTGGTGGATCTCTTCCTCACTCAATACTTCTCCTTCAGCTTTCGCAGTGAGCGCAGTTTGAAGGCCTCTCATATAATACTCGTTATAGTCAGGAACAAGCTCGTGAAACTCAAACAGTTCCCATTGCAACGCATCTAACAATGCAGTCACATCTCCATCAGCTGTAGCCTGGTTGACTGCTGATATTGCTGCGTCATGATCACGGCTTTCATCAGCTATGTTATTCGCGATTACGATCAGTTTGTCTATCTCTTCAAATGTGAGATCTTCCATACCTTCTTGGTCGTATTTCTCTCTGCGAGATCGTGTGAGTATGTCCATGTACCAGACCATGTTTTCCTGCTTAACGCTTGAGAACGAGGAACCAGTCAGTATTTCCATCAGAGACACGTCTTTACCTTGTCTCACTGCGTTATTAACCGCTTCTGCGGTTTCTCTCTCCTTGTAATCTTTCTCGGCGCAGTCGGCACTATAGTTCACCGACTCCACACTGTCCTGGATCTCCTCACGAGTGAGGTTATAGTCGTATGCATCGAGTGTGCTTATTTCCACGCCTTTATCCAGACCACAAGCTCGCTTTTTCTTGTCTTTTATATCGAAAAGACTCGCTTGATACGTCTCAGATAGTTCTTCTCGCAGCCAGTCGGTTACCTGTACGGCTGGATTCCTGAGGGCAGAGATCGTCTCAGCTATCTCTTGCTTGTCAATGGCTTCGTTCACAGCCATAATAGCCGCATGAATCGCAGCTTCATCCTGTGTCAGATGGTCAGTTAGGATTCCATTAATCTTGCCGAATGCGGGCATCTTAATGTTATACTTATCAAGCTCTTTCGTCATTATGGAAATTTCTTCCTCAGTGAATTCCGCCTTATCGACTAGATCCTCTATGACGGGACCTTTTCCGAGTTTGTTGAGGTAGAGGGAGAGTGCGTGTAGGCAGTACACGACACGAGGCATGTTCTTGCGGTCGTACAAGTCTGTGGTTGTGGGGTAGAATATTTTGGGTAGGCCCATCTTTTTCATTGAGTTGACCCAGAAGTTGATATTGTCAGTGTGTCGGAACTCGAGGCCTCTCTCCTGATATCGTTCCTGAAAGAGATCGTATATTTTCGTGAGTGGAACCATGTCAGGTGACATGAAGTTGGCTAATTTCGCGAGGAAAACTCCGTTTCTAAGCGCTTCTTCTAATTCAGTGCTAGCTGGTAACTCTTCCTTGATGCAGGCTTCGATCCATTGTTTGGTTTCCTCTAAATGGCAGAGGTATTCGTAGGCAATCTTGCGTTTCCGCATCTGATCCATCATGGCACCGCTTCGCTTTCGAGCGACTTGAGGCGGCTTAGGCGCCTTGCTTGGCGGGCTTGCATCCAGATGATTCGATGTAGCCATATTTTATGTTAAAATAAGGCCAATTTGACTATATAGCTATGACTGCTAATAGTTAGACTGTAGAGTAGAGCTAAGACTATTGTTTGCACCAAAGTTCTAAAATTTCATGAATCGTAGTTAGTTACTTATTCAGGATTGATGGGGGCTGGTTTTGTACGTAGAAAAATGTGATTTCGAATCAGAGGAGTGATCCTATACACTTATGGCTTAATTATGCCTATTTATAGCATTAAGAGTACCAAGCTTAAAATAGTATACATGAGCTGTACAACAATGAAATTCTGGGAAAATGGTTTACTTGAAATACATATATATTACTATAATGATGATTGACGATAGCCAAAATATTGGAATGGCACAATCCATAAAAATGGACTTTCGCAGAGTACAATATTAGCAGTCGTTCTTTTTGCTGATCAGGCAATATAAATGCAGTACCATAGAAAAATACAAATTCTAATTAGGAATCAGGAATCAGATAGCATGCTTACTATTAGTAGAATTTGGAGTGAAATATTTAGTTCGAAATGTATTCACTTTGGCAGCTTTATCCGTTGATAACTGCTTCGTTTTCGTAAGCAGAACACCTGGTTCTTCATCTAACTCACCACTCTTCTCCATACAAACTAAAAATCTCTTCGCATTACCACAAAAAACCTGGCTTCCATGCGTGATGTACTTTAAGGAAGGAGGTACGCAAGAAAGGAGTGCGTCCAAGTTAGCCTCATCGCCCAGCATACAAGGAAAACAGAACACCAGCCGACCTCCTACCACCAGATGATGTGCCGAAAACCGCATGAGGTCTAGATACAACTCAGTCAGTGGGTATTGATGGAATTTGTACCATGTTTTGTTGTTTATTTCTGATAAACTACTGTTACTTTCTGGGATAGGCTCTGTTTCTTTTATTTTCATCTTTTTCGCACCTTCCCTAATCCCGTAAGGAGGATCTGTTACGATGGTGTCACACTGAAACCCATTCGTCCATACGCTCTTACCTGAACAAAAGGGAACTAATGGCCTTAGGAACTACAGTTAAAACCGGTTTTCTCACACCGGGTTATCTTTACTTATCAGTTTTTTCTTACTATTTCAAAATATTTACAGTGTAAAAAAATCCAAATCTATATTAATTTCCATCGGGTTTTTTCTTACTGTTTGAACCTGTAAGGAAATTGTAGAAAAAACCGGTTTCAACTGTATCATAAATAATGAGATAAAACCTGAATAATTATGTGGTAAAACACTTCAATTAAAACTCACCTGCGTCGGCAGCTACCAGATCCAGGTAGAACCCTCCCAGTCCATACTTCTCCAGGTTACGCTTAAGACACTCGTCAGGATTCCTCTTCTCTTGCCCACTCCGCGTTGACTTGCTCCATCCGTGCAGGATTTTCCTATCTATGTCCGATCCCATCACGTAAGCCCCGAAATGAGCACACGCGACTAGAATCGATCCAGTACCGACAAACGGATCGAACACAACATCCCCCTTCCGTACGTGGCCTAGATTAGCCATTAAGAAGCAGATCTCTGGAGGCATCGATGTATTCCCGATGAAATAGCGATGTTCTAGTGAGTATTTCGTTAACAATTTTCGCTGCCCTTCAGATAGAAGCGTACCAAAGTATATTTTCGTCGGATTATCAGATACAAGCTTTGAGTCACTATTATAGTCTTCGATTATTTGTAGAGTCAAGATTGGATCATCGAGATTAACTTTCCCTCTCAACTCTAAGAATTCCAGTTTGTCAATTACACTTTTCGTGTAATCTCGACTCAACTTCTTCCCAAAAGCTGAGACACGAATCGCGTAAGAGTATTTGTCACCAGATAAATATGATCTGATTTCAGGATGGAGACTGGTGTTTAAATTCGCGAACAAATCTTCATATGAGTCTGCTTGGTACAAAATTTCGATTAAATAACGGATTGAAATACTTCTCTGCGAAAATTCATAGGCTCTAGATCTTGACTCCATCTCAGTTAAAAGGTAAGGACTTTGTTTCGAGAATTCATTTGGGTTAAAAGTAATTTTCGCATCCAAAAGTTCAGTTAAGGAATATACTTCTTGGAGTTTACAGTCAATTTGTGTTTGAGCGAATACTAATAGAACTTTACCACTGAATGGTAAGTCTTTCCATCCGTTATCCAAAGTGCTAACTTCCGCAGAATCCTCTCTACTAACCGAAGATGACCCTTCAGTTAAAGGGCACTTTTCTGCCATTCATATACTAGGAATTAGATAGATGTAATTTTTAAAAATGTGACCAATGAATTTCGAGTTTCGAGTATGCATAAACTAACATCTGGAGATGACAAATATTCTAATTTATAACGAATTTTCTATGAAAATCATGTAAGTTTAATATTATGAAAATTCCGAAATTATTCTTCTTCATTTGTGCACTCGGCGTTGCAATTCTCAGCACAGTTTATAGTAACAACACCGCAACACCCACGGAAGCCGTTCTCTATACGAACCACACAAATACCACGCACCATGAGGGGAGCAGACCCTTTTGGGAGGAATGTAATTTCGAATCAGGGAGATTAGGCCCACTCTTCACCATGATATACCTCTTCCTAATCATAATTGTATTCGTTGGCCTGGCTTTAGTTTGTGATGATTACTTCGTGCCTTCGTTAGAAGCACTCTCTAACATGCTCAATCTGTCTGAAGATGTTGCAGGGGCAACTTTCATGGCGGCTGGATCATCTGCACCGGAATTATTCACCTCTCTAGCTGCGACCGGTGTCACCAGTGATGTGGGTATCGGTACTATAGTGGGAAGTGCGGTTTTTAACATTTTAATTATAATATCGCTAAGCGCTTTGTTTTCCGGGCAGAAGAAAGCGATGCAACTTGACTGGAAACCTTTGGTAAGAGACAGTATTTTCTATGCATTCTCAATTATAATATTCATAATCTTCTCATGGGATGGATTTTTCGCAATATACGAAGCTATCATAATGCTGCTACTCTATGCTGCTTATATAACCATCATGTTCTTCAACAAATGGTTGATGCTAGGAATGGAATGGTGCGCAAATGTGATAGCAGAAGTGCCCAAGTTTTGTCCATGTTTTAGGAAGTCACGAAATGTTGTAGACCCCGAAGGCCCAGTAGACACGGAGGAACATCAGGAACGTGTACAAGCTGTGTTGAATAACGTGACAAAAGTCGGTAATTCCGTAGCTATTCAAATGAAGATGAGTAGTACTTCTATTAGCGAGTCAATGAAAGAATTTAGAACGAAATCCAGCAACAAGCGTCGGTTTACACATCATTCGACCAATCTTTTCCACTCACACGAGAACAGAGCTGTGATAAGGAGACACGGTTCACACACGAGTATCATACAGAATGGAAGAGAGCACAAAACAGATTCCAAAACCGATATGAAACACATACACGGTAATGTCAATGATGTATCCCACACAGAAACACCTGCCAGCATACATATGGATGTGATCAGTGTAAAGGTAGCTGGAGATGTAGTGGTACCACAATCTCCACTTGAAGTTATCACAAACGAAAATGCAAGCATCGCTTCTATTGAAATTCGAGATAGCGAATCAGATGATGATTTGGAGTCACTCCCACCGATTATCGAAGGGCCACCGAGTTGGAAAGAGGCAAAGGAGGAAGGAATAAAAGGATATTTCATGTTCGCTCTAAGATGGGTTATCTACATTCCTTCACTTCCTTTCTCTGCAATATACGCCTGGACGATTCCGAACTCTCACTACCATAGGGAATGGTACATGGTGTTGGGCGGCTTCATTATGTCAATAGTTTGGATTGGAATATTGAGTTTTATAACGGTGATTCTGGTGGGAAGATCTGGATGCATTCTCAACATAAACCATTTCACGATGGGGCTGATAATAGTCGCGAGTGGCACTAGCATTCCTGATGCATTGAGCTCACTCCTCGTGGCGAGAGATGGGTATGGAGATATGGCGATTTCTAACGCGATAGGATCCAACATTTTCGATTTAGATTTGGGATTGGGACTTCCGTTCTTAATTGGAATCCTCCTAAACCGACTACAACCGATCGAACTCTACACACTCCCGGAAGGGGTCACAAATCTTTCCGTGCTGCCGCATCCGAAATTCGGATTCATCCTCTTATTGATTCTCCTCATAATCGTGATATCCTTTGCAGCGACCAAATTCAAACTGAGGAAAGTGCTCGGTGTTATGTTCATGGGGATGTACTTACTATTCGTAGCGTACGCAATGATACAAGAGTTCGTTTGCAACGGAATTCTCTGTTAACGCAACCAATTCAGACGCGAAAATCAAATACTTTTAGAATGATTTACACTTATCGTTATGGCTTGTACTTATATCGCTTATTGCTGCCTATGTTAAACAATATTATTTGGATCATATAAATAAATAAAGGAACCTACTAGTACAATGTGAAAATAGAAATATCACTAGAAAAGAATAATAATAATAGGTAGGAGCTAGAAAATATTTCTAGGGGGTAATAATAATTCAAAGTATTACTGCTAACTTAGTCAGGATTGGAATGTAAGTGAGAAAAGGGAGAATATATGAAATTTAGAAAAGGAGAAGAGAAGGTTTTTGACAGACAAGTACAATCCTCCCTTTTTTATCTATCGTAAAACCCATCGGCGATTTGATAGAAGTATCTTCTATCTGAGAGAGAAAGTTACCTTCTCTGTCAAATATGAGAATCATGTTTTTATATCTGTCAGAAATGAAGAACTTTCCAGCTACGTCAATACAGAATCCGTATGGATCATTCAAATGGTTGCCAATGGCGGTTGACATGTTCTGTAACACCTGTGTGTACTTGTAGGTGAATGAGAAGAGGAATGGAGTATTTTCAGTTAGCACGTGTATGTGCTGAGTAGTTAGTTTAATGTCGCGTGGAGCACTCACTGCGAATTGAGATTCGTAGGTGAGATATTTCGAGAGGATTTGCACACGATTATTTGCACGGTCACACACGTAAATATTCCCATTCAACTGGCTAACTGCAATACCGAAAGGACGATTAAACTCCAAATTGCCATTACCTTTACTTCCAATCTGCCTGATGAACTCGCCGTTCAAATCGTACAATAGCAAATATCCCGCATTATATTGACTGACGAATAATCTACCGTTCGCGATGGCGATATAAAGAGGAAGCTGCATTTTTCCAGCACCAGCTCCATCCCCAAACTTGTAGAGGTATTTGCCTTTACTCGTAAACACCTGTACTCTGTCGTTACATTGATCTGCAACATAAATATGACCATTCTTGTAATCAATGGATACTCCCAAGGGCAGTTTAAACTGTCCTTCTCCAGTACCTCGTGTGCCGGTATTTACAACCGGTCTTACTTTGCCGGTATAATCAACTACTGGTGTATCGCACATCCCATAAACGCCTGTAGTATTCAATGTACCCAGTTTACGAATGCTGTCTAACACATCGGCATCCAAATCTAGAATCAAATGTTTGCTATCCGTCTTAGAATCGAATTCCTCCCTCTTCTCACTTATTTTTCCAACTAAGGAACCTTGAAGCTCTTTAAGATTCTCTGATTGGATATTCTCTTGAGTTTGTTTCAACCATCCCTCCAACTCTAAAATCGACTGTCTCTGCTTCTCTCTCTCCTTTCTATGAGCAGTGCTTATCTCTTCTAGCTGCTGGAGAAGTTCTCTCTCCCTCTCTCTCAAGCAAGCAATCAGCTCACGGAATCGGGTCTCGATTTCTACTTTTATCCGAACTATTTCTGTCTCAAATTCTGTGTCTGGATTGCTCACGTGCTTCGGAGTTGCCATATACAAATGAGTTTAATTGGAATATCTCTAAATTAAATATATTTCAAGAGAACTATAACTTTCCAGTCCCATTCAATCTTTCCGAATTACAAAATAACATTCAATGACAAGCAATGAAAAAAATGAAATAAAAACGGTTTTTTTACATAAGTATATGCATAATGACATATAGTGTAATGTTTGTCTTTAAAACTGAGAATTATTTTTCAGTTAACATCGTCCGTTAGAAAATATATGGCTAAAATAACACAATCTAAAACTAAACAATCACGCATATAAAAATATAAATATATACGTGCATACACTGTAAAAAGGTTAGATAGATCATATGCAACTAAAAGCAAGGCTTGAGGGGTTGAATAAAACAAAAGTATAAAAATCCAGGTGTAAAATTTCGCAATTATCAGTTCGCTATGATAGCCAATCCAAATCGTCATCAGAATCTCCGAAGAGGGAGCTTTTAGGATCCTGGGGTTGGACAGAAGATGAATTCGGAGCAGACTTTTCGTCCTCAACTTCGTTTGTATTTCTTTTCATAGACGCAAACATGTCACTTTCAGAATCACTAGAATTGTCCAATAATGGATTGGTCTTCTCCAAATCTTTATTCGCAGCATTCTCCAATGAATCTTTATCTACAGGAGTTCCTAATGGGTCTTCAACTACATTGTTTTCCAATGGGTTCTTATCTGTCGAATTCTCTAAAGGATCTCTATCTACCGTCGTCCCTAATGGATCTTTAACTATAGGGTCGTTCAATTGCGTCTCAATTGGCGGTGAAATCTGCATGGGCAATGATTTATCAAACAATTCATTCTCTCCATCAGAAGTCTTGTCCTGGTTTGAAAAGTGTCTCTCTAACAGGTCGGGAGAGAAATTTCCGGTCATAGGGAGCTCTCCTCCATCAGGTGCGTCCATGCCCATGGGAGGGGGCGTGGAGGAGTGGGAGAGGAAGTTTGTATAACGGCTGGTGTCCGGAGGGGGCGAGTGGACAGGGCTGAGCGGTGGAGGGGAACGAGTGGTGCTGGGGACAGTTGCTTCGTACACCTGTATTGCATCGGAGATATCCGGCTGTGTGGATGCAGTGGCAGTGTTGGTAATGGGAGGGGTTGAAGGCGGGATTGGAGGAGGAGATGGAGATTGGTTTGTGCGAGTTTGGAAGGGAACAGGAGAAGTAGAAGGTGAGAGATCTAGTGTCTGTGTAGGTTGGATGTTATCCGGCGACTGACTCGGTGTGTCGAATGTCGGAGACTGAGATGAGTTCGTAGAGGAAGAACGGAGTGAGTCGATTGTTACGGGCACTACCGTGTTACAGATTCCGGTGTCCACTAAATCGCTGGAGACTTGGGAACGTTCTACGCTGTTTTCATCATCTAAGGAAACAAATGTATCTAGCGTTTTTGTGTCTGGAATCTGGGGAGTCAGTGGCTCAGGCGAAGTGTCCGTGTATGGTTGAGAGGGAGGAATTTGAGATAAGGGAGGGTGTTCGGTGGGAGGTGCTGTCTCTAGAGTGGGCGACTCAGGCATGGACGTTTGAGGAGGTGAGTGGGACAACATTGGTGATTGTGTTCTTGGAGTGCTAGGATCAGGAGATTCAACCTGCATAGCTGTCGACTGGTTTGTAGGAGATTCTGACTGCAAAATCGGGGAGTGACGTAGCGGAGGCGAAGTCTGCAGAATGGCTGAGTTAGGTGTAGGAGAATCCACCCTTGGAGACGAGTTAGGTGTAGGGGAATCCACCCTTGGAGACGAGTTAGGTGTAGGGGAATCCACCCTTAGAGACGAGTTAGGTGTAGTGGAATCCACCCTTAGGGGAGAGTTAGGTGTAGGAGAATCCACCCTTAGGGGAGAGTTAGGTGTAGGAGAATCCACCCTTAGGGGAGAGTTAGGTGTAGGGGAATCCACCCTTAGAGGAGAGTTAGGTGTAGGAGAATCCACCCTTAAGGGAGAGTTAGGTGTAGGAGAATCCACCCTTAGGGGAGAGTTAGGTGTAGGAGAATCCACCCTTAGGGGAGAGTTAGGTGTAGGAGAATCCACCCTTAGGGGAGAGTTAGGTGTAGGAGAATCCACCCTTAGGGGAGAGTTAGGTGTAGGAGAATCCACCCTTAGGGGAGAGTTAGGTGTAGGAGAATCCACCCTTAGGGGAGAGTTAGATGTTGGAGAATCCACCCTTAGGGGAGAGTTAGGTGTAGGAGAATCCACCCTTAGGGGAGAGTTAGGTGTAGGGGAATCCACCCTTAGAGGAGAGTTAGGTGTAGGAGAATCCACCCTTAAGGGAGAGTTAGGTGTAGGAGAATCCACCCTTAGGGGAGAGTTAGGTGTAGGAGAATCCACCCTTAGGGGAGAGTTAGGTGTAGGGGAATCCACCCTTAGAGGAGAGTTAGGTGTAGGAGAATCCACCCTTAAGGGAGAGTTAGGTGTAGGAGAATCCACCCTTAGGGGAGAGTTAGGTGTAGGAGAATCCACCCTTAGGGGAGAGTTAGGTGTAGGAGAATCCACCCTTAGGGGAGAGTTAGGTGTAGGAGAATCCACCCTTAGGGGAGAGTTAGGTGTAGGAGAATCCACCCTTAGGGGAGAGTTAGATGTTGGAGAATCCACCCTTAGGGGAGAGTTAGGTGTAGGAGAATCCACCCTTAGGGGAGAGTTAGGTATAGGAGAATTCACCCTTAGGGGAGAGTTAGGTGTAAGGGAATCCACTCTTGAAGGATGTTCATTCGAACCTGTTAGAACGTGTGTGGTGGGTTGAGGAGATAGGGATGAGAGGTGTAATTGAGGTAAACCTGCTAATTAAATTGTTCGCATACATAATGGCGTGGCTGAGATGTACAATAAATGAATAAAACTTCAGAAGTTACCTGGATACACCTGCTCAATAGAATCTTCAGATGGAGTGCCTGATGCAGTGGAATCTAAATCCGGGTTTAGAGCACGCATAGTCTCAACCTTAATGGCAGCTTTCACCAATTCCTGCACTTGTCCACCTAAAAAGTGTTGAGATTTTAAAAGATTTCGAATGCAGTTGAAATCGGGTTTTTTGTCATCAATCTTTGCATAAATTGTTTTATTCATAGTAATTTCAATAGTAATTTCATCGGATTTTTAGTCGCCTAGAAAGTGTAATCAAATGGACAAAAAAAACCCGATTTCGACTGTACTCGCTTCAGGTCATAATCTAGACTTACCAGTGAATATATTTTGGTGAGGAAATTCTACCTGAATAGAAGCATAGAATTTATTCATTACGTGCTTCACATGGTTTCTCCACTCGTCTCCATCTGATTCATCTCGACTCCCCAACTCGCGGTTTCTCTCACCTAATGTCTGAATTTCACCCATCAATCCTTTCTCTGATTCTTCCAATGTTCTCACACAACTCTTCAATTCATTCTCACTTCGAGTTAACTCTTCTATCATCGAATTCTGTTTCTCAATCAATTCTTGTGAGCTAGTCTCGCGGATTTTCACACCTTCAAATTCATCTAACTCTTCTAGAACTCGATTATTCTCCTTTTGAAGGTTCGAGTTTTCGATAGATAGATTTGTCACCTTCCTTTCTAACCTTTGAACTTGAGATTTCAACCTCAGTTCATTGCTTTCCAGTTCTTCAATCTTTTCCTCGAAAGTTGACGCATTATTCGAAATTTCAAGTTGCATTTTCCGTTTCCAATTCGCTTCAATTTTGGTTATTTCAACTTGACTGGGTCCAGTAGACTGCTGTAACTGAATTTTCAACAAACTCAATTCCTCCTCATGGCCCCTTTTCAACTCCTCCATCTCTCTAACAAGTTTACTCTTCTCATTTTGCTGTTTTCGACGTCGGTCTTCGATAGTAGAAGTTATCACATCTCTCTCAGCTTTAACTTCTCCCATTTCTTCCTCCACTTTGCTCAGGTTAGATTGAACTCGCTTTTTGGATTGCCTCTCAGTTCGTATATTTTCTCTTAACTCTTCAATCGTCTCTTTTAAGTCGTTAGTTTCTCTCTGGGTAGATTGGCGCGCGTTTTTCTCTCTCCCCACTTCACGTTGTAACTTCTCTATTTCGTTCTTTAATTCTTCAATTTCCCCTTCTTTCTCGCGGAATTTCGTACGTGCGACGTTCATTTTCTGAGTGAGTAGCTCATTTCTCTTCTTCATCTCATTCACATCATTTTCAGTCTCTCCAAACTCAAAGTTCCTAGATTCCAACTTCCGTTTAGCTACTTCTGCTTTTGCTTTTAAAGAAGAATTTTCTTCCTGTAATCTACGTACATAGTTACATTAAAAAACAACTGGAATGTGAATAAATTAATTTATAGGTAATATCTGTTGGACCTGATAATTTGAGAGCTGTTAGCAGAAGAGAGAGAGTGCAGTGAGTCAGATCTCTGCTCCATCATATGCTGGGATTGCTCGACGTAGCGCTGATTGCTCTCCATCAGCTGTCTAACTTTGTGATTCAGAGACTCTATTCGCGTATCTCGATCCAATAGCTCCTGTTTCAGAGATCTACTCTCCTCTACAACCTAAAATAACCAGATTGTTAGACACACATTTTTCTAATAAAAAAAATTGAATTAATTTCCAAATACCTTATTTATACTGGACAGTACAATGTTAGGGTCTATGATGGAGGTAGTGTCAGGTTTCGCGACAGGAACCACTGCATTAGAAGGCGATTCTTTTATGGAATCAACCTTCTTCAACACCTCATCTAGCTTCATATCAATCTTACTCATCCCTACTTTCGTATCAGCGATCATCTGTGAGAACTCTAACAAGTCAGAATTGGTGGTCGAGGGAGCTGGCTGCATTGCTGGAGGCTGTTGCGCGATTATTGGCATCCCTGTCTGCAGCGTCATCCCTGGTACAGGGTAACCAGGTACCCCGATAGGAAAGTTGCTTATCATCTATGCGGAGTTAAATACGCACTTGAACAGTTATATACACATATATAGTATAGTATGAATAGTTTAGTTTATTTCATGCATATAGGAGTGTGGTTAGTTGGAAGCACATGTGAGAAATTACTATCGCGGGGTAGCTTAAGCATATATGGGGGTATGGAATTATATAATTGAACAGCAAACAATGGCGTTTTATTGAATTCACAAGTTTGCCCATATATGGAAATAGCTATTAGGAACATACAATGCCGTTCAAAGTGTATGGGGGAATTAGAGGACATTGCGTAGTTAAAAATACCTTTTTTTTTAACTTCCCTTCAATGCCCATATAAGGAAATATCTAAGTAACCATTTATATAAATCAGATATAATAACCAGTGAATGAACCATTCCCCTGTACTCAAAGTTGAACACAATTGATGACTACATCTTACTACAAAAATCATAAAATTTAATCTACATTCTCAGTAAAATGTCTTCACACCTTGATACAGTCATATCGCGGAATGTGGAGTTGAACGAATTCTTTAACTCGCTTTGGAATATCGGAGAAATCAATATCGTATTTGATCACAGCTAGAGATGAGAGCGTTTTTAAAGATTTCCCAATTCTCTCAAGTCTGTTCATGTAGGCTGTTACCTCAGGGCCACACTTGCATTCCTCAGCCATCAGATCATAGGCTGTTTTCCCTATAAAGTTAGCCAGAAAAGGGTACACACCCAGGTTGATTAGGGTGCGAATCGTCGTGAGATGACAGGTGTTAGCTATCGCCGTGTGGAGGAGAGAAAAACCGGTTTTATGATGCACTACATCTACGTCAGCACCACACTCAGCGAAGAGTTCAAGGTTTTCGACAGGAATGTATACGGAGATATCATTATTAGAAATGTTATGAGATAATTTGTTGATATTATGCAGGGAAGCGTGCATAATCGAGAGTGGAACATTCCTCTTCACATCCAATACACTACGAGTCAATTCCTTCATTCGCTTAATGTCAACACTAACTCTCTCCTCGTGCGAGATTTCGAATTGGTCACAGGCAGAGATCCAAGCGGAGAAGAAGTAGGAGAGAACGTTGAGGAGATTATTCAGGTATGTGCTTCTCGTGTAAGGATTATTTAGTTCCAACACACCCCATTCTACGAACGGGTAAATCTCAGGGTAGAAATTATTATGAAACATGTCGATAAACGTGTCTAGAGATATGATCAAATCTAACGCAGCGTTAATCTCGAAACCGAAGCGAATCTTCTCATATTCAAAAGCTCTCAGCCAAAATTGCATACATCTCTGATAATCAACTCCAATGGGACTTTGTAAGAAGAAATCTCCACATACTCGCAAGTAGTGAGCAGTGTGGGGATGATTTGAACCGAAAAGACGTTCGAATACACACAAAGCCATGACCATAAGATGGAAACTCAAACTCCCGCGAAAGAATTTAGTGTCCTGTTTGTCGATCTGAATGAGTTCCAGAGCGGTACTGGGCTCACGTACGTTCTCATAGAGAGGAGTTACGGGGAGAACTGGGGAAGGAATGCCAGATTTTAAACGCACACATTCCGCTCGACGCCAGTAGTTCTTGACACCGTTCAAGTTCTCTTCAATAGCAAACACTGCACCGAGAATTTTGTAAGAATCCACCAGCTCACCAACACACACGTCACAATTATCCAGCAAGAGTTTAAAGTTGCCCACTTTGCGATATGCAGCGCTCAAAATGAGCGGTGTAAACCCGAAATAATCCGGTTTATTCTTAGCTCCGGCCTGCAGTAATAACTTGACCACATTCTCATTCGCAACTTCCACCGTGATATGTAGTGCTGTGTCACCTTGTGAGGTCGCCTGGTCTATTTTAGCCCCCACCTCCAAGAGGTACTCAACGACGTTCTCCTTGCCCATAGCTGCGCCGATCATGAGTGGACTCTGGTCGCAGTCATTTACAGCATGGAGATTCGCCCCATTCGAAACGAGATACCGACAGATGTCGATGTGTCCATCATAAGAAGCACAGCGTAGAGGTGTTGATCCACTGAGTGAACCGTGTTCGATATCGGCGCCTAAATCAACCAATTTTAGCACCATATCCTGTCTATTCAGTGCCGCTGCAATCCATAGTGCAGGTGCTCCCTCAACACGAGAATTCTCGTCCTTTTCATCGATAACAACAGAACCTATCTTCTCCAAGTCAACAATGCCTTCCGGAAATGTTCTTCTGTCTAAAAGATAATTAAAAACCTTTGTAGACTTTTTAAAGACAGATAGTATGAGTGGTGTCATGTCGTCATAGTAAGAGTTGAGTAAGATTTTTAGGTAATCACGTGAGAGTGGTTGTATGAACGTTTTCAACAGTTTGGGGTCATCACTGATGCAAGATTTAAACACTATTGTTTTATAATTTTTGAACATATTTCGTTCTCCATAGTTCGACATGAATGGTACATAATCTGTGTTTTCTGAATTGTCTGAAAAGTCCATGTGGGTTGGGTCAAGCACCAAAACACTAAATCAAATAATGGAAAATTATATAATTTATATAGATTTGAATACATACATTGAATCCTTCCAATTGTATAAAGGAGTGTGATTAAATAAAAATATGAATGGCCATAAAACAGACTTTATTGTCATGTGAACCATTTTATCACTATTCGAAAATCTATTCAGTCACACTTAGATAGAATTTTTTTAAACCCAGATCGTTTTCGAGGTAAGTGTCCTGGTTAACACTGAGTTTCATTTCCCAAACTATTTTGACACAAATATTTATTTAAATGTTTAACGGGATTTTTTTCAAATACAAGTACGTAATGACAATTCGTTATATGTAAATTAACCAAAACTTTGGGTAACTAAAGTGTGTATTATATAATTGAGGTAAAAAAAATTGCAACAAAAAGGGTTTTATACAAAACTAGAATCGTAACTAACAAAGTCAAGTCTGTATACCTAACCAAGATTAGTTTCTAATACTATTGTTCTTCATTTCTGGCTTCAAATCAGCTTCTATTGACACTGGTTCATATTTAGACATTGAATATCCAGCTAAGGTGCGGATTAGTGGTCACAATTATCGACAAAATCCAGTTCAATTTATGGATTGTTTGTAAGGCCTACTGACTGTAACAACTCAATCTACATGTTAAACTAGACTAGACATTTATACATATAAACACCATTGATAATGTTAAAATGAAGTAGACATAAGAGGTCGAAATAGGATTTATTCTTCACTCAAAATATATATTTCCCATTGCTTCAATGTGGTGGTCACATGTTTAATCAATTAGGCATCCATCTACAGTATAGCTAGCTAGCACTTGCTAACCTATAATCATCATGATTCATCTCCCCAAAGATACCATTCAACTCCTAACGAGCAGTCAGATCATAACATGCTCGAGTTCTCTAGTGAAGGAGTTGGTGGAGAATGCAATCGACGCAGGTGCCGAGCATGTTGATATTAGCTTGGAGAAATTCGGTCTCGACAGAGTCGAGGTAGTTGATAATGGAAATGGCATCCCGAAATGCGAAATTTCACAAGTTTGTCAGAGATACTGCACGACGAAATTGACAAAATATGAAGATTTAGCTGTTGTGAATAGTTATGGTTTTAGAGGCGAAGCATTGCATTCCATTTGTACAGTGGCCAACTTGGAAATATCAACGTGTACACCTTCCCAAGAGTTGGCAGAGAAACATATTTTCGATGGAGACGGGAATTTAGTGTCGTCTCATCCCATTTCTATGAACCAAGGTACAAGAATTCTAATCACTAACTTGTTTTATAACGTTCCCGTTCGTAAACAAGTGTATTCATCCCCGAAAAAAGGCAAAGAGGAGATTAAAAACATTACAAATATTCTGCATTCCTATAAGATAGCACATCCCAGCATCCGTTTCACGCTCAAACATGATAAACGCGTTCTGTTACAACTACCCAAGGCTGATGATATAGGTTCTGCTGTCACACTTATCTATGGCAGTACAACGTTAAACTCGCTAAATCATACTTGCGTCAATCGTGAACACTTTTCATTGAACGGGTATATCCCTTGTTCTGGGAAGCAACCATCTACTGTATCACGTTCGAACAATGAATTGTCAAAGCTTATAGTTAACAAGAGACCAGCTGATGGACCAAAGATCAACTCATTCTTCAGAAAATTCTTTATTGACAAATTAGACCTCCCTTCGCGACTACACCCAATCTACTTCCTCCATCTAAACATTCCACAGGACAAACTAGATATCAATGTCTCGGCAGATAAGGGCATGGTAATGCTGCATGATGAATCCTCCATCATAGAATGTATAAAAGAAGAATGGGAGATTGTCTATGCACCAAACAAGGCAGTGTCTGAAACAGCTGATCGTGATATCGCGAATCGTTTGGAACTGTTGAGTCATAGTGATTGTGGCGATGACGTAGCAATTTCGAGTGCGAGAGATGTTCTACTTGACACAAACGGGAGGGAACTTGCAGATGAAATACCTGGCCATAATGATGACTCAAACGTGTTGTCGGGAGGTAATTTCCTTTAAATATACGTACATTTAAATGTGAGATTCAATAATGTTTGTATTAAATTTGATTTGTTTGTAGATGATTTGAATTGTGAGAATAATAGTGAAGTTAGTTCTACGAAAGAAATCGGATCTTTAAATAATTTTCTTAAACCTGCCACTATCACATCCCCGAGGAAATCAGAAGAGAGAAAGACTAAGCGGCCTGTCACAACTCCGAAGCAAGCCACCTCTTCCAAAAAACGTAAAGCACCCCAATCACCAAAATCCTCTTCCAACCAAACCATTTGTTTCAAGCGCCCACATCCTGATCAAATGGTGACGTCACCATCTATAGTTTCAATCCGGGAGAATGTTTCCAAGGCCACAGACCTGAAATCTCCCATTCCAGTGCCAGCAATGCCTCCATCCCTCATAGGCTGTGTTGAAGAGAATACGTTTATATTCTACGTCACGCCTAGTCTTTACATTGGGAACACTCATTTGCTTCAAGAACAGTCAGCATTCAATACACTACTATCTACACACCAGTTAGAAGCTTGTTCCCTTGACTCACCACTAGTTATACCGGACAACAAGCTAACCATGGATTTAAAACTGCAAATTGAGAAGTTGCAACGCGAATTGATTGGATCTGAATCGATGTATCGTATTACAGAAGAGAGTGTAGTTAAAAACGGGTTTGATGTTAGAGTTAGTTTGATTGCAGATAATAAAGTGGAGAGAGTTGAAATAATTGGTCTAGCTAGTCTGTATGAAGGAGACGGAGTTCATAATTTAGTCAATTTACTTAATGAAATGAAGGGTAAAGAATCCAACTCTGTTTTCCGTACAGAAATAGTACAAGAACATTTGAAGATGGAAGCTAAGCGTTTGTCACAAGGAACGCCAGTTGTTTCTAAGCTTTTGCAGCAAACACTTTGTAGCGAATGGGAAGCAGAGAAAGTAGACGGGAGAGTACGCTACACTGAATGGTACAAATACTTCAAAACACTTTAGCATTCTAATGTTAGAGTTTAATTAATTTTTTACCTTTCACACCTAACACTGAATTAGACCTAATAATTAGTCTCATTAATGTTAACCTTTGTTTGGATATCCCTAATTACTTGAGTGTTCGGGTAACACACGAATTCAATGCACCATTATTACTTAGTACGTATGGTAGTGGAAGTTGTTGACTGTTTGTCACTCTTCACTCTTTGTCTGAGAACGAGTTAAATACCAGTTATGTTGGGAACAGGCACATTTGAAGCTTTTTGTTCGCTTTACTGAAATGTATGCTTTTATTCTATTCGCTTGCTTGCTCCAGATTTCATTGCAATTAGGTAATTTGCTAGAAATTTTGTTTAACATTCGCGCGATGATATTTCACCTTCTCGCCACTTTTAGATTACATACAAGTGCAATGGGGAAGAAACGAAGTATTCTTATCCACAGGGCAATCACTGCAATTGCAAGTTTCTACAGTCGATATCACACTAAACTGTTCCTATCCTGAAGACCTTGCGATGTGGACTTACTCCATGAAAAGTGACCGGGTACGGGAGAATGGGAATAAGACCCTCTCCATCAGTATATTCAGGCTCGCAGAGAGTGGGAGTTACACCTGTCAGAATACAGAAACACAACAGTCTATGACTATAGAATTGCTGGCTGCAGGTAAATATGAAATTCCATGCAAGAATATGAAATTCTTATTAACATTTTTCTTCCGTTGTTAGGTACTGGCTTATTCCACATTGACTCAAGTGGTAATGACTTGAGTTTAGCTAGCGGATCTGCTGCAATTGTAACGATTGGGGATGAGAAGGCGTTCATTTGCCTCAGTTCACTCAACCAGTCTAACTCTGCAGTTTGGTACTTCCCAAACGGATCACAAATTGATAACAAAGTAACTTCACTATCAATGATGGTTAATGGAGTATTTGTGTTTGATGCCATATCAGACCGAGGCGTGTACCGACTTGAGTTAAATGGTGCGTTTAGCACTAGTATTGCAGGATTGTATCAGTGCCGAGTTAAGAATAGTTTTTCAGAGGAAGAAATTCAAGATTTATATCTCTATCCAAATGGAACAGGTAAGATAATGAAATAAATCGATTTTTTTTTTTCTTGTATTTCATGTTTGTTTGTATGTAGGATATATTACTATGGAATATGGAGACATTTCGACTCAGATAGTGAACAATACATTTTACATTCCAATTGGTACAACAGAAGTTAGTTTAACCTGCAACAATTCGAATTCAACTTGGCAATCCCCAGTATCCGAGTTTATATCTTCTCAATCGATTGGAGAGTCTCACACTCGGTTGCGAATATCTCTCTTCACACTAGGAGAGATTGGGGCGTATCAGTGTATCGGGAGTCAGACTGTATATGTGGTGCTCAGGACTAATGGTAAGTAAATATTTTAATTCAAATAATTTGTACAAAAGATCTGAAATTTAATTTGGAGAGTTTGTTTAGGCTCTGCAATCGCTGCTATTTCACAAGGCATTACGGAAAAGCTCACTGGGCATGAAGTACTGACTTATACTGAAGATAAACTTAAAGTATTGTGTTTATCTGCTAATGGAATCGGTGTGTGGTATCATCCCTTTTTGGGTAGGATAGACTCAGACATTGTAGGAGAAGACGGAAGTATCAGAATAAATCAGAATGTTAGTAGAGGTGTTAATACATTAGTGTTTGGAGGCGAATTATCAACAGAAAATGAAGGCGTATATCGCTGCGAAACATCTAATCAACAAGGACTCCTTTCAGTTGGAATATACAATGGAATAGGTATGGATAAATGCTACATAGACACGTAATAGTGTAACTTGCTAGATAAACAACAAGTATTACTATAGAAGAGTCTATCCATTGTATAGACTACAGAGCAATTGATACTGTACTATAACTAGTTGAAATTAGCTGATTCAATATACTAACTTGTATTTTGTGATGATACATAAGGAAAACTAATCAACTCTACATTCCACGAAATTTTCCTATATAATGCTCTCCAAAATATTTGCACCCCAGCACACGTATAAAGTCTGTACTGTCTGTTTTCTCATCATGATGGGTTACGGTGTGTATGGCTCCGTTCTAACATCCAGAGGCATATCAGATGCTGCCGAGAGGTTGCGAACGAAGGAACAGGTTGCCGTGAAGTACAGATAGATGCGTGTTGTATGCAGCTCTACTCCTTGTTACATGTACTTTGTGTCTGTATGCTACTAATTATAAGCTAGATTAATCATGTACAGTGATTAGTATGAATAGTACACGAATGTTCTGAAATGTTTTATGAAAGTGGGATGGGGTAAAGTATTATACCAATTTATTTATTTTATTCTATAGATTTCATAACGGTAGAGAGCTATCCATACAGGTACCAGGTTTATAACGGCCAATTTCTTGCTCTTACCCCAGCTACAGAATATATTGTACTGTCATGTCCCTACCCAAATGCTGTGTGGTCACTGCCTGCGAATTCTAACACTAGTACCTGTACACTCTCAGATGGTAAAGTATACATCAGCCCGTTTAACACAGAAACTGAGGGAGTTTATAACTGTACAAACACGAGTATCACCATCTTGCAAGGTATAACAACACTTTTCATACAACATACTATCCTGTTATAGTAATATTTATTTGATATTATACATCCATAGCTACACAGCAATTGGTTATAACAGTGAACGGTGAATTATACAATCAATCCTCGGTTACTATCGACTCATGCACACTCCCATCCAACATATCTTGCTCTCTAACTGGATCGCTTAATAATCCCACGACTCCTCTCAAATGGTACAACTCTATTTCTCGTGAGGTTGGAAACGCGACTATTGACACCTCAGGATTGCGAGCAGAAGATTCAGGTGTATATGTGTGTACAACAGATACTCTAGGCTACACTGTGACTGCTGATTTAGAAATTCGAATCATTGAAGGTAAGGTATTGTAAGGATTTAATTAATTACCTGTATATCAATACGTTATACAATTCCCTATCCAGCAAACTACATACAGTTGGAGTACAATTCTAAAACAGTTCCACTCGTTGATGGACAAATGATTGACATTGACCTGCTCTCGCTTGCGGTTTCTCTCACCTGTATAGGGTCACTCCCTTACTGGTCTAAATACCCAGCATCAAATTATACTCGAACAGACTCCTCAAGACTAGTAATTGATATAATCACTCTGAGCTCAATTGGAGAGTACGTGTGTACTGATAACAATACTAGAGACTCAACAAAGATCACATTTGGATACTCATTTGGTAAGAACTGAATTAATTCAATTCCATATTGAATTATATATTTAGCATAGTATATGTTGCTTTCTAGCTATCGGTGTCTATCAGATGGCAGAAGATGGTTCTTATAACGTAATTAGCGAGGAATACCCCGTGGTGCATCTCAATGACTCACAGTCTATCCAGCTAGTGTGTGTTACGTCTCTCTACTATCCTTGCTTTATTGTGTCTCCATGGTATACTGAAGATCCAATAACGAATCTATCAGCCAATATTTCTACCGACATAGATTGTGCTAATAGGAAATACTACCTTACCGTGAATAGGGGTGTGTTGGACGAGGGAAGATATGCCGAATATTTTTGTGAGGTTGAAACTGAATCCGGTGAGGAGCTAGCGAGAAAAGTCGCAATTTATGGAACAGTTTCAGGTATAATTCATACCACCCATAAATATGTTCTATCTAACTCGATTACTTACACTATCTATTAGGTTATATTCATGTCTACTATGATTACACACATTATGACGTCATCAACAATACATCACTCTACCTCCCTCTTGGTGCGAATAATATCATTCTCGAGTGTAATATGTATTCAAATTCAAGTGTTTGGCTATCTTATCCATACTCGTACAACATCAACGCAAAGAATGGGAGATTAGGCATCAGTATCTTCACTGCTGATGAAGTAGGCGTGTACTCTTGTACTGATAATAATGCTGCAGTTTATGTAAAGCTATTACCAAAAGGTATTTCAAAACTCGATTATCTTATTAGTATTCTACTTTTGGTTGTTTGACACTTTTCCTTTCTTTAGCGACAGTTGTGTTTAGCCTCAAAGACAATAGCATTGTACCTAACAATACTATTTTCACACCTCGTGCCACTCTACAACTACTCTGTCTAACTAGTGTGGACATAGCGAATGTTACAGGGTGGTTTGCTGGTGATATTTTCTACCACAAAACAAGCCTGAATATTACCCCTTCAGATGATGAAAAATGTTTCTCTTGCATTGCCTCTTTAGATGGAGTTACTTTCCATACTCATAACATTCGCATTCTTCCAAAAGGTGTGTCATTTATACTATTTTTTTGATATTAAAATACGATTTATATATGATATATCTATCTCTCTACAGACTCAGGCTTTATACATATACAACAATTCAGTATATCTGTGGACATTCCTTCTTCTGGTAGTCCCATCGTCCCCTATGGAACCCAAGGTGTGAAATTATCCTGTTCCCTAGTAGAGGGTCTCATTTCATGGCGCTACCCAACTTCAATACAGAAAATGGATGATGTGTGTTTGGTGGAGGGAGGTATCTTGATTAGCAATATTAGCTCTGTAACAAGAGGGATGTACTCTTGTTCCAATAGCAAACAAAATATCGCCATCAGTTTAAACAGTAAGTATTACGCTTTATATTTGTTTACACATTAAATTTTTTTATTTATTTTCCTCAGACGTTATTCAGCTAACAGCAGATGGCATTTCCAAAAGCATCGCTGGATACGAAGAGGTGTACCTTCTCATCTTCTCGCTAAATGTAACATTGACCTGTGATTCACCTGACACCATATGGCTAATAAGGTTGAACCAGAAAAATAGTACACAAATAATTAGCACTAATTATACCTCACTGACCAGACAAATTAATGGAACTTCTATTGAAGTTAACCATAACTCTGTGACAATTGGATCTGTGGAAATATTTGAGTCTGGTTATTATGTTTGCGACCCCAACACCTCCAGACAAACAACAGTTTATCTCCAGAGTATTGGTAAGCTTGGAAGTATTTTGTCTAGAATCAATTTCTCCTGGTATTTCTCTAGTTACAAATAGTATTATACTTGACACTACTCCCCTTCAAACTAATTAAAGCAGGTAGTAATTACATGCGTAACCGTCACAAGCATGATGTTATAGGGAAATATTGTTAATTTACTGAACAGTTACTCAACAGTTTATTTTGGTTGATATTTTCGTGAGTCACCTTATTGTTGATAATATGACTGAATGTTATCTGTATAGTTTCTGAATATTTATCTACTTAATCATACTTAAAATTGCTGAATTATGCTATGTATTCATTACAATTTATGTCAGTATGTGACGATTGAAAGGTTGCAGTTTTCAGATATTAATTATTAACTCTACTAATGGATCTGTGAAATAAACATGTAAATGTATCAATTAACTCTTCTAGGTTTGGCACTATTCATAAACACAAATATGTCTATCCAATCACGAATTCTACCCAACTCAGTATTCATTCTCTCTCCTTTACAAAACTCATCTTTCTCTTGTGTATACGGGTCACTGCACCAACCTCCTCGACTCATCCACACCGATACATCCAATGATACAGTTCCTCTCTCTAACCTTGTCCGAACACAATTAGAACTCGGAACCTCACAGCTAAATATTTTTATAACTCCTCAAGACATTGATCCGGGGGATGAAATGTCTATACAGGAGAATACTGCATTGAACGGTCGCTACTCGTGTTTAGTCAGTCCTGATTACTACATTACATTTACAGTATACCACAAACTGACAGGTAGTTGATTAACTCACACTAAATTCATAAGTAATTTGGTACTTTCCAATTTATTCTCTCTAGTTACTCCTACAATCAAATTTTACCTGAACTCAACACCGATCTCTCAACAGCTCATCTTAACACCAGACAATAGTTCTAACGACTTATTGGAATGTAGGGCTAGCGTCCTAGAGCCTAGTGCTGCGATTGACTCTGTAACCTGGTTGCGAGATGGTGAACTCATCACATCCAACGGGATCCTTGATCTCTCTAATCTGCTGAGCTCTAATGGACTCTACGAGTGTAGAGTTTATTCTAAATTTGTCAATGCTTCAAGGACAATAGATATCTCAATTTTGAGAGGTAAAATATTTGACAAAAAACAGTTTATGGTTATTAGTGCGAGTTTAGAAAATGCATAGTTTTCTACGTTGAAGTCATGATATAGTAAGTATAGTTCTTAGTTAATATTGTGTCCTGTTAACAGAACTGAACTGATAAAGTTTTCCTGGAAACATTATTGTCCACATTTAAAAATAGCTCATAGTTTACAATCGCTTTAATACCGCGGTTAGACAATCATGAGCAACATACTGTACATAATACATGTTTGTTATGTACAATAAGTTTGCTCGTGATTGTCTAACAATGTATGCTTATTTGATTTGAAATAACTAATTTAACCATATTGGTTTATGAAATTAATTACCTTTAGTACCTACTCAACCTCTGGATTTGACCACCTCAAACGTTTCTTCCGTTGCTGTTACCTTATCTTGGACAGTGAGTATTGCATTTTCTTGGAAAAAAATAATTAGCATCCTCTGGTTTATCAATTTCATACTTCATTTTAGCAACCCGAATTTTCTTATGGCACAATAATTTCCTACTTGATTGAATATTCTATCCAAAACAATCCGACCTATGCCTCCAACGCAACCGCTTCCACTACATCAATCACTCTAACACCACTCTCTTCCAACTCCCTCTATACAGTAGCAGTCAGTGCAAGGAATTCCGTTGGAAGTGGGTCTCTCTCTGATAGCATCAATTTCCGAACAATATCGAATGGTAAGTACTTGTATCATTCATGAACTACTGTTTTTCTATTATTCATACTGTGTATAGTGTATTGGTCAACTTAAATACCCGGTAGCGTCTTTTTTTTCTCCGAGATCACTATTCTGGGGAAAAATTTGTCCAAAGATGTTTCAATTAGGATGGATTTATTACTCCACAACTAGGACATAATTGTGCAGATTTGTGTCTTTTTGCTTAAAAGTAAAACAATATTGGACAGATTTTTAAAAACTATCCCAACATAATAAAGAGTTTGATCACAGATGTTATTTTTCTGATCCTATCTGATTAAAATTTTAATTATACTTAAATTAAATCATTGATTAATTTGACAAACTTAAATTTTTACTCTGTTTCAGAGATTTTGTGATAATTCAATTTTTATAACTTTCCGATCCTGCTCTATCATTAACTAAAATCTAATAATTAAAAAAATCTGACTAATGCATATAACAATAATATCCTTTATAATTATTCATCTTACCAACTTCACTTGCGTTAATTTGAATATATATCTTGCAAAAAAACAAAAAGTCTTGAGAACACGCAATTGATATATTGAAACATCGTGCAATTGTATTTAATGAATAAATGTAACATTATCCATTCTATATATTCTGAAATGATCCAAGGAATTAAAACTTCTGTCAGTAAGGCTAACTCTCGCTATTTATACTAAAGACGTGAATGCAACTGGATTAAAAGGCGTACCCAGGCTCTGTTAACCATTATGCCATCACTAGAGCAATATATTCCCTCATAACTCCATATTTCCTTTGGCATAACGTAGTAGACTTTGATAATCTAATTTATGATATTTGGTGTCATCAACTTCTTAGTGAAGACTCGTTCAAAGATAACGTATTACTTTACAAGGAAAAGAAGGCTACAAAAATGTGGCAGAAATATATTAAGACAGCGAGATAAAGCATTTCATAGGGAAATGGGATAGAGTAAGATTAGTGATAACATTAGTGATGTACTTTACAACAGCCGATGCTTTTAAATATTTAGGTCAATTATTTGATAATTATACAATTTATTATCGTTCAAATAGACAGGAATGCACACTGTAAAGTATAGATTTTTTCATACATTAGTGCTAGTTGCAATTTTATGTGGATTTAGACATGGGATGAATATGTAATTGAAATAATTGTGTGTTTTTAGTGCCGAATTCTCCCGAATCGTTTACTTATTCAAGACTCACGACTACCTCAGTACAACTAACCTGGAATCCACCACAGGACAGTTCAGGGATTATTATCTACTACCAGGTACTGCTATCCTTACTATTATTGTGTTGATGTAATTGTGAAAGTGATAAATATGTATAAGATTATTATCGTTATCAATATTATTTTAGATTTCCACTACTGGTTTGAAATCCTATGATCTCCTTTACGAAGAAAGTCTAGACCTAATCCGTGTAGATGCCTCTTCTCTCTGGTTACAACTTGAAGATCTGACGCCTGCAACTTCTTATAATATCAGTATTGTAGCAGTAACTGATGCTGGAGCTTCCATAGAGAGTGCAGTTCTCTCACTCACAACTCCACCTGGAGGTACAACCTTAATAGTAGTAGCAATATGCCAATAATTACTATTTCATTGACATTTGTTTAATAGAGATTAGTGTAATAAACCCAACTGTGGTAACTACACCTCTGAGAGGTCTCGACTCAATCGTTGTCAAGTTGGAAGAGACTTCAAATAGAAATGCAGAAATAATGTAAGATATACTGTAAGTATCTTTTTGTATGACTATTTTAACTAAAGTTTCTTTATAGCTTCCAGCTCTTACTGATGGTTCAACTCCCACTCGACTATGATACAATTTCTTTCGAGATAAGCCATATACTATTAACACTAAATTTCTCCAGAACAGCCCGTGATGCAAATAATCCTGTCAGCATTATACGATTATCCGCCGTAGCTAACATTTCCAGCGACAACTGCTATGCATTTCCAAACCACTTTATAGTAGGTGGAGACGCTGAATTTCATACTTGCAATTTTTCAATGCTTCTGAACACAGTGAAACTGCCTGGAAGTAATATTCGCACGAATTATTTTCCTCAACTTCAATTCGGGTTCCAATATGCATTCGCTCTCATGGCAGTAACAAGAGAGAAGGCTTTTTACACTTCAACAACATCTACCTTTATAGGTATGTTCGATATTCGTGTAGATTTAAAGCCACTGTTAGTGACTTCAGCTCGTCGGACTTCATTACCTAACATGATAATAATTGATCTAACGTCCTATAAATGTTAGTTAATTGAGCATCGTTAATGTTATACTTTGTTGTGTGTGTTTCGTAGGTTACTAATTAGAAATTGTTTTTGAGTATAACTTTATCAAATTACCAGTACAATGGAGAGAAATGATGCAATAATGATAACAATTACATTATTTGTAGTACCAAAAATCTGGATGCGGGGGGGGAGCCGAAATAAGTTCCAACCAGTTGTGGGCTAATTATTAAGGATATAAATTATGCACATTGTTTTTGTGTTGAATAAATGCAAATTCGAGCAAATTTTACATCACAAGGAGATTGATTATCAACAATTGTAATTTTCAAATCACTGACCATATGCCAGATATGTCTTACATAATTATTGTGTCATTTAGTCTAATATCTTTTCAACAAATATTCCTTGTAATTATGTCTGGTCAACAATATATTACCGCCACTAATAATATATTTTATTTAATTAATTAGAATTGTTGGAACCTGTCAATGATGGTATTCTGAGTAGTGTTATATATCTCGGCGCGACTCTTGGAGCTGTAGTCGTACTGTTCGTACTAATTATCATCGCGTGTTGCTTCATCCTGTGTTGTGTGTAAGTTATTGAAAGTAGATAAAATAGTGATTTGGGAAAAAAAAGTTTTTATAATACTATTTTTGCAGTGTCAACTATTTCAACAAAACTAAAAAGTCTAGATTGAAGCGTCATTATTCAGATGCGGTACCTACTTTGGAAACCTCGCTTATAAATGTGAAGAACAGTTTTGGATTTTCAAACCCGCTTGTCGCAATTGAAAATGCGCTTAATTCAACTGAAAGATTAGACCTGACGGAAGGTATTCCAATTGGCTAAAATAATTCGATTTAATTAATACCTCTTTTCTATCAAATACTTTTCCATAGTTTCAACAGATATCGCTCAACAGTACATCCTCATAGAAGATTTAGGGAATCAAATCAAGTTGTTCCATAAGAACAATAACGAAATTTTCACACAAGATTACAATGTAATATACGTAGTTCAGTTTTGCAATTAGTTTACTTCGTTTTAACTTCAAGCAAACATTATGTAGCGATTGGACGAAAGAATGGAGACAGAAGCGAAAGCAGCGAAAGAACCAAGTAATAGACATTTAAACCGATTTGTGGACGTTTTTCCATGTAAGTATTCGAACAAGGTAGGGAACAAGGTTGTCAACTATTATGAACTCGTTTAAAATTTGTCCCAAAAGTTTCTAGCAAACATTTTCCACATGATGTGATATTGGACATTTATATGGCGCGTTAGCTTAATATATATTGTGCTTAGATGATGATTCTCGTGTTGTCCTTACTCCGATCCCAGACAATCACAAGTTCGACCATGATTATATCAATGCATCTTTTATTGATGTAAGTTGGGAATTTACTTTCGAAAGTACTCAAGAATGCAATCATGGTTTTTATGTCCTTATTCATTTTTTTAGGGATATGATAGGGAGAGGAGTTATATCGTGACTCAAGGTAAGCATTTATATTTGTTAATTATTGACTGAAATTCTTTATTTAGAATTTAAAACTGCAACAGTCACCAATCTAATGCTTTTGTATTACTATTTTCACTGTGGTAATCAATTTATTTATCTCAAGTTGTGATTTTAAAATTGGACAATTTATGATGTTCAGATATTAATGAATAATTTTGAATTATTTGGATTTTGAGGGTAGTTTTCCCTACATTTAATTTCAGAAGCATAATTGGTCTCGCTTTGGTGAAATTTCTTTCAGACAGTACAAAGTCTACTCACGAGGATTTAACTGTAACTAAATGGTGCAATCTGGTAACTTATTTCCTTGATTCCATATACATTTTGGGTATTTCTTTGATGGTAAAAATGGTTGATTGTGCAATTCTTTCTATGTTCCCACAAAATTAGTGTAGATAATTTAGAGGTAATGAAAACATATTCCTTTTGTGTAATTATCATTAAAAAGCTATTTGTCATTGAAATTATTTGGTAATCAGTTACGATTAGTAGATGGCGCAGTTATTGCGTGTACACACCATACATTTATTGATCAATTCTTTACTTGTATAATTGTAATTAGTCCAATTATGTTCGTTGAAAATACGGTTTAAAATAATGGTACCTGACCATTCCATGGCTTTTTTAATTCTCTTACGATTAATTTCTGGGCTATTCCAATATTGAGTTTCTTTATTTTTCTAGTTCCTCTTCTCGATACTATTTGCGACTTTTGGCGACTTTGTTGGGAGTACAATGTAACAGTCATCACTTACTTCACTGATTCAATAGCAAAGGTCTTATTCAGGAAATAATGTTTTTAAATTGTCTACATATTTGGAAGTTTAAGGATTCTACTCTCTGTAATTAAGCTTAAGATTACCTAAATAGTTCTATTTTAACTTAATTAATTGATTTGCTACGAATTTATAGGAATTCCTGAAATGATTTCTTGGAGACTATCGTCAATTTGATTAATCTTAGATTGATTTTTAATGCTTATGCAGCAAGCATCAAAAATTCGTTTAGGACATCTATTTCACTAGTATGTGACAAATATACTGCTATTTCTGCTTCCTTTAAATGGGCTTAGGTGTTATTTCAATTAGTGATGTATACTTTCTAAAATAGTGCTTTGATAATGATATTTCATGGAATGGCGTTCAATTTCATCGTCGTAGGCGAAACAGAGAATTGAATACGTCATAAATGCAACCTATTTTCCATCCCTAGTTAAGTATTATTATACATGGCTCATGGATTAAATTATGCATGCGACTCCTTTTATAAAATGTTATTTACACACATTATAATTGGATTATCAATTTCTAGATCAGAAATTCCAATTATTGGCCTGATAATGTTATGACTGAAGTCGCATACGGTCCTTTTATCATCAAACTGACCGAGATGACAATCAACAGGATCTATGTGCGAAGATCTCTTACTGTAAAGGTATGTGTGTGTTTATTTTTAAAAATTGTCCAGGGGACAATTCTCATTACCAGATACATATGGACATTTGTTTGTGATAAGTATAAAACAACTTTTCCTCCAGTGACATTTATTTGCACAAAAAATATACATGAAAATTTTCAGCTTCAAAAATTCCTTATAATAAACGACCTTGACATTTATTTTTATTTGGTAACCAACAGAACTAGAACTCATTACTATTAAACTTCCCAACGTAATTATTTCCACAGCCAAAATATTTGATGATTCATAATTCTTTTCTCGCTTTTATCAGAATTCACTCGATAGATTCATCTAATTTACTTTAGATCCATTAGTAAGTTTAATTAAAGTATACTATCGCACAATTGTATAACCAGCGTGTATTGTAAATTGAAACTAATCAACGAAATAAAGGCCATTCTATTGTTAACTAACTTGTACTCAGGCTAAAGGGAGACTCTAAGTTCCATACTTAGTTCTAATTATATGTATCTACATTTTATATATAAGTGGAGTTTGAGCATTAACTACATATATATATAAATAGTTAATCTTTTGGATCACCTCATTTGTTAATCAAGTACTAATACAAAATATTACCAATAAATACACAAATTTGCAAAAGAAGAAATATCGTAATGATGTCTGACAATATACAGAAAATTCCCTTTACTGAACAAAAATTCGAAATTGTTGTCACCAGTTCAAACAATCCCGCCGAGTACACACCATTAAATCCGGTAGAAGTTTCACATCCAAACAGCCAACCAGAACAAGTTTGCATTGTAATAACTGATCCAAATCAGCCAAAGCAATTCTCAAACACGATGAAGTCTGTTCAAAATATGATTTCCTACACAAACGCGTTACCAAATTACTACTACATCGGCCAAGAATTTGCTGCAACACCAAGCTCCGAATCAAACACTTCTCCTATTGCGCCAAACAAAATTGATGTTCCAAATTTGGGATTTCTACCCGCTACAACCCAACCTCAACTAAGAAACACTCCTTCCATTTTCTCACCTGTGCCTCCAACTAAAAATGATTCTCCCTCCAGCATGTCATCTGATGAGACCCTTGATAATTCGGTTGAAATTGTCGATATCCAAAATTACGTGAAAAATTTAGATAAAAGGCTGCGAAAAATAGAAAAAATCGCGAAGGAAACTAACAGACTTACCAAAATAAATCTGCAAAATCAAGAAGATTTGAAGAAGCAGTTCGAATTTCATTTGAAATTTGCCTCCGCGCACTCTCGCCAGATTGGATCAGAGAGATCCATGTCTTTACCGAATTCGCACGAACCTCCTATATTTCGTGTCTCGAGCCAGCCTGAAACGACCACACTTATTGGTTCAATGAAAAGTTCTGCGAGCGATTCTCCTCCATTCTTCCTCGAAGCTCAGAAAGACGATCCGAATTCACCCAATTTGACAATTGATGTGAACTATCCGCTTCTTATAGACGGACTAGGGCATAGATCTCCCCATAAATATAACTCACATAGCTGTTCCATGTACAATAAGTCGATCCGTGACTTTTCTGATCCTGAAACGATGGCATGGCTAGAGAAAATCCTACCAACACTGGGCCCAGGTGTAACTCTAGCGAAAATCCAAGAAGTGATTTCCCAGACAAATACTATCACACATTTCACTGCTGAATTTCAAAAGGTTGTGTTCACCAATAATGAGAGGAAGACCCTCACAACGAGTGGAAAATTCCGCAAACGAAAGCTTGAGAGGATTGTACTCGGCCCACTTGATACAGAGAAGTTGCAAGCCATTATTCAATTGAGCCTCTACTTGTTTGGCGTGACTGTTGCAGATGAAGAGAGAGTGAAATACCAGTTGAAACAGGCGATTGATGAGAAAAACCGCCGAGAATTCTACCGTGAAGACCGTGGTACCAAGAGGGCACACCTATCTTCAACTCCGTATTAAGATAATCTTTTTACTTTCAACTACAACGCAATTTTTTATGGGGTGACTTTTCCTGTATCCCTGTGGTAATTTGACTCGTTTCTTCAGTTTTTGTTTATGCTTTTTTACAATACTGCTTTTCATTGTTTCTGTGAACTTAATTAATTTCTTGATCAAACAGTCCGAATTTAAATGGATCTTAACGGCAGTTAATTATCTACAGACTTAATGAGTTAAATTAATTTCGATACTTGCATTGATTTTTTTCTCCATTTAGTATCAGCAGTATCCAGACGAAATACGAGAAATTCACCAGTTCCATTTCACTTCATGGCCGGATACAGGATTTCCAGAGATTAGTAAACTGCTAAATTTTCACACCTTAGTGAAATCATTTTACATTTCACAAGATCAGAGTGGGCCTTTGCTTGTGCACTGCAGGTATGCATATTTTAATAGATTTCACCTTTTTCGTTCCTAAACAGACGTTGTACATATTTAGTTTAAAACTGTTTTCAATAATAAGCATTACTCAATCATTTGCATGACAATCTAAGTTCTTTATTCTTCGTAATCTTTTGTAATTCTAGAAAAAAAGGCGGTTTTGACTGAGATTATTTCGCCGAAACTAGATGAATCGGTTAATGCCTTTTATCAGAAATTGAAAATATAATCGAATTCCTCAATACAATCATATTTAAAACTACACTCAGCATTTCGTTTTGCCTCAATTCGATTCTACCTCCATAGAGGTATACTTTATCGTGATGAATTGAGACTTAAGCTGGTCAACCTTTCCATTCATCTACACGCTTCACACTCTTGTTCTAAATGGTTACACATTCCATGTCTACATTATTATAATGATATGAGCGATCTACTCTCTTCTTTTTGATCGGCTTGAATGGTTTAGTTAATTTGGCACAACCACAATTAATGACCTTTGCCTCTCAAGAATATCAAAATTCCTTTTATTTTAAAACCTTTTATTATCTTGCATTTAATATTATTCTACCTTAAAACATGTATAATCACTCTGTTTACCTTGAAGAAATGTGGTAATATTTTACTTCCCACTGTTTCTATTACATCGTCAGATGGCCTGACCAACTTATACTAAGATAGATACGAGTTGTCATTTTCAGTGGGTAGTATGGAGACACAAGAAAGATTAGTTAATTGGAGTAGAGCCTTTTAGAAGCAACACATTCCTTTTGTTAGTATTGTTGTTAATCTTACATTAATGACGCATCAAAAACTTCATTACAGTCATTACAAGGCAATTCTTAAAAATAAGATTAAACGAGGATAGAATAAAAACAGTCTTCAAATTGTTTTCAGAGTTGGTCTCTGTCCTGTAGTTCATTGAATTATTAAATTAAGTGGAAGCCACTTGATTATGACGCTGGGCTTTGGAGTAAGAGTTCACTAATTTATACTGTAGTAATGCCAACAAACCAATTTATCGGATAAATTGATTATAATTAGCTCTTCCACCCTGTTTTATGGATATAAAGTACAGAGCTGAAATATTCCATTAAGGTCATCATCGATTAAACTCGTAGATGTTTCAACTTCTTTTAATTGATTTGTAATTAAGAATGGCTCAGATCACGTGTGTTTATGGTCATTTCCTATGTTGAAATGAAGGGATATGCGTGCAAGAACTTTTATCTAACACTCGAGACAGTTTACAAGTTAAGTGCATGTCGCAAATCGTATCAGAAAGGAATGACAAGTACATTAGACTTTGAATGCTACTTCCACTTTTAAGCCTCTTTAGTAGATGATATATCAATTTCATACTTAACAGTAGGAATCATCTTAAAATGTTCCCTACACTTTTAAAATATAAATATCTCACCCACATATCATGCAATGTAAACTAATATATGGTTATCATCACGATAGACGTATTTAGTCCGCCATATATATATTATGTAGCTGATAAAATGCCTTTATTTAAATATATTGATTGCGAGATCACATTCCAATGATTTAAAAAAATATGTTTTTAACCTTAAATGTGAATGTGAGTGTGTACTTAGCTTTAATTACCTGTATCTCATGCTCTGATTCTTTGACGTGGGACTCCTCAGATTCAATATTCCAATACTTAAGTAGATTTAGCATAATTAGTTATGGTATCTTAATTATTAGCTAGCAACCTTTGGTACTTAATAAACCTATTTATGGACAACGTACTCAAAACGTCCAATATAATAGTTCAGTCTGGATCTAACTTTTCCATAGGAAATTTATTCCTTGCCACCGTCTGCACTTTATTGTCGTAACTGATATTTACATTTGCTAGTTACAATACTTTCATATAACCGTTTGTTTACCAAACAAAGCATTTTTGTTTAATTACTTCAAGTTTCGATATTCTAGTTATGGCTATCCACTCATAGATCCTATGCTTACTGATTTTAGTGGTTGGCTACTCATATTTATTTCTCGATTCCCTTTGACGTAATTTCTGGCCTGATTCCTTTTATAGCCTTCCATTCAACTAATATTACTTTAATATTAGTTTCAATATATATTGTCGTGTATCACGTGTAATCTGATATAGCACATTTGCTTTATCAACTTTCCTTGAATTAATTTTTCTCTTCGATAAGTGTCGTTGTATTATTTTAAAAAAATTAATTTACCAGAATAAGGACTTTTTATCCACCACAAATTTCGATCATTTCAATTTTTGAAAATCATTAATGCATTATTTGGATAGTTCAAATTGCTTCGACAATGTAAAATACTTTCTATGAATCTTTTAGATCTGGAACTGGGCCTAGTGCGGTATTTCTAGCCCTTGACATTCTGGCTGCACAAGCCAGGTCAGAAAACCGAATCAGCGTTCAGAAATGTATCAACAGTATGCGATCCATGCGAGCTAAAATGATGTGCTCTCTGGTGTGTTTTATGTTTTATATCATCACTTGTTTTAATTGAATTTCCACTTTGATTGCTTTCCATTCTGTGCATTCTGCTACACCGAATAATTGACTATGATAACCTCAATTTCATCTCCAAATAAAACCTAGACTAGTAGACAATGCATTTATTCACATATCTCTAGGATTATTATATCTTTTTACATGACCTTTTGCTTACGGCACTAACTTCTGGAGACACATGCATTGATGCTCCCTTCATTCCACGCTATATGAAGCAGCTGTTGGAGACGGATAATCTTACACATTCCGACGGCTACCACAATGAATACTCTGTAAGTGAAAATTGCTATTTCTTTTCCAGCATGATTCAACCGATGAACTTTCATTATTCACTCTCAAACTTTCTATACACTACTAGACCTAACACATCATTCCAATGAGTAGTATAATTTTAGATTTTTACTTGAAAGTATTTAAATCATTTTAAAATTCGAGTGAGAGCATGATTCAAAATTGGAACTGTTAAAACCTCATATAGACAATACGTTTGGGTTGTTTTTTTTACATCTTGATATGTCATTGTTTAGATCTTAGAACAAATTTCAATTCCTCCAAAAGACTATCCACGTACAATTGCTCTACAGAATGCGTCAAAGAACAGAAACAAAGAATTTCTTCCAAGTAAGCCTCGACATGTCTCTGACAAGATTGCGCATTATATCGTTTTATAATCATTTCATTTTCTAGTTAACTCAAGAATAGTAAAATTGGAGAAAGGTGAATACATAAATGCAACTCTTCTCAATGTGAGTAATCAATATGTTACGCTCTTGTACCAGTACTTAAGTATGGAACTGCGACTGGTTAAATAGCAGAATTTGCATTATAGTTCCTTACTATGATGTAATAAATGTCTAGGGATACTCTAGCGATAACTCGTTCATAATTGCTGAATCACCTCTTCATCATACGGTGGCTAATTTCTGGCACCTCATTTTCGAATATCGATGTCATGCAGTGGTCATGTTGTGTGAACTAGAACAAGAACAAAAGGTAATTAATTCATTACTCAATAATGAAACTAAAGCATACCTCAATATTAAATAAACATTTCTACTCACTTGTATTGAATTAGGAAGTAAGTGCGAAATATTGGATCGACTCTGGAGAGCCAATCATCTATGGAGATTTAACTGTTCAACTGTCGAATATTATTCACCCAGAACACTGTGCATTCACTATTCACACCTTTGTACTAACATCTAATCAAACCAAGGTAAATAACTTACATTATTTATTTCGTTTTTTCAGGTCTTTATTTAGACAGACAGATATATGTACAATTGTACATATATAAACTCTAATTTCTAACACATAATATTCAGAATTTTACTTTTTCGTGTTACCAAAAAAGGCAATGTATTATTCCGTTTAGATAATTTATATTCATAACAACAATATTAAAGAATATATCTAAGTACTTGTCAGCTGTTTAACAGGATCATAGTGCTTATATTCGATACAGCTGAAGTGATGAGTGGTCCGCTCTGCATAGTTTTCAAAGTTATTTCGAAATAGTTTAGGCTTACAACGTAAATGACTGCATAATATTTTCAAACCATTAAATTGCAAATATTCAGGTGGTTAAAAATTCCTTCCTTTTGTTAATTCGATCATATTTCTTTCACTAATTATTTCATGTTCAAATTTCTTTCATCTACCTACATGCATGCAAGGATGAACGCCTTAATCGACACGTGAAGTTATGATAACTACTTTCTTGTGTAATACTGCCATATTAAGTATGTTATTCACATCATATGGCAGTCTAGTATCTAATTATGACTTGAGTTAAATCTAGCAATGAAATTTCTTGATATTTGATCCAAATATTACATTGTTACAATCTTAGCAAAGTAAATGGCAACTTCGTTAAGTGCTATATCAAATTTCACCACTCTTACACCACCAGTTGCAGTGAAAATTGCTCCCATCGGCTACTGGTATATTCAACATCAAATTCTCAAAGGGCAGCACCAAACTGAAATAAAAGATTATCCTGATCCTAAATTGGAAAAATTGGATGAAAATGTTGAAAGCCCAAAAGTAGAATCGGTAGAATCTGAAATCGACTTAGCTCTCCTCGATCCGACTGCATGGAAATCACAAGACCATTACAAACTGCTAGGATTGTCACAAATTCGGTTCATGGCAACCATGGACGATATCAAAAGCGCGTATAGAAAAAAAGTGAAAAGGCATCACCCTGATAAGTTAGGGAAAGGGTGTGGTACATCAGTAATTCTCGATGAATCGGATGCGAGTAAAGAGCTTTCTTCGGAAGATAAACATTTCCAATGCATCATGAAGGCATACGAAATACTTTCCAACCCTGTGAAACGTAGAGCTTACGATAGTGTAGACCCTACCTTCGATGAGTCTATCCCTGATGCTGAGGAAATTGCTGAGTCCACGAATTTCTTTGATTTATTTGCTCCAGTCTTTCAACGTAATTCACACTTCTCGATTAGCCAACCTGTCCCCCAACTTGGTGATAACGAGACCCCTTACAGTGAAGTTGATGATTTTTACCAGTATTGGTTCAGTTTCAAATCTTGGCGTGAGTTTTCTTATCTTGATGATGAGGACACAGACCCTGACAAAGCTGAGAATCGAGAGGAGAGACGTTGGCTTGAAAAACAGAATAAACAGGGTCGAACTCAGTTGAAGAAAAACGAAACTCATCGTGTGAAGAAACTTGTTGAGCTAGCATACAATAGTGATCCGCGTGTCCGTAAAGCAGATGATGAGTTGAGGCAGAAAAAGGAGGAAGAAAAAAAAGCGAAGCAGGATAAACAAGCTCGCGAGCAGGAAGAAAAGGATCGTAGGAAGAGAGAGAAAGAGGAGAAAGAGCTGAAGGAGAGAGAGGAAAAAGCTGAAATGGAACGGCTACAAGAAATTGAAGAGAAGAAACAACGTAAAGAGAAGAAACAAGCTTTGAAAAAGCAGCGAACCGAGCTCATTACAGCCTGCGGACAATTTAATAACTTCTCTATCGCCCCTGCTGATAGTGCTTCTGCTGAACTCACTCAGAACATTATAGATATTGAGAACTTATGCCAAGCGTTGAGTATTGATGAGCTGTCTAATTTGACTGAGCGAATCCGAAATGAAGAAACTTTCGAAACAGCGAAAGGGATTTTTGAAGAACAAGTAGCTCTCATGAACGGAAAGCAGGAGGAAGAGATGAAGAAATTGTTATCTCAGTCTGGATCGGCACAAGGTACACTTAATTTATACTTAATACACATGTTTCAAAGAGTTTCGCCGGTAGAGCATATATACTCAAGCTATTTCTGCCATTCCAAAAGGAATTATGTTTAGTATAATACCAAATGACTGTGGCTTATTACTGGAAATCCTGATTATACTATGGATTAAAATGAAGTTCAGATTTGTCAAAAACCGCGATAGATGCAATTGCTTATATAGTACAGTTTAATGGAATAATAAGGTCATATTCATAATTCATTTTAGGTAAAAAGAAGGAAAGTAAAGGATCGAAAGGTGAAGATTGGAGCCATGAAGAAATCCAACTTCTCATCAAAGCTGTGTCTCTACACCCAGGTGGAACTCAAGGTCGTTGGGATGTGATTGCTAACTACATCAACAGACACACACCTTCCTCAGTGAGCAAGAGCGGAAAACAAGTCATCGCTAAGGTTAAAAGCATGCAGAAATTCGACTCGAAGGATTCTGCAAGAACTGACGCCCAAACTTTCGCATCTTTTGAGAAATCGCACCACTCTAAAGTACAAGCTTCCACTGAGAAAACAATTAACTATGAGACACCTACTGCTGCTGTTACTCCCTGGACGAGTGTAGAGCAGAAATCGCTTGAAGAGGGTCTCCGTACCTACCCTACATCTGATTCAGAGAGGTGGGAGAAGATCGCGGAAAAAGTTGGCAGTCGTAGTGAAAAGGAATGCAAAAAGAGATTCTTAGAAATTGTCGAAAATTTGCAAGCCAAGAAGACTAAAACTTGATTTGTAAATTCAATTCCCCTTTCTTAGAAATGGAATGTTCTTTAGAAATTCGATGAGTTCTTAGTTTTTTGTTTAGAAATAAATGTGTTTTGATTTTTACTAGGCCTTATTGTGACAATATCGAATGTTTGTAGGGCTTACACCTAGAAGTGAAACAGTACATCTACCATGATTGGAATGCAATGTACCTCCCCACTAACTATAACAACTTTGTCAAACTGATTTCTGCAGTTCTCAAAGGCTACCATGGAGAAGAGCACAAGAATCCTATCCTAATTCATTGCAGGTAGTGCACCTTTAATTCTATGCAAACACGAGACATGTGGGTTATTAGAGATTATTTACAACGAAAATATTTTCTGTTGCATTGAATAATACTAAATTTCGTAGTATTTAATGCAGCACCTTTCAGATCCCTCAGCGAAATCTCTTTTTCTAAGCTTAAATATTCCGAGGAGTAAATTGCATTTATCAATTATTGGATTATAGCGATACAGTTGGACGGTCTGGCGTTTTCTGTTGCGCGCTCTACTGCATTGAGAGATTAATCGAAGAGAATGTCGTGGACGTCTTCGGCTGTGTGAGATATCTACGTGGTGATAAACCTGGGCTTGTCAATACAGAGGTGAGCATTTTAATAACACCTTAAATTTGCACCTCATATTTTGAAATTTTTATGTTATTTCTTTCAGGAATATTATCAAAGTATTTATGAAACAATCCTCTCTTACATCTCAACATAACTGCGTCTCGATAATGGAACTAGAGATGCCTTTACAACAAAGTATTTAAACTGTGGATAACTAGCTATGATTTATTTATTCTTTTCTTGCTTTTCGAAGTACAACTCTGTACTTACTTCTGTACTGTGTAGCTAGTTTGAAAGTTATCAATACGATTTTGTTTCCAATTTCTAATGGGGAGTGGGCATGCCTAATTTCCGGGACGGGACGGAACCATCAGGTACCTAATTTCCGGGACGGGACGAGTCAAGATGCCTAATCTCCGGGACGGGACAGAAAAGGTACCTAATTTCCGGGATGGGATGCCGTCCCGTCCCGGAAATTAGTCATGCCCTGGGAGTTGTAGATATTCATATGAGCCATGGAACTGGAGTTAACTTCAATACAGGTTTCGTACTCTTCACAGGAATTCCTAAGGAATGTATGGACAATCTAAATAATACTAAGACATTATTGAATGGGCTCCCTTCTTGAATAAACTTAGAACCTAAGACCGTATGCTGCACGTATCTATATTGTCAAGACATAGACATGGTCAGGGGCGTCGAACTTTTCCACAATTTCTCCAGAAAAAATGTTTAGGAACCACACCGGCGCGCGGCCTGTAGATTGGCAGGAAATACGCCTTGCTAGTAGCTAGAATATACGTATTAATTAATCTTTTCTTTGAATTCCCTTTTGATTTGAAATTTTAGACTTATTTACAAGCCCTAATAAGAACCAAACTATCAATAACGCAATTATTAATTATATTTATCTTTGAAAGTTATTTAAGTTTCTTGAATATTCCAATGTGGCTAGCCCTCAATTTTGTATTGCATCTATAGGCCATCTTCGAATTCAGGGGGGGTTTGAGCCCCCCAGCCCCCCCGGGTTCGACGCCTATGGACATGGTTACTGGTCCTAGAGAGTAACTAATCTCTTCTGACGTTTATTTTCTTACCGAGCCTTCCATACATCGTTTGAACTAAATTTTTCGGTCCTATGATAAAGTTACCACAGCTTGAGGTTGGTTTAGCCACATTGGAATATTCAAGAAACTTAAATAACTTTCAAAGATAATTAATAATTGTGTTATTGATAGTTTGGTTCTTATTAGGACTTGTAAATAAGTCTAAAATTTCAAATCAAAAGTGAATTCAAAGAAAACTAAATATATTCTAGCTACTAGCAAGGGGTATTTTCTGCCAATCTACAGGGCTGGCGTGGTTCCTAAACATTTTTCTGGGGACAAGCTCCCAGACCCCATTTTTCGCTCAATCGCACAATAATATTCTGAGATATATATATATAACTTATATAGGAATAAATGTGATAAATATAGTTCGCATACGAGAGGTCTATCCTGCTAAATAATACCCAGGCCTAACCTAAACACTAAAATACAATCCAATGAGGGCCAAGTTAATGGTTCCTCCTCTGATTCGTCTCGAAGAACATGAAATCGATCAAAAAGCAAGCACCGATCATCACAGCTTTCAGGCGTACATCCAAATCCATCGGGAATTTAATCCCAAAGTTGTCAGCATCAGTGAAATACTCACGAGCTAGGCCTGTCCACTGTTTTGAAACTTTGCCTACATTCTGTCCGTCTAGTGTGTCCACTTCGAAATCAAGGTCATAGCACCATCTACAACACAGCTTCAGTGCGTTCCCAGTGATCTTGAGGATTTCTTGCTCTTGGGCATCCAGGAGGGTGAACTTAGGGTCCCAAAGATAGCAGTCCTGACGCACGTATCCCACTATCTGGCCTGGGGGCGATTGCACCTCCATCAGCTGTAGACAGCAGAAGCAGCACCAAGCAGAACATCTCAGAGGACGCACGATGTGAATAACTTCGTTCTGTGAGTTGTCTAGGATTGACATCTCGAATGGTCGACTCGGCCCGCAATACTGTCGAGCACAGCAGTTACTGTTCTCAGCTGCGAAGTAGATCTGTTGTCCCAGGGTGTTTTTCAGGACGTAACGGTTCGCGGTTTCCCAACCAGTCATCAATTCCCACAGCTCAACCTGCTGGTGAACTAGGATCTGATCGATCTGAGTGAGGTACTCTAGTCCTGGAGGACAGTTGGCCACCGCTTGAGGGGGCGGCATCCACTCGGTTTTCTGTAGTTGGGGCGCGCCAGGGGGTGCTGGGGGTGGATATCCTGCCATCTCTACTTTTTTTTAAATTAAGAAATACGTAATGTATTTATCACAGATATAAAACTGTATATAAAGGTTTCATCATGTAGAAATGAAGCAAAAAATGTGAGCATAGTATAGCGAATCCTTGAGCATGTGGGTTATGCTCTAGAACTTATGATCATAAAGGATAAAAGTATAATTATACGATTCAACACGAGGTTGAAATGAGAGCAAGGCATATAAAGGACTATATTTAAATAATGGCTGATTCTACGTATTTACAGAACTATTTATATGTAATAGATTAGATCTACCTACTAGACTAACTAGGAGTCAATTTCACACTATTACAATCACTACTTGGGAGTCTATTTAATTAATCACAAGCGCGCTACGCGCACTTGCGTAGCGCGACTAGCGAACACTTCGCAGAGTCGCCTGATGCGAAATATTGGTTACTCTCACTATCCATTTCAAATTTGCTTACTTTATGAATTTATTGTAAATAAAAAATACAAACAACAATATAAGATCGTAAATACGATATTCGGAATCTACACCCATAATAGTTCAATGGTTGAAAGGTAGTTTCTACTACATTTTAAGATTTGTTTACTAATGTATCTATTTTTTTAAAAAGTAAACAAATATTTACCATATATAGATTCGAAAATATGATATTCGAAATCTAGCCCGCTACTGCCAAAGGAGTATAGTCGAGCACAGTTATTGCATATTGCGATGAACTCGACTACTTACTTGGCAACGCGAGACTTTGTGGAATGTCTGGATAGTAACTGCTCGGGAAAGGTGGAGCAAAATAAGTAGGCTTCTTTTTGATACTCGTATTTTGCTCTTCTATGTAGTTTTATACGAAAAAAGTCGCATTTATAATATAACAGAATCGAATCAAAATCAATAATTTATTACTAATAAAATAGGCAAATATATGAGTATCTAAAATATTCGAAATAAATAAATACGAGAAAACCTAAAAATTAAGAGAGTGCTCCTAGTGATGAGAAGATCAATATCTATTCTTATATATCAAAATGTCAGTGTCGTCATCTTCGCTTTGAGGCAATGCATGAGATGAGTAGGCAGTAGAAGCTCGTACCCATTCATCCCCCTCTGTGTATACGGGGTTGATCAGGCTAGCCCGAGGGATTCGTGTTTCCATCGTGTTTGGTTCGGTTTCGTGTTCGACTCGAACTTTACCGCTACGAGATTTCTGAAACCGAAACTTCTCACTGCTTGCAATATAGTATACTAAAAGGCAGTATACCCCAGTCAAGGTAGATAAAGCAATGAAAGTTATTTGATAAACAGGAAGCTCATCATCTCTGCTAAATCCATAAGTTGCTACAGCCCAGGTTGCAGTGAGTAGAAAAGGAAGTGTACTAGAAGAAATTTGCAATCTCAAAAACTGGATACATCGATTGGAAGTAGTTTCACCTAATTCAGTACGTTTGCGAAAAATACTCAGCAATACCATTATCCCCAAAAAGATCATCGCAAAGAAAATAATAATATAATTCGGGATAGTGATTGCAAGGTCAAGATTGATATTCGTTTCGCTGCTTGGCCAACAGTATAAGCGAACACGTTGATAGGAACACGAAATTATCTTGTAAGATAAAGGAATTGGTATTGCAGGTAGGAGGTAGCCGACACCGGCGAATATGAAGTCATAAAATACTTTTTTGGTCTTTGTAACGACTAGAATGACGTTTATCATATCCAAAAGAGACCAAAGTGTGGTGCTAAATGCGAGATATTGCATCAGAATACCAGACACTGTGCAAAGCCAATTCAATTCAGTGCGATCGATTCCAACAAGGAATACCACGAATGCAATCATTAGAGTTAGAATCACATTTATACGCACGAAAGTTAACCCTTTCCGGAACTGGAATATTCGGAGTGTGAGGAGAATCAGAGCTGTGAAACAGCATAGAGCAGAGAAAGCGAGAAAACATTTTATGAGAAGAGTGAGTGTTAATGTTGTGTTGGGTATAGGAGGTTGAGTTGGAGAGATGAGTAAAGGTATGTACCCATCAGATGAGTCACATTCGAATTGAACCACAGGATCATTACGTGAAGAGATAATGGTGCAAGTAGGGGCATAAATTTGTTGGAATTGTTGAAATAACTCAATCGATTCCAATCGAGTGTTGACAAATGTTTTACCATCCTCGTGGTAAGTGGGAGAGTTTGGAAGAGAAATCACAAACAGATTCGAAGGTGAGAATTCATTGATACTAGCAAACTGACACACACCACGAGTAGCCGCCACAGAAATATAGTCTCCTTGAAACTCGTATTTCCGTGACGGAGTCTGTACGCGGAGATTGATGCACTGGTTCCTCCTCACACTCCCAGTGAGGGCTGCGTTCAGGAGGAGAGCTAGCGATGTGATCCGCAACAGCAAAAGAGAGGTTCGACATTGCTGGGGAGTACGACCGCCTGGCAACGAGACTTGGGACGAGTCTACGAATGGAAGAGAGATGCTGTGGTTGGTTAGTTCGGGGAATTGGAGATTCCTTACACCATATTCCGCAGTGTAGTTATCCCATGTTAGCAGTTTGAAGGAGAATGACGTACCACTGAAGGCGTAATACTCCATTCCCTGATCGTAAAGATAGATAGAAACACGGTTTGCTATCTTGTGTATCGTGTCCACAATGCTGAGGAGGTTGAAGGTCGAGTTATCAGTCTCTTCCCAGCTCTCTTCGGAATTTGACAGGAGAGAATCTGCAACATCTAAGAGTTTGTCGAAAGAAGAAATACCAAGGGACAATGTAGGTGTAGGCCAGTCCTCAATTACTTGTTCTACTTCTTGGATAAAAATGGCAGCTACTTCTAGATCTATTCCCTGCAGTCGAGAATTCTGAGCTAACAGCCACACATCCTGAATGATCGATTCTAACTCACTCTGAGAAGTAGATTTGGTAATGCTCAACCTTCGTAATTGATTCAGCGCCATATCCAACTCTGGAGAAACACACTCCGTTACTCTACTGTATCCCCATTGTGGTCTGTCTGCTATGCACTCACAAGATGGCAGACATGTACGAGAAATGAGACCGTATTGAGTGTTGGGACACTGGATTTGCACTGTAACACCTGGAACTGTATCAAAGAATGTTATATTCATATCATCGGTCGTAGTTTCACAAACAAAAGTACCTACTAGCACTGGTGCACACTGTTCGAGACACTCACAGAAATAACTTCCTTGTGTGTTCACACAATCCTGGTTCAAATCGCAAATGTCTATGTCAGCACACTCATCAATATCAACACACACCTTAGGTTGGCAACTGGGCTCGAAGCAGTATGGAAGTATTGAATGTGAATTGTTTAACTCTACGGTATATCCTGAAGGACAAACACATTCGTACTTTAACAATTGGTCTACACAACGAGCAGGATACTCTCCACACAAAGGGTAGTGGACACTACACTCGTTGATAGCACTACAATTGTACCCATCACCTTCAAAACCGTCCTTACACTCACATGTGTAGCTACCAAATGTGTCTGTACAGTTAGCGTAGGGATCGCATGGAAAGGTTTGGCATTCGTCTAAAGTGATGCATTCGCCATTAAGTTCCAAAAGAAAACCATCTTTACATGTGCATTCATATCCTGAGTTAATTTGTTCGCACATTTGAGTGATTGGGTTACAAGCTGGAATACATAGACTCACCATAATACAGTTGACACCTTCGAAGCCAGGAGCACAAATGCAGTCATACCCACTTATATTTGCTTGACACATCCCACCATTCTCACAGGGATTAATATCACATGGTGACTCGCATTGACAACTCCCATTCACTGTCCCCCCACCACACGAAATGTTACACAATTCACAGTTCATCCCTGTGAAACCTCCTACACACTCACAACTGTAACTCCCATTCCCATCAACACAGCTACCATTATTCATACAGGAACTGTTGACACAGTCGTCTATGATCAGAGAGCAATTCTTCCCAGTCGTATCTGGGACACAAGTACACGTGTAGTCCTGAATGAGATCTGTGCAAGCAAGGGAGTTTTTGGGATGGCATGGATTAGAATCGCACTCGTCTACCAAAACACAGGTTCCAGAGGTAAGCACATAATTCGGACCACACATGGTGCAACTATATGTTTGTGGGTAAGGAAGGTTCGTGCAAAATTCTCCTGTTCCGCAAGGAAGTAGCGAACAATCGTCAAATTCTTGATCACAAAATGTTCCAGTCAATCCCTGTGGACATTCACAGTGAGAACAATTTTGATCGGGGAGAGCTGAATTTTGGCATTGATTGGAGAGACTACACACACTACAATTATTCCCACTCCAATTCCCAACACAGTTACAGCCAGTACAAGTAGAATTGTGACTACCATCGTTTTGACAAAGCCCTAGCTCACACGTATCGCAAAGCACCCCGCTCCAATTTCCGATACAGTTACACCCACAAGTAATATTGTGAATACTTCTGTTTGGACAAGGCATGGCTCCAGAAATATTCAGAAGCACAGCAACTTGAGCAGACATCGGTTGAATTCCTTTGTCAGTAGCGCTTACGACTAATGTTTGTTGACTTTTGAAACATGGTAGAATTTGTTTAAGAGTGACTGTTCCATTTGAAGATTCAATAGCAAAGAAATTGTTAGGTTGTGAAGTAATAGAGTAGAAAACTTGTGCATTTGTACCAATATCGAGATCAGAGGCAGATACGTTAAGTATGACCATGTTAATTGAGGTAGGTTGAGAAATAATAGAAGAGTAGTTCGGTTGAGAGAAGATGGGTGGATTATCATTCACGTCTCCAATATTAACAGACAAAGTTGCTGTACTGTTCGTCTGATTCTGAGAAGCTTGGTCTGAAGCTGTTATCGTCAACTCGTAAGAAGATCTTGTCTCACGATCCAATGCACTCTCCACTGAGACAACTCCAGTACTGGAATTAATAGAAAAAGGACCAGCACTGATACTGTACATTACTTCACCATTAGAACCGAAATCTCGATCTGAAGCAACAAACTGAGCTATACTCACACCAATCCCAGTGTCTTCTGAGATAGACTGGTATTGGTTATTGTGTATGAATGTAGGAGAGTTGTCATTGATATCTTCGACAGTTACTGTTACGAAAGAATGTGCAGTGAACCTCAAACTACCACCAAGAGAATCGACAGCTGAAACGTTCAGGAGAATGGGAACTGTGTCAATTTCGCGGTCCAAGAAACCAAGTACTAGCAAATCCCCATTCGCATTAACAATAAATCGATTATCTCCACTCACAGAATAAACAACTTCACCATCAATTCCTCTGTCATTATCTGTAGCAGAGACACGACCGAATACAGTATTCACTGGAGATTTCTCTGCGACAGAGAAAGAGTAGCTGTTAGAAGTGAAGACAGGAGGGAACTCGTTAATTCCTAAAATCTGGATAGGACAGGATAGCACACTGGATGTAAGACTAGGAGAGCCTTTGTCTCGGGCAAATAAACGCAACTGATATGACGTGACACCTTCATAGTCGATAGCACCACTTAACGACACAACTCCTGTCACGGAGTCAATCGAGAATGGAACCGTTGAAGTAGAGAAGAATTCGATGTCAGAGTTTGAAGAGTTGGTGAGATCTGCATCAGAAGCGGAGATAGAAAACAAACTAGAATTAATCGGACTATTCTCTGCTACAGAGACTGCACACGACGTTACAGATAGAATCGGAGCATTATCGTTAACATCCTCCACACTTATTCGGATAGACAGCGTGTCGTCCAGACGATCACTTAACACAGGATCAGAATCCAGTGCTATTATCACGAGATCATACATGTCCTTATCCTCTCTGTCTAATCCAGAAACCAGAACAACTGATCCTGTAGCAGAGTCGATACTGAATCTACCTTCGTCGTTACCAGATAAAAAGCTATAAGAAATCACGCCTTGAGGACCAAAGTCTCCGTCGGTAGCTACCACCTGGAATAGAGTCTCACTGATAGAAATATTCTCCTTAAATGGAAGCATTGGTCCAGTCATGTTTGAGAAGTTGGGAGAGAATTCGTTCACACCAGTCACTTGCAACAGAACAGTTGCATTCGTATACTTAGGCTCAGCACTTCTATCAAACGCGGTTATTGTCAAGTTGAAAATCTGCTCAGGTGGCAAAAGAACAGCAGGTGACTCTAGATTCAGGTCTTTTCTCAATGTTATCAAACCTGTCAGCTCGTCAATAGAGAATTCGTTATTAGCAGAATTAACATGGTAGAGACTGTAACGGAGGTTTGCATTGAGATTGATGTCTCGGTCAGTTGCATTAACCTGATAAATTCCTGTTGTGGCATTTGTTGTTTCGCGAAATTTAAACATGTACACGGCTTGCTGGAACATTGGAGGATTGTCATTTTCATCTAGGATGGTAACTAATACGTTAACTGTAGAGCTACGATACACTGGATTAATTGCTATTGTTTCTACAACAATCATCCAAGAATAGGAATCTTCCGTTTCTCTATCAAATAGGATGGATCCAACTACAACTCCACTGTCTTCATCGAGAGTGAAAAATGAATCATCTGGACTGCCACTCTTCACGAATACAAATTCACCGCCCAAACCAAAGTCAGGATCAGTGGCATTCACGTTGAATAGGACCAGAGAGATTGGTTGATTCTCTGATATCTCTACGCTAATATCTCCATGCAGGAAGGAAGGAGAGAACTCATCCACTTGTAAGATGAGGATAGTCAGGTTCGTCTCATTCATTTGTACAGGGGTGCCTTTATCAGTTACTGTTATGAGAAGAACAATCTCTTGAATGGGAGGAACGAAATCAAGATCAAGAGAAGAGTCCAATCGAATGCTGCCATTCCCTTCATTTATCACAAAGTAGGTTATATTGCTAGCTGGTACTAATTGACTAATAGCGAAACTGAGCTCTCCATTCAAACCAGAATCAACATCCCATGCCGTAACATTGTACACGATTGTGCCTAACTCTTCTGTTTCTTCCAACTGGAAGCTGTCATTGGGATCTGCAAACTGAGGTGCATTATCGTTAATGTCTGTTAGGTTGATGAGCAAATGGAGAGTAGTGATAAATGGACCAGGTAGACCAGCAGGAGGCGTAGCTGTAGCGAAATCAAATGCTTCCACTACCAGGTCGTAGTGTGTAGCTTGTTCGTGATCAAGCCGTCCTAAACAATAATAAAGTATACGACTTGTAGAATAGCGCCTTCCAAAATAATGAATTAAACAGAGTATACGTAAGTAGTGAGGTTCGTCTATAGCAATTGCTCTACTAATCATCAATTCTAAATTATTCTCAGGTCACAGGCAAATAATGCTAATTTTGTTACTCTCTTCGCAAGCAAATTCAGATCAAAAAGTGAATCCATTTTAGGACACTCCACTATAAACTTATTTCAAATCCTTAATTACAATTAGAAATTCAATCAATTTGAGTACGTACTCAAATACTCAAACCTTTAAGCTTAGTAATAATCATATTATAACTCACCTGTAACACTGATAATGCCATCAGTTGGTCCAATAGAAAACACATCAGCGAACGAGGCTAATCTGTAATTCACAACACCTTCATCACCAGAATCTGCATCAGTAGCATTTACAGTCGTCACTGAGAGAGAAGTGTTCTCCTCAGCAAATTCAAAACTGTATTCAGGCAAAGGAAGGAAGATGGGAGGAAACTCATTTACAGGAATAATGGTGATTTCATACGTCACATTCGAACTCAGTGGAGGAACTCCCTTGTCTGTAGCTACCAGCAAATATTCATAATAAGAACCACTGGGAAGTGTCATATTGTCAAAATCGAGTCGAGTTTCATTCTTTATCTCCAAATGAGCATTCACAGAATCAATTGAAAATATTCCATAATCCACTCCAATAGCAACAAGTGAATATTCGATTTCACTGTTAACACCTTCATCTTTATCAGTAGCCTTTCTAGTAAAGCACTTTTCCCCATTTTTGAGATCTTCTCGACAATCAAACCTATAAATAGAATTTTGGAAAATTGGATGATTATCATTGATATCCAGAATATTCACTGTATAGTCCAGTTCTGTGTAGCGGACCTTCTCAGGATAAGCGTTATCAGAAGCTAGAATGGTCAATACGTAGAGAGGATCTTCAGAATTGTCAGTGAACATCTCTCTATCCAGAGGAGATATGAGGGTCAGAATCCCGTTATTTGGATCAATGCTGAAAATATAATCTACACCCATTGTACTGATTGAGTACGAGACTTCTCCTTGAGAACCTTCATCCAGATCCACAGCATAGAATGTAGTGATCGGAATGTTAGTGGTATTCTCCTCGAATAGTGAGATGGAGGATGTATTAGGTAGATGGAACTCTGGCATGTAGTCGTTAACGTAGTGGACTTCAAAAGACTGGGATATCACAGAATGATCAAAGTTGGACTCAAATAGCAGTGTATAACTTTCAGCATATTCGGACAAGGAAAAGTTACTAAAAGTCGCGAATGAGTTGGATAATCCTGCTTGATTATAACCGAGGATTTTGGGAATTCTAGGGGAATTATCCATTTCTATGTAAACGGATATTTCCCAACTACTATTGAGATAGGGTGCTATCATCCCAGTGCCGTAGTCATAGACTCCCACGCGTGGAGACACACCACACACGACTGACTGATTGCAATCTGAAGGGAGGGAATCAACACTCAGATAGTAAACCCTCTCTTTCACATAAAAAACATTACTCATTATCGTCAAACCATCGTAGCTGGAATCACCTTCTGTAGAGATGTTCAAAACGAGATAGAAATAAACATCCCTTGCGAAAACTCGAAGATCGTCAAACACAGCACTACCCAACGAACCCAACTCATACTCTGTAGTGCCGTTAAGTGGGAATGGTTCATCGGTCATTGTGAACAAGTACACTCTCACTGTCCAAGTTCTATTTCTCCAACCGATATTACGGACAACTTCTCCATTCGCTTCGTCTCTGATACTCAACATGGGACTGTCTCCACATACCACTGTTTCATTACAGTCGTTAGGCTGTGTGTCTAGTGTCAGGTAAAAGAGTCTCTCTCGAATCAACACAAAACTGAAAACACTTCGAAGCGTATAGTTGGAAGCTGGGACTGTGTACACATTATATTCGATGGAATAGTTGCCTTCAGAGTGAATAGAAAAGTCTGGGAACTCAACCAATCCAGATGTGAAGTTTTGAGTTGTTTCTCCAATCAATGTACCGTTACCAGTGTGACGTGTCAAATTCGTTTCAGTTACCCAGTCCCAACCCTTCCAATCATGGTTCGTGACTCGCTGTCCAATACCGACATCAACAAGTTCAATGAGAGGAGCAGGATTCAAAGGAATTGTCTCGTTACTGGTGTCAGCATGTGTCAAGATATTAAGCACAATGACCCGCTCCTTCACCTCAAACAGCCAAGATGCTACAACGAGATTAGTATGAGAAAACGTCACTCTAAACTCGAGGATATAGAATCCAGAATGCGAGATGGCGAGATCAGAGAAGGTAGCCCTTCCAGCTACAATTGGAACGGTCGTTCTTCCCAAGAAGTACGCGTCAGGGTGTCCGTATCCTGCACGGAACGAGACAGTCAATCCCCATGTTGTGTTAGTTGTGTAGTGTCGAAGGTCGGTGACAATATCATTATTCTCATCAACGAGATATAACTGAGGCTGCTGACCAAATGGAACAGTTTCGTTTGCATCGAACGGATTTTGGGCTATAAGTACGTTTACAGGTACTTTGTAAAGAGAAATATTCAGAGCAGAACCATTCGATGTAACAAAGAGAGTCAAATTTCTGAGAAATGTACTATTCAGAGCACTGTCATTCAATCCTGTAAAGTTAGCAGCTTCTGGGGATGGAAGCGGGTCAGCGATTACTAGGGTATGAATATCCGCATTAATAAATTGGCCCAATAACCCAGTTTGTGTTAAATCTACAACTGCTTGGGAAATATTCAATAATTCGAGGTAACTGAAAGGAAAGTCATTTGTGCTGTTAGACAAGGTGTCATTAGTCTGGTTGGTCATATTGGTCTGATTGAATAAATTAGTCATATTGGTTTGGTTGAATATATTAGTCTGGTTGGTCACATTGGTCTGGTTGGTCACATTGGTCTGATTGGAGGGAGGAGGAGGAGGAACATATGTGTAAGTGTCAGTAAGAGGTGTGGATGTCATGTTCTGAGGTGGATCCCCGATTTCAATCCGGATTGTCACGTTATTGAAAACGTGATCCACTTGTCTTCTAAAAATACGAGGAATACCCACTATATTCGTTACACGAATCCTCGAAATTGGAATATCAAGGAGGAAAGCAATATTCGAAACAATTTTCTCCTCAAAAAATGCATCTACTGTGATTGAAGCCATATCGAATCTCAGTTGAATCACCATCGTGGTCTCAAGTTTGATCTTAGCATCTCCTTTCACAACAAAGTACATTGTCAGAGTAGATCGGTCGAAAAAGTTGGCACCTGGGTTAAGATCGACAGTGGGAATGTGGTCATCTCGAACACTAGGATCTCGAGTGTCGGAATACTTGAGGTTATCCTCAGCTAACATTGCATTTGTTGGGACGACGAAGTTATCTCCATTATACACGTCGAGTCGTTGTGGATTTGGGTAGAATAAACCGACAACAATAGCTCGACTCACGTCAGCATTTAACATGAAAAATCGCAAAACTTGCGGATTCGTGCCTGTGAATGCAATCGAATAATTCAGTCCAACACGCACGATCGAGTAGAACGTGGAGATACGCTCTTGACAAGTGTACCCCAGACACCATCCATGGTCCATTGGACCGTTTATCAAGTCGATGAAACTTCCAGCAGCGAGACCCACTGGAGAAATGCGCCTCGTCTCAGTATCAGCATCCAAGCTCTCAATTATCATCATCTCGTGGTTGCTGCCGGGACAGAAATAAGATTGCCAGTCAGATTTATACTCACAATTCGCGTCACGATAAATGCCCTTATTTGGATACACATCTGAAATGTTCACTCTACTACCATCAGTGTTAGTCTGCAATGCGAGAGGGACACGATAATCTCCCAATCCACGCTGTGGGTCTCCATCCCATTCAAACTCTGACTGCGCCACCAACTCGCCACTCATTCCAAAGAAAGAATCATCCAACATTTTGATTAACACCTTTTTAGGACCATCACAATCCATGTCCACACAGTCCGGAGGATCCACCCAACTCAGCAAAGGTCGAAATACAAAGTATGTAGCACCTTCATCAACATTCGATCTGAAACTGTCGCGAATCTCAACAGGGTGCATTGCATCACCAGATTCAGAATGGGATTGGATTGCCTTGTCACCACAAGAATTGAGAAAGTTAGCAAAGGTCACACCATTCATTCGTGTTACACCACTAATGGATGAGTAACTGAGAAGTCTATCGTACGGTTTGTTAGGCACATTTCCACTTTCAGACATGAAGGTGGAAAGAGTGAAACCAACATTTCCACCATTCTTCGCAGAATGAGACCTCCAGAAAATTGTCCGAGACTCATGTCTCGGTTTAGACAACAAAACACTACAATTAACAACATCAGAATTACCCACAAACAAACTGTCACTCACACTCACATACTTGTCAGAACAAATATGATCCAGAGATCCCGGTTCGTACACGATAGCATGGAGACCAACTCTGTTATCAACCAGAACCAAATCTTCAAACTGCATTCGTTGTCTGGTGTAAGTGAACACACCCCAGTCCCAGTTCACATAACAAGTGAACTTGGAAACCTTGCTGCAACGAGGATGGCCGTCATTATACAGCATGTTAATTCCATGGAGATTGGAATGTGCAATGTTCCCAAACCATTCTCTAGCAGGGTCAACTTCATCACAATGTTCTCCATCGATGTGGAAACCAATAAAGTCTGACCCAGCTGCCGAGTTATCTCGAAGTTTCAAGTTGGTCGCACCTGACAATTCAAATGTCACAACATGAGGGAGCAGACCGACGACAATCGTAGTCAGGAAGTCTTCTGGGAACTTAGTCTGAACTGCTAAATTGTGAGTCAGGTTTACAGCATCAGCAGCAATGATCACTGAATCCCCGATCGTCCCGTACACCACGTTATCACTGATGTCAACAGCATGCGAGTTGAACACACCGATGGCAGGACTCTTCGAGTCATAGAACACGCAAGATCGAACAAATGAAGAGTTCCTAAGAGGAGTTTCTAAATTCAGAAATGCCACAGCATAGCGAGGATCGTACGAATCAGTGAACCCATACTGTCCCCCGTGGTAGAACTCAACACCTTCAAGGAACGTCACTCCAGCAAGGGTTTTATTGCCGAAATAAATCGTTGATGATATCACTCTTGCACCAAAGTCTCGAGAGGATACGGATCCAGATGGTTCATTCACACCTTCAATGATAATATTTCGAGTCAACAGAGCTACTTCCGGTCTGAGAACATACTCGATCCCATTCTGTGTCACACCTCTCACCACACGGTGTGTATGATTAAAAGGTGCTACAACATAACAAGTCACACGGTCTACCTCGATAAATGAAATGGTGGCTACTTCCGTTTCGTAGTGGTCATACGTGGATGATGTGATCAAAATCTCACTTCTCACACTCCAGTCGACTGGTTCAGAGAGGAGAAGTGTCGTGTGGTTTCGCAGGATGGTGGCATTCGCATAGGTCCAAGATACTAAAGGCACCTTCCCCCTCAACTGAAGTAGACCAAAATTGGCGATCACCTTTGCTCCAATCACAGGAGAACTTGGATACACTAACTCAGGAGTGCCATGATCACCCAGCAGTCGAATGTGAATGTTATGCTGGAAAGATCCATTCAATCCAGCAATCAGACCAGCATTCTCTCCCAGAATAACGATGTAAGTTGCATTCAGCACATAATCAATGTAATCTTCAAACTCGAGCACTCCTTGAATGGTCAGATTTCTGATTGTCGGTAGCTCCGTGTCTATAACCATCCACCAACCAGGCGGAATGAACACATCCTCCACATCAACTGGAGGTTCTGATATGCCGTACTCTTCATCCACCCAGTCACTGGGTATGCTCCACTGCTTATAAACGGTGGGTCTACCCATTGGAGGAGGTGGTGGAACAGGGATAACACATCGAGGGAAGAAACACTGATAGACTGATAGTTTTGTTTCCAAGTTTAAAGTGTCATTGAAAGTATTCCCACTTACAATATAGTACAAATCAAGTGAAGACTCATTAAAATGCCAATCACCATGTGACGCGTTGGGACGACGTGGGATATCAATAAAGCTGGTAGTATCGATATCTTCTAGGATGCGAAGGTAATCGGGTCGCTGGGTGAAAGGATGTCGAATCCACAAATCATCTTCTGGTGCAATGTCAAAGAACCCAGCATTGTAACTGATGTTGGTGATGTGTGTTAGATTCTGGAATATCAGAGTAGTGGTCTCACCAACTAACACCAGCGACATCCAACCATCAGGATGAGTGAGTCGCTTATTTCTGAAAGGTACAACAGAACTTCCATAAATATTTGAAAGAATGGCGTTTACGAATAGGAGTGATTCCGGTTTCGGGTTATTCCATGCCATCCTTCGAAAGCTAACATTCCAACAATAACTTCCAGCATTCGCACCAACAGACAACTCAGGTACATCCTGCATGCAATTATCAGGAGGCAGGAGTCCCATCGTAGGGACAATGGAGAAAGAGCCATTCTTTCCCGTGATGGACCCATCCATGTCAGAATGAACTGTTTCATGTTCCCATAGGAAAGAGACACGGTTTGTAGTGTTGATGAAATGAACACCAGACCATCTCACCTCCCATCCACCTTGTCGAGATTTGCAATGCGAACAACCAGCAATAGCACTGCAAGATGATTTGTCAAAGTTGGCAAAAGTGATATTACGAAATGTGGAACCTCTGTGATGACCAGTTCGAACACCCGCACTCCCACACAACTCCTCTTCCAGTCCGGAAATTCGAGACGATACGAAGCTATCGTACACCAGACAGCCATCTTCACTCTCAGTATGCCACACACTGGGAATCGTCACTTCCAATCCTGCCAACTCGTTGCTAATCGCGTTGAAATTACGCCAGTGGACAGCTCCGGTCTCCACGGTTTCAGCTCCGCGCATGTTATGCCAAGTCAGGAAATCGGAAAACAGCGCCACTGTAGGAATCGTCGACTCACAACTACCATTCTTTTTGGGGGAATAATTCGGAAAGATCCATAGTCCATAGCGACCGAATGAGTGTGCAGAGTTGTTAGTGAACTCTCGCATCACCACATGGCGGGGACACACGGTGGACGTGAAACTGGGTCCTTCAGGGTGAGCAGACAGTCGAACCCAATAACCGAATGTGCTCCCACCAGCAGCTGCGTTGTGTGACACCACGTTGTCAGGGTTCGTTATCCAGAAGGCAGCAGGAGTCACGTCCACATTCAACAGACTGCTGGAAGAACGGACAAACACAGCCAAGTTGTAACGGATAACATTCCCCGTCTCAATCCCGTCTTCCAGAAAGAACGCATGTCCCTTCACATTGTAAGCAACATTGTGCTCCACCACCAGGCCATGCACTGCATGGATTGTCACAGCACGATTGAACGTGTCGTGGATAGCACAGCCGCGCACATACGAGTGAGACACGTTACCGTTGAGGTGGTAGTGGATCGGGTAGCGACCCAGTCGGAATGCCTGACCGGCATGTCTCACCTCCACATACTCCAGACGTGCCTGGGCTGCGTGGGTCGGGGAGTGGATCATGATGTGTGCACCGAACTCATCACTCCCGATCTCCTCACCGAATCGACCTTGGAAGCAAGACTGAGTCGCGTGCTGGTCGTGGTCAAACGCGAGAGAGCAAGGAGCGATCTCCTCTGTCCATTCGTCATTCACGGACCCTTCAACTACGATGTTACGTGTCAGTAACCCAACCTCGGCTTTCAAATGGAGATCTTCTTCTCCATTCGACATCACAAAACTCAAATGTTCGTACTCGAGAGCGGGATTGATTCCCAATTCAGTCAAACCATTCCCAACACTCACACTTGTGATCAAAACACGTTCATTTCCAACAGGACCGAACCCAGACGTAGCAATCACAATCTCGTCTCCAACCGACCAGTTCACCTCGTGCTCTATTGTGATTTCTGTGTCGTTAATATTCGCGGTTCTCGACAGTCTGCTCCAAGTGATGGGAATCGGTTTACCGTGTAGCTCCAGGGTCCCATCTCTCACAGCCAACACCTTCGTGCCGTAGACAGGAAGTTCTGGCTTTCGAGCATGACCGTGGATCCTGATCACAGCCCTGTGCTGGAAATGTTCCTCTTCTGTCCCCACTTGTAGAACACCCCCGTCAGTCACGAGGATATACTCACTGTTCAGTTCGATGTCCTTCTCATCGAACACGAGCTTCCCTTGTATCAGAAGGAAGGACAGTGTGGGCGTGGAGATATCCAACAGGATGGTCTGGTTTGGACTGATCACCACGAAATCACCTGCAACAGGCAGACTCGTTCCTCCCCACGTGTAGAGGGAAGACCATACATCGATGAATTCAAATGTCCCGCTACCTTCTGCATAGCCCTTCGAATCAACATGCACATCAACAGACACTTCAAAGCTCTGCAGACTACTCGGAGAGTAGCACTCGATCTGAGAATCAATTACAGAACTCACATTACAGGTTAGTTCACCCAATCTCACTGTGATGTCTTCTTTCACAGTTCCGAATCCAACTCCTGTGATAGTCACAAGCACTCCACCCCCTGTCCCTCCTCGATGAGGGTCGACGCTTGTCACATTTGAGAAGAGAGAAGTTTGATAATGAAACATATCAGTCAGCGCAACAGTTTGAGAATTCACACTAACTTGGATGTTGCAGGTTCTATCAGTAGGGTGACCTGGTGCACGACATTTCAATGAGTGAGAAGAAGATTCAGATACATAAATTACGCAATTGTTATCACAAACTGTCACTGTCGCGTTTAGTGGATCGAACCCATGCCCACTCAATTCAATATCTCGCCCCATCATACCACTGTTGTAAGTCACGTTATCTATTTGAAGTTCAAACGTGTAAGATTGAGATGTTACAGAACAGCCGTAAACGCCATTCCTTACTAACGGAGTGTAAGATCCTGATACGAGATTCGATGGAAGATTACACATAATGGACGAACTATCAACACTCACAACAGAGCATTCAAATCCACCAAATACGACTGTTACATTGTCAGAATTCGATCCAAAGTTGGATCCAGATAGTTCAAGTTGGCCACCTGTTCCACTGGAAGGTGATATACTAGCGATGGTGGGAGTAGAATTACTAGAAAATAGAAACGCGGGACTATCTGCAATCATCAAACCATTAACTGTAACGGAGACTAGCTTGGAACCTACAGATGGGTGAGTGGAACATTTCACTGTGTTGTATGAAACATCGACGATATCACAAGGATCTGTCCCGATAATCACGGTAGTCGTGTCAGGAGAGAAACCGTGGCCATTGATTGTTAAGAGTGTACAACCTCCTGTACTACCTGACAACGGAGACAGCTGGGTAATGCTACCTCCAATTGATACAGTATTAGAGGTGTCAGGTATGGTGGCACATCCTAAGTTCAGGACAATCACTGACACGGGGTAATCTCCGAGAACGAGGGAACTCACGTTACAACTAATCCTGTTCATTGAAACTTGAAAATAAGTACACACATGCTCTCCCACTTCTACTGTAATATCTGAAGCATCACTCGTAGGAATACCATCCACAGTAATCATTGTCTCGTGCGGACCTTCCACTGAAGAGATCTGAGTAACTTGAGGCGTGTAAGTGACAGAATATTCAAAGTGGAAACTAGAAGACTCTAAAATGGAGCAGTACGAAATGTTCAGTGGAAATACACTGCCAATGTTCTTACTCGTGCGACAACTAATTTCATGATATGTCTGTGATAAGATCACACACTCACTACCCAAATTCAGCTGTGTCACTTGGTTCAGTCCATAGCCATTTACGGTGAGGATGGTGCAGCCTTCCAGTGATCCTGTCTGTGGAGACAGCCCTGTCACACTTGGTTTAAGATAGTATTCACTTTTCGCAGACAATAAAGCATAGCCGTTATTCCCAAATAACACACTCACCGGTAAGCTGCGACATGTGGGGACCTCATAGTTCTCGTTGAGTCTGCAAAAAGCTGTTGTGTCGTTTTGCTGAAACACCTCGCACGGAAACTCGGAATCCAGTAGCAGTTCTATGGAATGGTTCATGAAATGGGATCCTGACACAGTGATCACATCTCCCCAATCACCTTCACTGGGTGTGATTGTTGAAATATGTCCGCTCTGACAATCCCAGAATACGAACTGAAGACCATTCACACCTGTGACTGGAGGAAGTGGTGTCTCACAGGTTGGATCGATGGGTATAGCTGTCACACTCGCAGGGAGTGAAGGAACAGAGGAAGGAGAGAAGTTGTGAGCAGTGAAAGAAATGTCAGAAGTGAAAGAAGATAGTTCACTCACGTTAATCACTCCCCTCATACTCGGTACTACACTGTTCTGGTAGTACCGAATACCAGGTTGATAGAAACAGTGGGAGAAATTACCACTCGAGCTCACCTCACTTGAGAAACCATCCACGACATCACTTCCAAAAGCGTCCGTCTCACTCACTCCATACTCGATTAAACCAGCCCCCACCCAGCTCCATGTCACCCTGTCTCCAGGTTGGACCGTCACACTACTCGGGTTCCAAGCATAGCCATAACCGAACTCACTGCTGTAGCCTGAGTTGTCGATGGAATGCTGCTTCCAAGTGGAGCCTATCCTGCACTCCAGACGAGTGCTGTTAAGGAATAGAACACTGCAAACAGTGCCCACCGGGGAAGATGGGAAAGTGATGCTGATGTCAGAACAGAAACCTTGTCCGAGGAATGTCAGAATGGATCCTCCCAAGCGAGAGCCGACTAAGGGGGAAACACTGCTCACAGAGAACTCGTAGTTAATCGGGAATTCACTGCTTCCATGTTCCACGTGTGTCAAGGTGAGAATGGCTGTACCAGGTGGGTTAGGAGGGACAGTACACACAATGCGAGTTCCAGAGTCCTCAATACTCACAGCGACACAGTTTTCGTCTGCAACATGGATAACAAGTTTCGATACATCATCGTAGAAGTTACTTCCATATATGGTAATCAATCCACCACAGGCACCGAATGTATCAGGCTGGACACTAGATATGTTGGGAGATGTTGTTGTTACCTCATAGGTCACCTGTAAACTGGAATTCGTCACGTTTCGAATGGATATTTCGATGGGATATGTTCCAATAGGATTAGCAGGAGATTCACACTGTATATGAGTATTATTGGCACTCAGTAATACACATTCTTTAGTGTTTATCACAACCGAAATATCTTCTGAACGATCCCCAAAGCTTCCTCCTGTGATGAGAAGATGAGTTCCTCCACTTCTACTCAAAGTGATGGGGTTTGCACTGTACACCGTCATTAAATAGGAAAATGAAGAATTAGTTGAGAATCCATATTCTAGAATGTGAACTCTCACTGAGAGTACTCCACATGCATGGAGAGGGACGACACAAGTTATCTCACTCACACTCCATACCACTTCTGTGCAGTTAACACCTCCAACCAGTACGTACACACCAGCGGATTGTGTACCGAATCCTGTGCCTGTCACAGTCAGCACACTCCCCTCCTTCCCTGACTCAGGGGAGGTGTCTGTGATGGTTGGAGTGGCACTAGAATCGTACTCGAAAGCACAGCTGCCATTGTCACAAGCCGCAGGGACATGGTTCACGAGGACTGACACTTGAGCTGAGCTGTGAGAGCTACGCAGCATGTCTGGAGGGAGAAATGGTAAGCAGAGACCTCCCTCCCTCAATGTTGACACTTCAATCGATACGTCACCAAATACTTTCACATTCGTGTCATCCACCACCATCTCATCCTTGTCCCCTCCCACTTGCACCCACTCCACCGTCCACGTGTACCCCCTGCAGTCCCCACTCCGTCCCACAGACACTTCTCCCTCTTCAAACGTCTCTTCGATAACACTTCCCAACTCTTCACGCGTAGCCTGCACGTCGATTGCTCGAGTCAATGCGGCTCCTTTCTGAAGTGTGAAGTTCCCCTGAATGGGTGGAGAAGCATGCTGGACACGCGTAATGTTGAATTCAGTGACAGGAGAATGGAACTCGTCGTACGCTACTGCTATCAGAGGGAAGCCGTGGCCACACTCAAACGTTGTCAATCGAATGTCAAAACACAGACTAGAGTTGAGGCTAGAAGGACTAAGCTCGTCAATAACTGTCACATCTACGAATATGCCGTTAGGACGAGTAGGGGGGATGGGGGATCGGTATAAGGAGATTGGATATTGTGCAAAGGCGACCTCATCAACAAATAACTCAGCAGAATACTTGGATATCGTGATGGAAGTAATAGAGTAGCCTGAAGCAGAAGATATTTCGACAAATGTATCATTCAGCTCAACTAGCTTACTGAATACATTTTCACACTGATAAGACCATGAAGAGACTTGAGGAGTAAAACTCTCTTGAGATATAGTCACACTACTATATAGAGTGTCCTGACTCTCATTCTGCCACTTCACACCTAGAGATATACTTGGACCAACAGACCCGATGTAGGCGAAACATAGATATTGGTAATATCTGGCATCAAACTCTTCAGCTTCCACGAACGATCCACCATTCTCTTTCAAATGCGTCGAGGTAGAGTGGAATATGCGATAAGGGTTTCTAACTGATTTCTTTCCACAATAAGGTTCGACAGTTCCATTCAGCGTTCCTGAGACAGATCCTGTCCCAGTCTCGTAGTCCTGCAGCAAGAAGTTGATTCCTTTCGGGTACTCACACTTTCTGAAGAATAACGCCTCGATTGACTGACGGATCTGAGTCGTGGTGGCTGTGAATGGAATCGGGACACTTTTAGTGGCGCCAAAAACGAGAGTGAAATTCACATCAGCCTCCAACCCTTCTGAAATCACTGAAGTGAGAAGACTCACTTTCGCTGTCTCATTTGTCGCACAATCCAATTCTGACACCTCAAAACCAATCACTTCCCTCACTCCGACCTCTTTAAACGTGAACTCCCACAGCAAATGAGTCCCGTTATCGCGAACACTAACATTCACACCTCCTGACTCAACCAACGCGCTATTCAACAGGTTCACTTCCTCTTCCACGCACTCAGAGCTACAGTTGAGGAGAAGAGAGGAGACGTTTCCTCTGTACAGCACGTCCACTCGTGGGGTGTGACACTCGGTGGAGTTCATCCACTCAGACGTAGCGTTACACACGTCTGTGTTGTTGGCTGTGCTGTTACAGGATGCGTTCACAAGCTGTGAGAACGCACAACACTGTTCGCGGAATTTAACAGGGATCGCTACCACTTGAATAGAGTGGTTGCCTCTGTTCCTTTCCAACACCTCCACTCGCTGCCACTCATCAAACGGGTTGTTCGTAGTCCTCACTCTCTGTTTCTCATTCTTGGCCGAGCTTAGTCGAGCGTTGACAAACTCACTCTCAAACAATCGAATACTGACCACGGGGAGGGAATTCTCAGCCAGTGCATACAGGTAGTACAGTTCTCCCTTTACGAGAGAACAAACGCCACTACAAGATGAAGCAACGGCATTCGTGGCAGGATAGCCTGTCGCACTCATGTACACTTCGCCAGATGATGATGTGAACGTGTAGCGACCTGTTTGAGGTGCAACGAAGAATCCAGACAACTTCACCACATAATTCTCAGCACTTATAGGCGGGAGATCGGACACAGTGTCTACATAGCTCGTCTCACTCATTGCCAAGTCGAGAGTGTCGATATCCGAGAGAGAACTCACACCTTGATCCCGCCACACGTGCACACTCCACCCCCTCTGACCTGGATACAGACTGGTGGTGTCACCCTGCTTGGGACTCCTGCAAACAATCTCACCTAGACTAGCTACAACTATCTCACACTCTCTCTCACCTACAAATACCTGAACGCTGTCCACGTTGTCATGGAAGTAGTCTCCATACACTGTCATCAGAGTATTCCCTTCCCTGCTTCCCATGAGAGGGGAAACGCGCCTAATCACAGAGTACTGTTGGACCAGGAATGCTCTCAGCTGTGCGGACACGAGGAGAGCCTCTCTACTCACCACACTCCTGCCTTTGGGACCGGAGAAGAGCCAGCTGGCGTTGAAGGAGCCGATGTCAGTGGAGCTGGGCTTACACACGGCATAGCCGGTGTCGTCTTCCTCACTCACGGCTAAGCCGAAGAGCGTCTCGTTCTGAGAGTCGCTGTCGTACAGGTGGCACACGGAGGGACCCAAATACACGCGCTCTATCTGCTCCTGTCCAATTTGATCCTCATCCGTCTCCCCATACTTGTCTGTGTAAATGCGACCGCTCAAGTTGAACAGAGCTCCTGGTCGTGTGTAGCGAGGACTCGCGTCAGAGATGAGCGGCGTCTGGTCTGACCGGTAGGTGAATGAACCGGTAGAATCGACCGAGATGCCGTCTGATATTATGGAGACTGAGTATCTATAGCTTCCCGAAGCTATAAATAGGAAGGAATTCTATAAATATGGCTAGGTTGTCACATACCCGATAGTTTTGAAACTAGCTGGACATTTTGAAAACAAACTCCAATACCGAAAATCCTGAATTCGCTTCATCTAACAGGAGTAACTAGTAGTTGTATATTATTCGTTGGCCACTGAAACACGTAAGGACTAGTGACGCATATAACTGTAGAGAGGTCAATCGTTTGAGATTTGACCCACTAAGGGGTATTATATGATATCTCAGAGTCACTCACAGGCAATGAATTTTGTCATGATTTCGCAAAGAATTTTACGGCCTCATCCCCGAAATGTATGTCAACTTATAAGAATATGACAAAATTTGGCTAAAATACAAATAACATTATTTTAAAAATCAGTTAAAAATCGGACGTAGCGGCGTAACATAGTTGATCATGCAAATGGTGAGGGTGAGGGATAATAAAATATTCACTTACTGCGTCCAGAATTTCCTGTCACACAGACTATCTGCTCGGAGTTTGAGGAGTAGGACACTGCTTCGCAGGGCAGGGTCTCAGTCGGATTGTTGGTTGTTAGTCGCACTATGTTACCATTGGTTTCATATGAGTCTCCACTGAAGCCACTCCCAGATATTGTCACCCTGGTCCCTCCTCCTAGACTCCCCACCGAGGGAGAAATGTCTCCATTTGAAGTGGAAAATAAGAGAAATAGCAAAGTTATTACTTTCAGAATCATTCGCATTATATCTTGATGCACTATGCTCTAGACTCGTAAATATGTATCTTAGCTAAAGCATCAAGCTTTTATATTGAACCGGAAGTAACACCTCAATCTTCTAGGCAATCATGCATGTAAGCTTGTTTTCAATTTGGGATGAATTCATTGCTTTTTAGATTGCCGACTCGCGTATTGTTGTTTTTTCTCCATAACGGATTTACGGGAAAACCACAAGTATGAGATGAATTAAATTTGGATGTAGAATGTTCATGGGCATAGGCGCCGAACCCGGGGGGGCTCAAGCCCCCCTGGAATCGAAGATGGCCCATAGACGCAATACAAATTTTAGGGCTGAGCTAGAACGCCAAAATTACCCATATATTTCGAAAAGTTCGGCGTCCCTGTTCATGGGTATACCAAGTTGCCATACTATGTACTTTGTTCCGACACATCGCGACACAATTGTGCCATTGTATGTCTTCTTGATCATAACTCGAAAAAAATTCAAATTATTTTTCAAACTTGACACAGTAAATGATTATAATCAAAGATACAGGAATTTTTTTTAGATCCTATTCAGAATTTCCATTTGAAACTCAAATTTCTGTCGACATGTACTCCTCTCGATTTAATTAGCAGTAAATGGAATCAGAATTTAAGCTCCCTCATTCATGTTTAGGATTTAACACTTTAATCAGGTTATTAACATGGCACATAAATAGAGTGACACCAAAAGATCAAGAAAATAATATCAAAAATTTGTTTCTATTATTTCTATCATAACTGCTCACTCTATTACATCGTTGCCAGTTTAACGTCTGTGTAGATTAGTCCAGAGTTTTGAGCAATTTTGCTAATTCCTTTGGAGACGGCCTTTGATCAGGTGTTTCACTGCGGAGAATATACAATAGCTTACATTCTTTGTTCACAATCATATCTCCACCCATTTGATGCGACTGGCCACCTTTAATAGCTGGTATTGTCGAGAAAAAATGAGTAATTGCTATTTTAAGATCTTTTCCTAGTCTCTTTCTGTCCAAAATCCCAACTGGTCTTTTGTAGTAGCTCAATGCATCATACAGTTTCAGATTCTGATCAAGGAACATTGGGAAACTTGTTTTCGTTCCTTTAATCCAGTTGAGAGCTGTTTTTCTGTCGTAAAAAGCCACAAGGACAATATCGAGCTGCTCCATAATGGCTTGCGTCCTTTCCAGCTCTTCAACATGTGCCTTTCAGAATGGTCAGAAAGGGTCCCTCAGGAATATGAAGAGCGTTTTCTTTGAACTATCTTGTGAAGCTAGTATCTGGGTTAGCGAGGTCTCTACTCCACTCTCTACGCTTTCTACCGTAAGTGAGGGTGAGAGAATGTCTCCAACATTGGCTGTGGGACCAATTGGGTCTGCCTCAGCCATTTGCGATTGTTACTGTTACTGTTAATAAATCAATTTACTTAGGAAGAGAATTCTATCTCAACTGTTACGTACTCTGTACAAGTATATATGTGCACTATTTTATCGCTATCATATATCGCTTTGGGTACATTTGTCAGGGAATACATACAATTCGTGACCTTACAATTCTTGACAGGATTATATGCAGTCTAACATCGATTTAAAATGACCGTGGGGTCCACTCTATTTATAGCATGGACGCCACATTTCTAAGGTTTCCCCGCACAAAATGACTTACCGGAAATGAGTTAGCAAAATCTTAATAATGTTGACGGGATGCCATGAATTATTACTAAATCGATACGAGGAGTGGAACTTAGTTCTCAAATACACGAGTTCCAAAATATTCGAAACCCAGGTTAGATAATGAATACGAAACATTGTAAGGTCACGAATTGTATGTATCCCATTTGTCATGTACTAATTGATCAATTCTCTCTTATTCTTGATGGTTAACTCCCTACACACAGTTGGACCATTGATTAAGATTGAGCACGCACTCACTGGTTTTCGTGATACCTTTGCAAGATGATGGGGACCATGCATGTTAGGCAGAAGCAAACGGTTGTGTCTCGTGTTTATTTATGGTAGCCTATATAATTTTACAATAAATTCCTCATTCCTTTGTAATGGAATCGTCTAGTGTAAAAAGTTCTTTTCAATCTGGAAATCAAAATTTTCATGCTTGAATTGTTAATTAGAACCATGGCTAGCCGTGACGAAGAGAAGTCAAAGCAGAAGTCTAGCTCACTCGCTAACCTCCCTCCTCACTTCTCCCAACAGCTGTTGAATAAGAAGAAACTCTCCGAACTAATGAACGAAATAGATCCAGATAAAGTTCTCGATGGTGATGTAGAAACTTTCCTTCTACAAGTAGCCGATGATTTCCTTGAAAATGTGATAACGCAATCCTGCATGCTAGCGAAGCATCGTAAATCTACCAATTTGGAATTGAAAGACGTACAACTGTGCTTGGATAAGAACTGGAATATGTGGATTCCAGGTTTTGGGACTGAGGAAAAGGCTCCAGCGAAAAAAGCTCTTCCGACTGAATCCCACAAGCAAAGGATCAATCTGATCAAGAAAGATCAGAGAAAAGTGTGATGTGTCAATAATGCCACCCTCAATCTTTCTGTTGTATATGAATTAAACGCAGGGGTAATAGTAAATAATTTATTGTTGCGCCGCAAAAAAATGAACCTTTATTTTCCAACAATTCGCATCGAAATCGTAGAGAAAACTAAGTGTTTATTTATCTAAAACATCTTCCAATTCTTTTGTCCGAAAAAACTAATAGTCATTTTTCTTTATTACATTTATTGTCCATAATATTAGCTCGCTCTATCCAGGCAGATAAACTATAAACTGTAGAATGGCCGAGTCTCCACACCGTGATACTGGCACACCTACGAACACAGACATGCCTGAGAACTCTCTATTCCAACCTTCAGAGCTGTACAAACAGGTATGAATGTACCCCTCCCTTCCCCCCCCAACATAAGATGTAACTAAATGTAACTTTTTTTACTTTACTTTTTACTCAGATAAGTCGGTTCTTGGAGCGTTTTTTCGAGCCCACTCATGTTCCAGTGGAGAGTAAAGTCGAACTGTCTGGCCTCACGAGTGCCATCCCCTTCCAATCCATCCTAGACATCCTCTACATATACTTCTGTCCAGAGGGAGAGTCCCATCCTGACCCGCCCAACTCCTCCCTTCGTGCAGGCGGTACTCAATTGGGAGCCGTGGTGAGCACTCTCATTCCGTACATCAGCGTTGCGTATGACACACAGCAGCTGGAGCATGTCGTGGGACGTGTCAGTAAGGAGTGCTCAGAATGGATCAGGGACATGGCCTGCCTGCCTGATTTCACCGGGACAATGTTTCACTTGGACAGGTATTGTGACTTTCTTATCAGGCACGGGTCCAGGTACCCCTTCCCTCCCCCCTCCGGTGGACCCGTGTGTTTTTATACTACCTATAGTTCCCATTTTTATCTCACTAAGGTTTGCAAAAGTATAAAATGTTATAAAAGGCGTTTAACAAATGACAGCCATCATCACTCTCCTCGTATTTTCTATAATTGTTATCTTCCCCCTCCCTCATAATTTACTGCCATATGCAACCTCTAATATTCATGTGTTAACCGTATTAACTCAATAAGCTACCTGATTATGAATAGAGAGTTCACTAAGTATTCAGGATTGAATATAGATCATTGTGATAGTAATTAGCTCTGCATTGTTCCATTAATATCCATAACATTATTATTGTGTGATAATATTGAATGTGTACTGGTTCTGTGTCAGTATTTACAATGCAATTCCTCCATCTTATATTAGCAGTTGTGATATCGAATGATTATTACGTTCAGTGAAGAGGTGACGGAGGGGTTTGCCCCACTCTTAGCCTCGCTCAACAAAGACCTTGTACTCCCTATCTGTAAACTGGCCATCAACGCATTCTTAGGCAAGGAAAGCATTTCTGAGTTCGCTCCATTCCTGAAGCAGAACACTGAGTTAACAGCTGACAAAGCTAAATTCCTACTGAGAGCGATCCAAGAGATATTCTACGAGTCGACTAAAGTTAATCTTAACGAGCAAGATTTCTTCGAATCACTGAAGTTGATCGGCATTACGGACGCTGCACAAGACATGTACTCTGTCTACCAAGAGCACCGCCTCTACTTGCGCGAAGCTCTTAAGCCGGGGATAACCACTACCTCCTACTCCAACTTAAGATGGCGCGTTGAGGTACAGGTGGCACGGAAAACAATGCTACAAGAGGCGCTGCCTAAAATTACGTTGTGTTTGACACTCGGCACGAAAAGAAAAGCTAATAAAGATTCCGAAGATTTGACCATCGTAGCTAAACCGGGGGAATTGACCGATCTGAAACACGTCATTCTGCAAATGGACCCCAAGACATTGACTAGGATCACTCACATCCTTGAAGGCGCACTCCGTGAGATGGTAACTCCATACTGCCGGCGTGTAATGAGACATATCAAATGAGGAAAGAGAGAAGAGATGTAGCTATTCATGTTTGTGTCGTAAATATAGTTATAATATTAGTTTATTGTGTAACTATCAATTGAATAAATTGGATATAAAGTGATGATAAAGGTTTTTACTGGCCAGTCGCAAATAGTCGAGATAGGTGTTAGCGTTCAGTTTTTAGAAATGTCAGAAAATAATTTTTACTAGGATTGACATTTGTCTGAATGTAGGAGATGTATCGGTGGCGTCAGTAAGACAGTGCAGGTAGCTCTACACCAGCAGTACCCTGCCCTCTACGAAGAGGGACAAATCTGTCTCCAGTCCAACCCCCCAATCATATACATCAGTCCAGCAGCCCCCCCTGATCTCGAGCAACAGCTGTCCCTCTCCCTGTCGATCGGATGCAAGTTCATAAAGCGTCTACCGCCAGTATCCACTTCCTGTCTTACCATCGACGTTGCAAAGTTCGAAGATATTATCAAGCAAGACAAGGGGGAAGGTAAGGTTAAAATATAATATTTATTTTTTCAATAAGAAATTAAATAGAATTCACAGTCGAATAACTAAGATCCAGTAATTGGAGAGGGGGAGTGTATCAATTCGCGTTTAACCCCAATTCTAGTATTGTTTTCGCGGCAAGGCGTATAATTGCATCTTCATCAAGATTCCATCCGGTGTTCGCTACTTCGAACTGATAGAGACAGTCGTTCAGCTGTTTAAGACTCTGGTCATGTTCGTTGCATCTGTGCCTTTTGAGCCTCTTTACCCAAGCGTCTGATGATTCTTCTTCCTTTTCAAATTTACGTTTTACCTGTCCGAACACAATCTCGCCAGGATCCTGCATCTCACAAGTTCTACCACAATCTCGAGTTGTAATCTCTTACTCATCATCAGATATCCGTTGTATTTAATTGCTTAAATCGATGCCTATCTCAGACTTAGTTGAGTTAGTATCTATTAGGAATTTGACCTTTGGGATATGCAAATTAAATTTAAAATAGTTTACAGGGGGCCTATAGTAAGCAATGTTTGATTTCCATTTTGTTGATTCCTGCTCCCATCAGATTTAGCGCTAGTTCAAGTTATCATGGAATTTTTTGAAAACGATCCAAGGGCATTCGTCAATGTACCTATTCAATGATTTCATTCACGAGACAATGCATCGATTGGGTTGCCAAGAGTCAAACTCAATCGATTGTGCAACGGGATAAGAATTGCTCCCCTTCAAAGTTTTAATTAATTTTTGTTCATAGGTAGACGCCCATTGTTCCTTCTCGCTTACATTGGAACACCCGAAACAGGACATTCCGATGACTTCGCTCGAATCAGCTTCCTCTGCTCTATGGATAACATATGGCTGCACTTGTCTGGAGTTTCTCTCTCCAACCTTATTCTCTCCCACAAACAAAGCAATGAACCTTTAGTGGAAACTGTCACAGGAGCTAACTCCGTTACATTCGACATTGGTCTATGGTTTGGATTGCCGACCCTGCCCAACGTAACACTGTATAGAGAGGGTGAAGATGTGATCAGTAACAGAGACGTCATGCAAAAGTTGTTAGAGATTAAAACTCAACAAGACTACCTCTTGCCACTCGTTGTATGGACTACCATTCTCTCCATAGGTATTGCATCAATTTCTCATTCACCAACCACCATACGTGTTAATAGATTCCTCTCATAGGAAGAAAGGCTCTGGTTAACACAGTTGACTATGCAATGGGGATTTCTACTGCTATTGTACAGGGCTTGAGTGAAATTCCTTCAATCAAGCTCTTCTCACCCGATGTTGGTAGTTACATGATTCGTTTTGGGTATAGAGGTCCTCCGTTTATACTTAAAGGAAAGGGGAAGGATTCTACAACAGAGGAACAGACACAGTATTTACCCGTCGAGGTAACTTCAGCTAACTCATGCTCGCTCGTTTTTTTATATACTAACATCGCCGTTATTATTAATCGAATATTATTCACCCCCCCCCCCATTCACTTTTAATACATTTTTCGCATCTTTTTCAAATTCTATAACACTGTCCAAGTTAAAATACTAAACTAAAATGCACGGAACAATAATTACAGCTGGTTCCTATATTACTTCTGCATCACGTTATCTCGATAGAAGATTCTTACTGCCTGCATTTGCTCTCCGCACATGTTAATGTGTGATCGCTTCTCTCTAATCCTCGTCACAGCTTCATCGGGGCTGATACCATGCAGTTGCATGAGGTAGCATGTTACGACTGTCGTACTACGTCCTCTGCCTGCTTTACAATGCACGTATGTACTTTTCCCTTCTCGTCCTATCTCCTTTATGAAATCTATCCCTCGGTGGATGTCTGTCTGTGTGGGGGCTCGGAAGAAATCAACCGTTGGGAGTTGTTGCTGTTCGATTCCTCTCCTTGCCCACTCCTCTCTCGACAGGATCGTGTAGCGTGTTTCGAAATGTTCATTCATGCTCAGTACCCCGCCCACTCCCTCGTCTTCTAGCTGAGGGACGAATGTCCGCAAGGGAAGCGCGCCTAAAATCACCTGATTGTCGATCCGGTCGAACCAGTGGCGAGTTTGAGACCGGTTCATGTAGCTGAACAGGAGAGTCGGGTAGAAGAATAACCGCGAGTAGATTTTGGCGGAAATTTCTTTAAAAAATCCAGCCATCACATATATATCTAATTTAGAAATTATATATCACAGCAATTGTTATAATATAATGCATTTTTTAAATGTCTAATTTCAGATGACCAATGACTTCTTCAATATAATCTGTGAATCCCTGGTCCCAGACTTCCCCAGTCTACAACTCCAGGAGGGGCCCGACTCCCAAGAGATGCGCTACCTCAGCATAGACGTGTACCACTGCTTCACACAGCTGGGGGCTGGTCTGGAGGAAGTGGAGAAGTTCATTCGGAAGATGAAACGGGTCGCAGAAGAGTTGGATATCAGTCTACTCGCTCGAGTGCACCTGAGCAAGCAATTGCACAGGGAGCCCAATCTGTTCATGAAAGAAGTTAAGGGTAATCAACAATTCCAATAGATAATTCCCAGCTAACAGGGCATGCCTAATTTCCGGGACGGGACAGAAAAGGTACCTAATTTCCGGGACGGGACAGGTTAAGATACCTAATTCCCGGGACGGGATCCCGTCCCGTCCCGGAAATTAGGCATGCCCCAGCTAACATGATGACAATGCTTTACAATATGTATCATATTTATATAGGTCGTCCTTCCATCGCGTGTATCCACTACATCCCCACCAAGCTAGTCAACTCTCCGCTACTGAGACCTGAGCAGATAACACAGCTTAACAAAGCTAACCGAGGCCTTGCAGTGCATATGAACAGCATACATCCTGCCTACGGACACTGCGAGATGCAGGACTACTTGTATGTGGAGCTGAGGAGGATTAGGCCAGGCGAGGAGGAGGCTTTGTACCAGTCTATCACCGAGCTGAAGGAGCAAGCTCAAAAGTGAGTGTCCATTGTTTTTTAATCGCTCAATTCTCTCTTGCATGCTTCAAGCAAATATTAATGATTTATTTGGACCAGGAATGTTGTTAACTCATTTCCGGTGAAGTTATTTTGGTGGAAAGCCATGAGAATTCGGAGTACAAACTCTAGATAGAATGTACCCCATTAGAATAGATATAACTATTCATGTCCCTATCTCCTGCTTCACAGATTGGAAACTGAAACTGAACAGCTAGAAGTTCTCTCAGAGCAAGTAACAGCCGTCCTATCCAATGTTCAGGCAGAGTTGGTCGAGGAGCAAGATAAAGCATTCTGGGAAGAAGGCATTATGCGCAAAGTGCCACTAATCGGATCGTTCGTTAATTGGTGGTCTCCTTACGCTCCACAACCAACTGGCAGGAGCTTCAACTTCATATCTGGGAAAATGGAGACGACAGAAGATGTTTATAAAAGCAGAGCTCAAATTACAACAGATGAATCGGGACTATCTCTTGCAGATTCGTCAAGAATCTCCGCTTCTAACTTGAGTCTCGTGTCAAAATCCGGTGCAGAAGAATCCCCTGTCCGTGAGAAAGATCAGTCTTGATTTCGCTTTCAATTAATTAAAGTAGTTTAGAACTCTTCACATTCATATCAAGAGATAAATTTGTACATGGAGCAGATTAGTTCACTATATAGATACTCACTAATTAACTGTTATTTTCATAACGTATAAATATATTAAATTTATTAGAACTGAGATCCATAGTCATTTCATTTATTAATTCCTCATTCAATTCGTATAAATTAATTTAACGTTCCTTATTAATAAATTTATGGGTAATTAACTGCTTTGCATTAAGCTCTGAAATGGCGTTGAACAACGTGAAGGGTGCGTTTAAAGGGCCTCAAGGGAGTCCTGTCCCCAAGAAAAAGGAAGGACCGCGGACGATAATAGACGGGATCGATTACTACATCAAATACCTTGGAAAAGCGCCCACAGACAAAGTCCATGGTGTCGGTAGTACTGAAGCTGCAGTTGACATAATCAGACAACAGGCAAAGGAATCGAAGATCATGCACAAGGTCAAAGTAACCATCTCGACGAAAAGCATTAAAGTGACCGACCACCCGACTGAAGTTGCTCTGTTCGAAACTCCCTTGTATCGCGTGTCCTACTGCACTGTAGACCAGACCAATAATAAGATATGCTGCTACATCGTGCGAGAGAGTGGCTGCAAGGAAATGAACGTACATGCGTTTTATTGCGGGAAAAAGTCGAAAGCGGAAGCACTCACTCTGACAGTGGCTGAGGCGTTTAACATCGCATACGCTGATTGGCAAGCGAAGAAACTGCTAGCGAATAACCAAGACGATGCGACTAGCAAAGAACCGGATCCAGTAGATGACAGCGATGAATCTACAGAGATGGAAGCAGGTCCATTGGATGTGTCTCAACAGGGGAGAAAGAGGGAGCTCTCCCAAGTGTTAGAGGAACCTCAGAAGGGGGCCGCTTCACTCAATACAAGATTGGAGAGTTGTGAAGAGATTCCTGAGACGAATCCTGTTTCTATGGCCTCGATGGGGTTAGACGACGTGTTTGGCGGAGGGGAAATGAAAATTTCTGATTTCTCAGCTGAAGTTCAAGCTTTTTTACGCGGAGAGGTTTCAGCGGAGGATTTAGTACGTGCGCGAAGTGTTGATGATCTCCTAGACCTATAATGGACGAATTCGAATCATTGCATGCTTTTGAACTAATGGATGCTGTCATTTTAATTCTCTTTTGAGTTTGTATATTATTTTACATAAGAATAGAATTGTCATGTATGTATGCTATAGTTATGCTCAATTCAATCAAATATTTGATTATACTAAGTACGTATGCGGATTCTCATTCTCTTTCTTGGCCGTTTCGTACACCTGTGTTAGGTGTGAGATTTCGCGTGTAATGTTATCTCTCGCCCTTGTTTCGTATGCCATTTTAAACTGATCCGTGTTGTAGATAGCTGGGTATGCTAGAAAACCTTTCATAACCTCTCTTCTCCCTCTGGAATAATCCTCCAATAGCATATGTTGATACTCGATACGTATCTGGTCTGCATACTTCATGTACCACCCCTCACACACGCCAAGAATAGCCATGTCGAAATCTAGGAAGAACAATAAGTCTGTATCCATTGCTAAATCTTCTGAGACACTATGGGTTTTCGTTTCCAGGATATACCTCGAGATGAGAGTGTTATTAACTGTTTGTTCCAGCGTACATTCATCGCATTGAATAGCTTCAAGGTAGAAACGTTCGAATTCCTCTGCACTCTCTTCCTCACCACTACCCGACACTGCCTGTGGATCGTAGATGACGTCATGGAAAATAATGGCTAGAAACACCGCATCAGGGTTTTTAAGCCTGTGCTTGAATTCTAAGAACAAGTCCAGCATGTGCTCAATGTGGTTTAGAGTGTGGTAGGCTCGCTGTGGCTCTAGGTAGCGCTCTTTGATGAGTCCCAACCAACGATTTGACAGCTCAGTCTCTAAACTGTGACTTTCCGCGAATTCTTTCCAGAGAGAATCCACTAGATTAGTTTGTCCATCTATACTTTGCAGGAATTTTCGCCGCAAAATAATGAAAATTCCCACAACTGTAAGCAGCATTTACCTATCCTCTAATGCCATGTTTAATAGATACATGAGTAAATAGTAATTACTAATATTTCCAAGTAAAAGTTATTGTGCAATTCTACAAATGTAGTTGGGCAATTTATTAATAATATAGCCAGACATGATCAAGCAAATCCATGTCTACAGTAATGGTATTGAGCAATGTCTTACTAATCCTGAAAAATGACAAGTGTTAGTGCCGTATTGATTCTGAAAAAAATGTTCCTAACCGTTAATAGTACATGCAGATTTTTAGGACCAAATCATTGCTTTTTTTCTGAAACTATAAAAAGTTAATTGATCGTTAGTTTGGCAATTTTAGCAATCAATCATAGTATGTGCTTTATTGTATTCATAATTATGTTATAGCGACATTTAAACGAGTTTCTATGGGTCACGTTTACACTCCAGATAAGGATGACCTACGGAAAGTAGAGAGGGACATTTTGATTCCAAAGAAAATGCGAGAAATCGCGAAAGCTAGGTGTGAGGATTACGTCAAAGAATTCGAGAACTGTTGTCGGGGCAGGACAGTGTCAATGGTGTTTATGTGTAGGGCGCAAAATACCGCAATGATTTCCTGTCTAGATCGCGAATTTCACGACGAAGGACTAAGGGAGAGATGCACTCGCGAATATCTCGAGAAGCGAAAAAAATTCCGAGATTCAGAAGAGTACAAGAAGAGCTTCCAGAAACAGAATAGCGACGAATAAAACCTATACTATTTACTTACTAAATTGTGATAATCGGACTTCATTGGTTGCACTTGAAAACCTTAGAAAGATAGGCTGCAGTTTTGAGAATTTAAAATATTAAATAATGAATTCGTAGGAAAAGAATCCTTTTTGACTATAGTAACCAGATAGGTTCATATTTGCAAGCATTTTATGCTGTAATTTAAGTTATTGTAATACCTAACTGAGATAGCATAATAAGATGGCGAGTAATAACTTTGCCTCATTCAATGGAGATGAAACTACACAAGTGAATGCAAAACATATTCTAACACTCACAGGAGATTCAGAAGCTACCAAGCCGCCCTCTTTGCTAACACAGCCCACCACTTACTATTCCCTAGACAACGAACTGGACGAAGGACCGCCGAGGCATGAGGCTTCTCTACCAACTGACGTTGACTCTGAATCTTCATCTGATCAAGAGTTCTTTAATGCGTGTGAGATGCCGTTGCCCTTGAACTCACCAGAACATGTCCCAATGACGTCACTAGATGACTACTTAGAGGGGAGGGATGCTGCCCTAGAAAGGATGGGAGGAGGAGAGAGACACTCTACCTTACCTACAGACCCGAAAAGCATTCAGCGAATACGATCAGAGCTGAAACATAGCTATTCTACACCGAATATCGGAGAGAATGTTAGGACATGCGTTTACGAATGGGAACACGCGAATTAATTCTGTTTTATGGTTATTTTTCAATTAGGTGTTTATAAAGAATCTTGATAATGGAGAGATCATCGCGCTCGAAGAAGCTGCAGACAGGATTCCGCAAGGGGTGAGTCTCGATCCTCTGTCTAACACCTTCAAACAGAGGACCCCCGGCCTGATGCAAGAGGTGGGGACCGACCCAATTGAGGAGAGCCTGGTTGGGCTGGAAACTCGATCTTCTGATTATGCAATGGACAAGAAGAAGCAGAAGAAGAAAAGTTTCAAAGGTGTGAAACCTATTTGAACTACAGATTCGTAAATATTAATTAATATAATCAGACTTTCAATGCTGAGTTTGTTTCCAGGGGTCGTCAAGTCTGCTAAGCACATATTCAAGAAGAAGCAAGGCAGAAGTGGTCACGATAAATCTCTCCATTCCGGAATTAAATTCAAAAGCAGTCCGAGATTGAAAACTCCGCCGAGATACCAGCATATTGAGCTGATACAGGAACTCTCTAACGTCCACGACGGTCCCATCTGGACCATGAAGTTCTCAAGTTGCGGTAAGCTGTTAGCCACAGGGGGGCAGGATAAAATCCTGCGAATTTGGTGTGTCAATTCGGCACGAGAAGAGTTCTTAGTTCTGAGAGAGAAATACAGAAAGAATCAAGGTTCTAGAGATATGGACACTACTCCTGATGAGATTGCTCCTAGTATGAGTGAGTTGAAGATATTTTTCATTTTATAATTTTAAAAAAATTACTATTCCTGCTTCTAGGTATTGATTCACCGCTACACAGCTTAGATCGAGACTGTCCTTTCGGACAAGCCCCATTTGCTGAGTATCGAGGCCACCTCTCGGACATCTTGGACATGTCCTGGTCCAACAACTACTTCATGCTAACCTCCTCCATGGATAAGACTGTGCGCCTCTGGCATGTAGCTTTAGGGAACTGTCTGTCTGTATTCGAACACAAAGATTTTGTGACTGCAATCGCGTTCTATCCGAATGATGAGCGTTATTTCATCAGTGGATCTTTGGATGGGAAATTGAGGCTTTGGCATGTGATTGAGAAGAACGTATCTCGCTATAATGAGGTGCCCAACACGACTGGAAATGCTTCGAAGCTCATAACTGCGGCGAATTTCTGTTACAATGGAAAACTCGTTGTAATAGGTAAGAACCAGTAAAAGACTAGACTGCACGTGAATTCTGAAGATTTCTTTTCGATTATCTCAAAGTTAACTTTAAAATGCATTTATAACTCTTCACGCAATGTAACAACGAGTTTGTTTGCTTCGTTTATTCATTGTTTATTGATTTCACCAATCAATACGATTGTTCTATTCATAATCTACTTCCAAAGGACTTCTTTGTTAGACCTGCATATTCCAAATAGAGTAGATCATCATCATTGGTTCTTATATTTCATTGTATGAATATTGCTCTGATTTATCTAATTTCAACCATTCAGGTACTTATGATGGGAAATGCATTTTCTACGACAGTGATCATCTGAAGTACCACACGCAGATACGCGTGCGTTCCACACACGGCGCTAACAGCACTGGACACAAGATTACAGGCATTGTACCACACCCAACTCTTGTTGATCGGATTCTCGTGACTAGTAATGACTCACGCATTCGCCTCTACAACCTGAAGGATTATAAGCTAGAGTGTAAGTATAAGGGATCCTATGTCAACACAGATTCGCAGTCCAAAGCTACATTCTCTGCGAAAGGAGACCATATCATCTGCGGATCACAAGATCATACGGCTTATATGTGGCGCACAGAAAGTGATCTGAACCTGAAACACGCACGGAGAGATAAAAACCCTTGCTATGAAAGTATTTCATCACACAATTCCGTGGTAACTGTCGCGATATTTGCTCCTAATCTTGAGCCTTTCGCAGCTTTCTCACCCAGTGTCCTGCGCAATGAGGTAGACTCACCGCATGACGTAATCCTCACAGCGGACTACTTTGGACAGATCAAAATATTCAGTTTATAACTTTATACGCCCACACAGAAATCGTATTCTATCACTTAGTTTCTTGTGTGTGTGGGACACCTGCATATATTTCTGTCACAGTAGCCCATTTTGTAAACTGATCTATTTGTATTATATCTACCGTAACTTCTCCCCCAATGCAATTGTGTAGATATTGTTGTCAGTTGCAACGAATTGTTCTAGAAGCCTGGTTTATCGTTAGTATGTTTTATTATCCTCGATTAATTGTTTTGTTTCATTTCAAAACTACTTCATTTGAACTATGCTATGCAAAGATTAAGACGGTACGAATTTAATTTCATATGTTGTATTACTTCTCAAAGTTCTTAGTGTGAACCTTAACGTAGGAAGAGAAATTAATGTGGATGCGAAATAAGATATTGCAAAAGTCTGGTTTTGTGGGGTTACGAACTCGATAGAGTTTGTACCTTTCCACGATTACACTTATTTAATGCAAAGAATTTAATGTATTAACATGCACAGCTGAGTAAATGAGAACGCTAATGTGATTTGAGCAATTGAAACAAAAGAACTGGGCTAAGTGAGTGTTGAATGCTTTACTTGTTCGCTAGAGAATCTCGTGAAAACATGCTCGACATACGGCCATGTATTTATCCGCCCCTCCAATGAGCTCTAATTCCTCTGAATCCACGGTGCGTTTCGTGAATGCCGCATCACCGTAGCATTTCATGCAAACTGCCTTCAGTTTGATGACCGTCTCTGCCATAGGGATGATGTCAAGAACAGATCCAAATGGTTTCCTCTGGAATGTGCCATCTAGTGCTGCAACTATAACAATCTTGCCTAGATTGGCCATCTTTTCGCAATGCTCTGTGAGGTCAGGAAAGAATTGTCCTTCGTCTATCCCTATCACTTGGAATTCCATCAGTTGGGCATATATTTCAGCGAGTTTGGAGCAACAGAGTCCATTAGCAATCTGATTGTCATGTGTTGAGATGTTGTCCTTATCATAGCGGTCATCTCTCTCATATTTGACGAGGCAACAATGGTAATTCGCTATTGAAAAGCGCTTCACGCGACGAAGTAATTCTGTCGTTTTGCCTGAGAACATGGGTCCCATTATCAGCTGAATGTATCCGAATACCTTCTTATGGTAGCGAGGAGGGGTACGGAATAGCTCCTCTTCTACTCCAGTCGTGTCCATGCTGTGTTTTCTGTGGGGACTATCGTAGATTTCATTCATTACTGGAAATTAGTGCGAGAGTGAGTAGATAAGTTTATCAGTAATGGAATTATTTTATATTCCGAAACGACGGTCATTTTATGGGTAACTTTAAAATTTCGAGCATACTTCTTTTGGTTTTTGTGCTGATGCCATTCATTTGTTATTAATTTAGTTAGAGTAAATGGCTTCAGCTAGTAACGTTTTGAAGAAAATAGAATTTGAAGTTTTTGGACGTGTTCAAGGAGTGTTTTTTCGCAAGCATACACAAGCTAAGGCAAAGGAATTAGGATTGGTTGGATGGGTAAGGAATCATCATTCGCGGAAGACTGTGCAAGGATGTGCTCAAGGCGAAATGGGTTCACTTGAAGTGTTAAAGGAATGGCTTTCCAAAGTCGGTAGTCCGAAGTCGAAAATATCCTCGTGCGAATTCAAAAATGAGGAAGAAATAACTAAGTTAGATTTTGAACAATTTGTAATAGAAAAGACATCTAATATTTGAGCATTTTCATCACTCTCTTCTAGTCCTAATCATATTATATAAGTTTTAATGAAAGTACAGTTAAAACCGTTTTTTTCTTATTATTTCTTTACAGGTTCAGACAGTAAGAAAAAGTCGATAGATATTAACATTTATTTGAATTCTTTTTTTTACACCAAAGATATTCTGAAATAGTAAAAAAACCCTGTGTAAGAAAAAAACAGTTTGATTGTGTAATATTATTATTTATATGATTATAATTAGTTAATATTGACATGCAAATGAAATAGGAAGTTTTAGATGCAATTGAATGCCATGTAAAGTTTTAAGAGTTCATATTCGCGTCCTCTTGTTATGATATAATCAACGTGTTGCAACCAATTTACAAATGTGTACGAATTCTCCCCTAAAATAGATTTTTTATACGCAATATTAAGATTCTTCAATCATTAGAAAGTCTAATATTTCTTTTCTTTTGTATTGTAATATTTGCTAAGCTTTAGGCTCTGGATAGTAGTTCTATATACTCACTGGGACTTGGTCGGTTTTCAATCTTTTGGAAGTAGTAGGATTTCTATAAAAGAGCATAAACTGGGTTCGCATTATCCTAATTATTAGTCAGGTCAATCTAATATTTGACTTATTCACTATATCTGCTCTGTTTTAGTAAATTTGTATATTTGGTCATGTCTGATACTAATTCACAAGCTTATTTTAGGTAAGTTTATCTTACGCCCCATTCCGACATTGTTTGTTTCGTTTATAATTGTTTTTTAGGGTCCCTTTTTCTTGGGAAAAACATTTTATTTTTTTATTTCTCCATTTTTTTGATAGTCTTGTAATCAAGAGAGAACTGGGAGTATTGGGATTTCCATACTCTCACTTCTCTCTCGACACGAAACTAACTAATGCGTAGAGATCCCCAATGTCTCAATTCTTCTTCCCAGTATTTTGGCTATGCCTATTCTGATTAGAAGTCTGAATCAGTAGAATTGAATTCATTCATAAATTTACGATTTGTTTGTTACATTTCGCCTAAATATATTCTAAAGACTTGTCAAATTTCTATTTTCGATAATTACTATTGTTTTCTTGTTGTGTTACGGTGCCATTCAATTGTATGTCATCTCCACCTTATTCTTATTCCTACAACTCTTTGAATTGATGAGTTAGAAGTAGCTTGCGTGTCATTAGACAAACATTTCGATGGATTTGTACGATTCCCACACTAACCTGATAAAGCGTACCCTTTAAACCACTAGCATACTGGCAATTAATCCAAGCCTTTAAATTTCATTGAAATAAACTGATATTCACTGAAAAATGCGTGATGTTTAGACTTTACCAAGGAGCGATAATATTCTCTTCACAGTTTGCATGTTTTGCAATTGTTGGAATGTTATAGTAATACTGTTTCATAATGTTGTGGTTGACCTACCACGTTGAATCTAGTCCTAGTGAATATTATACTTTCTTCTGGGTGGTCAACTAACAAATGACTTTTTGTTTGTATTTCTGCTTACTCTTCTATCCTCTTTCCTTCCCTCCTCATTTCCTTCCTCAAAACTCTCTTGTAGTTTCCGACATGTAAAACATCTGGTTCGAATTCGTGTAATAATAATCTGTCGTCATGACGTGTATCAACTAGTTCGATTTCGCCTGTCATTCATCACCTAAACATTAGACATTGTGGAATGGTTTGCATTTTAGTTAGTGGAATATAGAAGCTATTCAATCTTGCTCTAAGAAACAACTTGTCCTGGTCCGTTATCTACACGATGCCATTTCCTTTTTCAGATCTCACACTTTATAAAACACCCATCAATCCTATGAAATTCAGCACTTTATGATTACCCTTGTCCGGGATACTATTTCAATGGTTTCAAGTTGAATTGTGTCATATGAGTCACGTGATTTTATTCATACCAAAATAGGAAGAGGGGATGGGAAATCTTTAGAAACTGTATTTCCAAAGAATTACACTTAGGATATTTGATATGATAGAAGGAAACAACACAAACAATAATTATTGAATCATATTTGGTTGTCTGGTTCGGTTGAATCACTATTATACATAAAATTGACCTGAATTGTTTGTATAGGCAATTCGTAGAATACTTCAAAATACACTCTTCTATGTACAACGAAATGCTGCAACGGAGTGGTGCGAACTGTTTCAAATGCTTACACAAATGGAAGCTGAATTTCACATCGGGGATAACATTCATTAGTATGATTTCGTTACTGAATAAGTTCACCAATTCGTATGGATACAAGAATGGAGAAGGGTATGCGAGCGACGAGAGAGGGAAGAACGCGATGGGAAGTAACAACTTTGAGTCTGAACAGCAAACTGATCCGGAAAAATTCAACTTCATTATTTCCAAACTTAAGGTCTGTTTCTGTTAAGGTTGTTCTATTGCCACCACGATTTGGAGTTTACAAATCCTTCCTCTTTTAGAAACACGAATATTCGTACAAGTTAGCTGCCAGTGCACTCAGTGCGCTGACCGAGAAACAACAGGGGTCTGGTCTTAGGGTCAGCGGCTACGATTCAAATTCTCTGGGTAGCAACGTACCGAATGAGGATAGGAATGTGGAAGGAATGCTTTTGAATGGCGCTGCTCTTATTTTCGCGGTTTTTGACGGTCACAAGGGCCAGCTGTGTTCTGAAGCGCTGAAACAACAGTTGCTGGAGTCAGCATCAGAACAGCTAAGTTAGTTGCCACTATTTATGTCATATAATCATCATATGAACTTTTTGAATATTACATTTCCCCTAGTAAATATTCTAGGATATAAACCAGTTTTATTTTGTCTAGGAACACTTTTGGTGATTTTAAAACTTGCAATTTACCCATTATTCCGAAAGCAAACTTTATTTTTAACAACTAATATGAATTCATAAGTTTATCTAATGATTAGGTTCATTATTAGTTTAATATAATAAACTTCTTTACTGTATCCACAATATGTAGTCATGATTTCTCCTGACCGATGTGATATAATCATATATGTTTATTGCTTGTAGTTCAGATTTCCAAGAAAGTTCATTATGCGCCCACTCTATTTCCTACTCGTTAGGTTGAATGAGATAACCTTGCAAAAATCACCGATCTATTCAGATCAATAGTGACATAAACGTTTTATATTTAGTAATATTAAGTCAGTCCATTAGAGAACAAAAGCCTCCTTCAGATTAATGCACAGTATTTTGACGTAAATATATTACAATTAATTATGCTGTCAGTACAGATTTACCATGTGATTGCATTAAATTAACATAGCCACATGCCCACAATTAGATTCACAATCTATTGTCATACAATTAGAGATTAGCTCCTATATTGTTAATGGTTCCATTACGTAGGTTAAGATAGTGAAATGCCTTATATACCATACGTATTCCTTGAATATGCAACTCCCTTCGTGATAACATAACACATTATTTGAACCAATAATGATATTATTAATGACTATAGAGAAGTGAAGTTCTCTACATACACTTTTAGGTTGTTTGATGGTGTAGTTATACGTAGTTATAACCAATCATTTTTAGTTATAACCAATCATTTTTTTTACAGATCCTCTTCTGTCGAATCGTTGTCCTCAACTCTCCAACGCTTCGAGTGCCCCTGTGGTCTTGGACCAACGTTCTGGCACCCATTCCTGTCCTGTCACCTGTCCAATCGGATTTCCTGCTTGTGATGTTGAGGCGGGAATGGCGCCTTCGGCTGAAGATGAAATTGCCGTGAGACTACAGGAGACGTTTGTTAGCATGGATCAGAGGTTGGAACAGCTGGCTAAGCAGGCCGCACAGAAGTACCAAAGAACAAAGGTTAGAATTAACTAAATGCGTATATCTAAATTCTCACATCTTCTACTATGCAAGTACTTAGTATAGCCTAAGTTTGGGAATATTTCACTGAAGAAGAATGATAAAAATAACCTTTACTTAATTTTGATCATGTGCTCTGTACTTTTCATGGCAATTCAATTTTGTATTAAATTCCAGGCGCATAATTTATAGGTTTAAACACTTGGTTTAAATAATTATTCTTAATTACCTGGCATTGTATTGATTTTCTAATGTGGCTAGTAATGCCCCCTCCTTAGAACTTCATGCTAATTGGAGACTAATTGAACTCAATTCTCAGAATTTAGTTTGATCATGTTTAACAATTAGATTCGTTTTACATAATTTAATAAACAGAGCTGAGATTATCTGTTTATCCCACTATACTACTGATTCTGAAATAATGGGAAATTATAGAAAGGCACACACATTATAGTTACATTATTTAAATTCTTCTCAATTAACAGAGTTTATCAAGAGAGGATCTGGAGCATTTGAAGCGATTCTACCAAGGCGCATGTGCGCTTAGTGCTTGTGTGGTTTCCAACCAACTCTACCTGGCCAATACGGGAGACTGCAGGGCTGTTCTGGGTTCCCGAGTTGATGGGAAGTGGGTAGCAACTGCGCTTACTGACGATCAAACTGCGAATAATACGGATGAAATGATCCGCCTGTTCAAGGCACACCCAGGAGAGAGAGTGATCCACCATGGAAGGCTTTTAGGTGGCCTTATGCCCCTTAGAAGCTTTGGAGATGCAGGTAGATAGCTTTAGCATCATTACTTGCTTACTTTCATATCCAATACTAAGAATTGTCTGACGGATGTGTACGTATAGCATTTCTCACTCTGCTGCAATCGAATTCAAGTCATTGGATGAAAATACTTTCGACTAGGATTTCTTTGTTTTTCACGATAGTTTAGCACTTTATTCCAATACATTATCATGCATCCTAGAATAATCGTTGCTTCCTTACTGATTCCGATGTTACTTCATCTTGGTGCGATATGATAATATGTGCTACCATAGCAAATCATCAGCGAAACGAATTAATATTGTTACTTGATACGCTTGTTTTGCAAACATCACCTATCGTATGGCCCTTTTGTGTCCACGAAACCAGTATTCAACTCTGCTATCATCATTATTTTCTCTAGAATACAAATGGCCTTCTGAGCTCTTAAAAGGGATTGTATCACTATCTCCTAACTACGTCACGCCTCCTTATCTAACCGCAAAACCGGTGATAACACACCATACCCTGAAGAGCGAAGACAAATTCCTCTTACTAGCCACTGATGGACTCTGGGAGAAATTAACGAATGACGAAGCTGTGCAGTTAGTTGGTAAAGCTATGGATGGACAGCATAAAGAGTGCAAAAGTGAATCATCTTGGTTTTCAGGTCAGTTAACATATTAGTAATATTAGAATAGCACAGCTGTAGGTGGATTTCAATGATTTCCTAAAATGAGTGTGGTTCTTTAATTAAACTAAATCATCAGTACAAAACATGACTTTCATCTCCTGGGGTCGCTTATATTAGATTTCTCAGCCTTGTTCAAGACTGTTGCAATTATCCTTTCATGTCTCTCTAGGTTTGTTCTACAAGAATCGGAAAACTGAAAATGCAGAGTTATACCCAACTTCTACTTCATCACTCGACTCCAACAAGGCGACTCTACTTATAAAACAGGCCCTGGGGGGCGATACCAAGAGCGTACATGCCTCACTTAACTTAAATCCCTCGGTTTCTCGCGCATCCCGGGACGATATATCAGTTACAGTAGTCTATTTTAATGATGGGAGATGATTCGTTCACTTACTAAGACTTTAATCACACATACAATCGAGGATTTCTACACTACTAGCTGATTAACGTACATTTTCACAATTCTAGTTTTAGGTGTATATTTCAATGATGCATTCTACCTAGCCAAATGGTATTACTCACTAAATTCAAGCATTTTTATGTTTGTTTGTTTGTTTTTAAACATATGTGTTTATTGATAATTATTCAATTTACCTTATTTTGCTTGTTTCTTCTCCTAATGGGGGGGTAAGCTCAACTTCGAAAGGGGTGATAACTGAATCTAGTTCTTTTGCAATGTAAAATATTTCATTGTGGAGGTTCTTCTGAGCAATTTGGTAGGAGTTCAGATTCGAGCGGGGGGTATGCTCAAATCTGAACTCCTACCAAATTGCTCAGAAGAACCTCTTTACAATGAAATATTTTACATTGCAAAAGAGCTAGATTCAGTTATCACCCCTTTCGAATAATCAACTGATTTTAGAGGAAATATGGTACTTCTTGAAGCAATTCAAGAAACCGACAACATTCACGATACACTTGTCTGTCAAGTAATTATGGCTCTTTCTAATGGATAAACTATCTTGTTTTTGTTTACCCAAATTGTGTTATAAAAGCAATTCTGTCTAGATATTATCTATATTAGTCAAAAGAATGAGCTAATCTCATAAGTTTGTTTGTCTTTGACATGATTTGGGTTGACCCAAATTAAAGTTTACATAATTTTTGTCTAAGAACATGTAAGTCTAGAGAAACGTCACATCAAGGATATCAATGGCAAATGTACGTACAAATTATGTAACTTGATTCGAGTGAGAAATCTTACAACCCACAGCAGTATATGCTAGCTATTATACTAATTGTAATCATAATGAAAACATCTCTCAGCCTTATTTTATTTTGGCGTAAGACGAAACACCTTACCATCCTACAACTACTGTGTATAAATATGCCAATTTCATTCGTCCTATTATTGTAACGTGTCATATAAACATGTTACATCATCAACAATCGTTTTAAATATTTTCTCAGACTACGTGATGATTACATCAGTCAAAATAAAGTGTATAAATCTCTGATATAGCTATGATCTGTGTTTACAGTTAGAAGTTTAGACGTCAAGATAACTAAAGGGGAATGTTAGTTGTTCTGAAAGTAATAACTTTGCTATTTCTCTTATTTTCCACTTCGAATGGAGACATTTCTCCCTCGGTGGGGAGTCTAGGAGGAGGGACCAGGGTGACAATATCTGGGAGTGGCTTCAGTGAAGACTCATATGAAAGTTCCAATGGTAACATAGTGCGACTAACAACCAACAATCCGACTGAGACCCTGCCCTGCGAAGCAGTGTCCTACTCCTCAAACTCCGAGCAGATAGTCTGTGTGACAGGAAATTCTGGACGCAGTAAGTTAATATTATTTTTTGAGATCTAAAATTCAAATTCTATGAATGCATACTTGCCAACCTCTGCAAGGAAAAAACTGGACATAGTATTTTAGCGGGACATATTATATTTGTACTAGGTCCTTCCTATACACTGAAAAGCGGGACAATTCCACTTTCTGGAACGTTTTCGAGGGACTTTCAACATATGTCCGAAAAATCGAGACCCTTCTAATCAAGTAGAAATATTAAATTGATAGATATTTCACTTGGTGTGAGAAACGAGATGCATCTCAACAATGGATAAAGTGTCCTATTATTTGTCAGTTCAGTTAAAATTCCGTTTTCTTATGTTATACTGACTATTAAATTCCTTTTTTAGTTTCAGGCAACCATGCATACTCAGTCTCCATAATGTCAGACGGCATCCCGGTCGATTTTACCGGTTCATTCACCTACCGGTCAGACCAGACGCCGCTCATCTCTGACGCGAGTCCTCGCTACACACGACCAGGAGCTCTGTTCAACTTGAGCGGTCGCATTTACACAGACAAGTATGGGGAGACGGATGAGGATCAAATTGGACAGGAGCAGATAGAGCGCGTGTATTTGGGTCCCTCCGTGTGCCACCTGTACGACAGCGACTCTCAGAACGAGACGCTCTTCGGCTTAGCCGTGAGTGAGGAAGACGACACCGGCTATGCCGTGTGTAAGCCCAGTTCCACTGACATCGGCTCCTTCAACGCCAGCTGGCTCTTCTCCGGTCCCAAAGGCAGGAGTGTGGTGAGTAGAGAGGCTCTCCTCGTGTCCGCACAGCTGAGAGCATTCCTGGTCCAACAGTACTCTGTGATTAGGCGCGTTTCCCCTCTCATGGGAAGCAGGGAAGGGAACACTCTGATGACAGTGTATGGAGACTACTTCCATGACAACGTGGACAGCGTTCAGGTATTTGTAGGTGAGAGAGAGTGTGAGATAGTTGTAGCTAGTCTAGGTGAGATTGTTTGCAGGAGTCCCAAGCAGGGTGACACCACCAGTCTGTATCCAGGTCAGAGGGGGTGGAGTGTGCACGTGTGGCATCAAGGTGTGAGTTCTCTCTCGGATATCGACAATCTCGACTTGGCAATGAGTGAGACGAGCTATGTAGACACTGTGTCCGATCTCCCGCCTATAAGTGCTGAGAATTATGTGGTGAAGTTGTCCGGGTTCTTCGTTGCACCTCAAACAGGTCGCTACACGTTCACATCATCATCTGGCGAAGTGTACATGAGTGCGACAGGCTATCCTGCCACGAATGCCGTTGCTTCATCTTGTAGTGGCGTTTGTTCTCTCGTAAAGGGAGAACTGTACTACCTGTATGCACTGGCTGAGAATTCCCTCCCCGTGGTCAGTGTTCGGTTGTTTGAGAGTGAGTTTGTCAACGCTCGACTAAGCTCGGCCAAGAATGAGAAACAGAGAGTGAGGACTACGAACAACCCGTTTGATGAGTGGCAGCGAGTGGAGGTGTTGGAAAGGAACAGAGGCAACCACTCTATTCAAGTGGTAGCGATCCCTGTTAAATTCCGCGAACAGTGTTGTGCGTTCTCACAGCTTGTGAACACATCCTGTAACAGCACAGCCAACAACACAGACGTGTGTAACGCTACGTCTGAGTGGATGAACTCCACCGAGTGTCACACCCCACGAGTGGACGTGCTGTACAGAGGAAACGTCTCCTCTCTTCTCCTCAACTGTAGCTCGGAGTGCGTGGAAGAGGAAGTGAACCTGTTGAATAGCGCGTTGGTTGAATCGGGAGGTGTGAATGTTAGTGTTCGCGATAACGGGACCCATTTGTTGTGGGAGTTGACGTTTAAAGAGGTCGGAGTGAGGGAAGTGATTGGTTTTGAGGTGTCAGAATTGGATTGTGCGACAAATGAGACAGCGAAAGTGAGTCTTCTCACTTCAGTGATTTCAGAAGGGTTGGAGGCTGATGTGAATTTCACTCTCGTTTTTGGTGGCATTAAAAGTGTCCCGATTCCATTCACAGCCACCACGACTCAGATCCGTCAGTCAATCGAGGCGTTATTCTTCAGAAAGTGTGAGTACCCGAAAGGAATCAACTTCTTGCTGCTGGACTACGAGACTGGGACAGGATCTGTCTCAGGAACGCTGAATGGAACTGTCGAACCTTATTGTGGAAAGAAATCAGTTAAAAACCCTTATCGCATATTCCACTCTACCTCGACGCATTTGAAAGAGAATGGTGGATCGTTCGTGGAAGCTGAAGAGTTTGATGCCAGAGATTACAATTATCTTTGTTTCGCCTACATCGGGTCTGTTAGTCCAAGTATATCTCTAGGTGTGAAGTGGCAGAATGAGAGTCAGGACACTCTATATAGTAGTGTGACTATATCTCAAGAGAGTTTTACCCCTCAAGTCTCTTCATGGTCTTATCAGTGTGAAAATGTATTCAGTAAGCTAGTTGAGCTGAGTGATACATTTGTCGGAATATCTTCTGCTTCAGGCTACTCTGTTACTTCCATCACGATATCCAAGTATTCTGCTGAGTTATTTGTTGATGAGGTCGCCTTTGCACAATATCCAATCTCCTTATACCGATCCCCCATCCCCCCTACTCGTCCTAACGGCATATTCGTAGATGTGACAGTTATTGACGAGCTTAGTCCTTCTAGCCTCAACTCTAGTCTGTGTTTTGACATTCGATTGACAACGTTTGAGTGTGGCCACGGCTTCCCTCTGATAGCAGTAGCGTACGACGAGTTCCATTCTCCTGTCACTGAATTCAACATTACGCGTGTCCAGCATGCTTCTCCACCCATTCAGGGGAACTTCACACTTCAGAAAGGAGCCGCATTGACTCGAGCAATCGACGTGCAGGCTACGCGTGAAGAGTTGGGAAGTGTTATCGAAGAGACGTTTGAGGAGGGAGAAGTGTCTGTGGGACGGAGTGGGGACTGCAGGGGGTACACGTGGACGGTGGAGTGGGTGCAAGTGGGAGGGGACAAGGATGAGATGGTGGTGGATGACACGAATGTGAAAGTATTTGGTGACGTATCGATTGAGGTGTCAACATTGAGGGAGGGAGGTCTCTTCTTACCATTTCTACCTCCTGACATGTTGCGTAGCTCTCACAGCACAGCACAAGTGTCAGTCCTCGTGAACGATGTCCCCGCGGCTTGTGACAATGGCAGCTGTGCTTTCGAGTACGATTCTAGTGCCACTCCAACCATCACAGACACCTCCCCTGAGTCAGGGAAGGAGGGGAGTGTGCTGACTGTGACAGGCGCAGGATTCGGTACACAATCCACTGGTGTGTACGTACTGGTTGGAGGTGTTAACTGCACAGAAGTGGTATGGAGTGTGAGTGAGATAACTTGTGTCGTCCCTCTCCATGCATGTGGAGTGCTCTCAGTGAGAGTTCACATTCTAGAATATGGATTCTCAACTAATTCTTCATTTTCCTATTTAATGACGGTGTACAGTGCAAACCCCATCACTTTGAGTAGAAGTGGGGGAACTCATCTTCTCATCACAGGAGGTAGCTTTGGGGATCGCTCAGAAGATATTTCGGTTGTGATAAACACTGAAGAATGTGTATTACTGAGTGCCAATAATACTCATATACAGTGTGAATCTTCTGCTAATCCTATTGGAACATATCCCATCGAAATATCCATTCGAAGCGTGACGAATTCCAGTTTACAGGTGACCTATGAGGTAACAACAACATCTCCCAACATATCTAGTGTCCAGCCTGATACATTCGGTGCCTGTGGTGGATTGATTACCATATATGGAAGTAACTTCTACGATGATGTATCGAAACTTGTTATCTATGTTGCAGACGCAAACTGTGTCGCTGTGAGTATTGAGGACTCTGGAACTCGCATTGTGTGCACTGTCCCTCCTAACCCACCTGGTACAGCCATTCTCACCTTGACACACGTGGAACATGGATTCAGTGAATTCCCGATTAACTATGAGTTCTCTGTGAGCAGTGTTTCCCCCTTAGTCGGCTCTCGCTTGGGAGGATCCATTCTGACATTCCTCGGACAAGGTTTCTGTTCTGACATCAGCATCACTTTCCCATCTTCCCCGGTGGGCACTGTTTGCAGTGTTCTATTCCTTAACAGCACTCGTCTGGAGTGCAGGATAGGCTCCACTTGGAAGCAGCATTCCATCGACAACTCAGGCTACAGCAGTGAGTTCGGTTATGGCTATGCTTGGAACCCGAGTAGTGTGACGGTCCAACCTGGAGACAGGGTGACATGGAGCTGGGTGGGGGCTGGTTTAATCGAGTATGGAGTGAGTGAGACGGACGCTTTTGGAAGTGATGTCGTGGATGGTTTCTCAAGTGAGGTGAGCTCGAGTGGTAATTTCTCCCACTGTTTCTATCAACCTGGTATTCGGTACTACCAGAACAGTGTAGTACCGAGTATGAGGGGAGTGATTACTGTGAGTGAACTCTCTTCTTTCACTTCTGACATTTCTTTCACTGCTCACAACTTCTCTCCTTCCTCTGTTCCTTCACTCCCTGCGAGTGTGACAGCTACACCCATCGATCCAACCTGTGAGACACCACTTCCTCCAGTCACAGGTGTGAATGGTCTGCAGTTCGTATTCTGGGATTGTCAGAGCGGAAATGTTTCAACAATCACACCCAGTGAAGGTGATTGGGGAGATGTGATCACTGTATCAGGATCCCATTTCATGAACCATTCCATAGAACTGCTACTGGATTCCGAGTTTCCGTGCGAGGTGTTTCAGCAAAACGACACAACAGCTTTTTGCAAACTCAACGAGAACTATGAGGTCCCCACATGTCGCAGCTTACCGGTGAGTGTGTTATTTGGGAATAACGGCTATGCTTTATTGTCTGCGAAAAGTGAATACTATCTTAAACCAAGTGTGACAGGGCTGTCTCCACAGACAGGATCACTGGAAGGCTGCACCATCCTCACCGTATCTGGCTATGGACTGAACCAAGTGACACGGCTGAATTTGGGCAGTGAGTGTGTGATCTTATCACAGACATATCATGAAATTAGTTGTCGCACAAGTAAGAACATTGGCGGTATATTTCCACTGAACATTTCGTACTGCTCCATTTTAGAGTCTTCTAGTTTCCACTTTGAATATTCTGTCACTTACACGCCTCAAGTTACTCAGATCTCTTCAGTTGAAGGTCCGCACGAGACAATGATTCTTGTGGATGATATTCCTACGAGTGATGCTTCAGATATTACAGTAGAAGTGGGAGAGCATGTGTGCACTTATTTTCAAGTTTCAATGAACAGGATTAGTTGTAACGTGAGTTCCCTCGTTCTCGGAGATTACCCCGTGTCAGTGATTGTCCTGAACTTAGGATGTGCCACCATACCTGACACCTCTAAGACTGTATCAATTGGAGGTAGCATTACTCAGCTGTCTCCGTTGTCAGGTAGCACAGGAGGTTGTACACTCTTGACAATCAATGGCCACGGTTTCTCTCCTGACACGACTACCGTGATTATCGGGACATATCCTTGTGATATCGTCGATGTTTCATACAACACAGTGAAATGTTCCACTCACCCATCTGTAGGTTCCAAGCTAGTCTCCGTTACAGTTAATGGTTTGATAATTGCAGATAGTCCCGCGTTTCTATTTTCTAGTAATTCTACTCCCACCATCGCTAGTATATCACCTTCCAGTGGAACAGGTGGCCAACTTGAACTATCTGGATCCAACTTTGGATCGAATTCTGACAATGTAACAGTCGTATTTGGTGTATTTGAATGTTCTGTTGTGAGTGTTGCTAGTTCCTCCATTATGTGTAATCTTCCATCGAATCTCGTATCAGGATCTTACACTCCGTTAGTAAGGAATGGCGTTTACGACTGTTCTGTAACATCTCAATCCTACACATTTGAACTTCAAATTGATGACATGACTTACAACAGTGGTATGATGGGACGAGATATTGAATTGAGTGGGTATGGGTTCGATCCACTAAACGCGATAGTGACAGTTTGTGATAACAATTGCGTAATTTATGTATCTGAATCTTCTTCTCACTCATTGAAATGTCGTGCACCAGGTCACCCTACTGATAGAACCTGCAACATCCTAGTTAGTGTGAATTCTCAAACTGTTACGCTGACTGATATGTTTCATTATCAAACTTCTCTCTTCTCAAATGTGACAAGCGTCGACCCTCATCGAGGAGGGACAGGGGGTGGAGTGCTTGTGACTATCACAGGAGTTGGATTCGGAACTGTGAAAGAGGACATCACAGTGAGATTGGGTGAACTAACCTGTAATGTGAGTTCTGTAATTGATTCTCAGATCGAGTGCTACTCTCCGAGTAGTCTGCAGAGCATTGAAGTGTCTGTTGATGTGCATGTTGATTCGAAGGGCTATGCAGAAGGTAGCGGGACATTTGAATTTATCGATGTATGGTCTTCCCTCTACACGTGGGGAGGAACGAGTCTGCCTGTTGCAGGTGATTTCGTGGTGATCAGTCCAAACCAGACCATCCTGTTGGACATCTCCACGCCCACACTGTCCTTCCTTCTGATCCAAGGGAAGCTCGTGTTCGATGAGAAGGACATCGAACTGAACAGTGAGTATATCCTCGTGACTGACGGGGGTGTTCTACAAGTGGGGACAGAAGAGGAACATTTCCAGCACAGGGCTGTGATCAGGATCCACGGTCATGCTCGAAAGCCCGAACTTCCTGTCTACGGCACGAAGGTGTTGGCTGTGAGAGATGGGACCCTGGAGCTACATGGTAAACCGATTCCCATCACTTGGAGCAGACTGTCGAGAACCGCGAATGTTAACGACACAGAAATCACAATAGAGCACGAGGTGAACTGGTCGGTTGGAGATGAGATTGTGATTGCTACGACTGGGTTCGGTCCTGTTGGAAATGAACGTGTTTTGATCACAAGTGTGAGTGTTGGGAATGGTTTGACTGAATTGGGAATCAATCCCGCTCTCGAGTACGAACATTTGAGTTTTGTGATGTCGAATGGAGAAGAAGATCTCCATTTGAAAGCCGAGGTTGGGTTACTGACACGTAACATCGTAGTTGAAGGGTCCGTGAATGACGAATGGACAGAGGAGATCGCTCCTTGCTCTCTCGCGTTCGACCACAACCAGCACGCGACTCAGTCTTGCTTCCAAGGTCGATTCGGTGAGGAGATCGGGAGTGATGAGTTCGGTGCACACATCATGATCCACTCCCCGACCCACGCAGCCCAGGCACGTCTGGAGTATGTGGAGGTGAGACATGCCGGTCAGGCATTCCGACTGGGTCGCTACCCGATCCACTACCACCTCAACGGTAACGTGTCTCACTCGTATGTGCGCGGCTGTGCTATTCACGACACATTCAATCGTGCTGTGACAATCCATGCAGTGCATGGGCTGGTCGTGGAGCACAATGTTGCTTACAATGTGAAGGGACATGCGTTCTTTCTGGAAGACGGGATTGAGACGGGGAATGTTATCCGTTACAACTTGGCTGTGTTTGTCCGTTCTTCCAGCAGTCTGTTGAATGTGGACGTGACTCCTGCTGCCTTCTGGATAACGAACCCTGACAACGTGGTGTCACACAACGCAGCTGCTGGTGGGAGCACATTCGGTTATTGGGTTCGACTGTCTGCTCACCCTGAAGGACCCAGTTTCACGTCCACCGTGTGTCCCCGCCATGTGGTGATGCGAGAGTTCACTAACAACTCTGCACACTCATTCGGTCGCTATGGACTATGGATCTTTCCGAATTATTCCCCCAAAAAGAATGGTAGTTGTGAGTCGACGATTCCTACAGTGGCGCTGTTTTCCGATTTCCTGACTTGGCATAACATGCGTGGAGCTGAAACCGTGGAGACCGGAGCTGTCCACTGGCGTAATTTCAACGCGATTAGCAACGAGTTGGCTGGATTGGAAGTGACGATCCCCAGTGTGTGGCATACTGAGAGTGAAGATGGCTGTCTGGTGTACGATAGCTTCGTATCGTCTCGAATTTCCGGACTGGAAGAGGAGTTGTGTGGGAGTGCGGGTGTTCGAACTGGTCATCACAGAGGTTCTACATTTCGTAATATCACTTTTGCCAACTTTGACAAATCATCTTGCAGTGCTATTGCTGGTTGTTCGCATTGCAAATCTCGACAAGGTGGATGGGAGGTGAGATGGTCTGGTGTTCATTTCATCAACACTACAAACCGTGTCTCTTTCCTATGGGAACATGAAACAGTTCATTCTGACATGGATGGGTCCATCACAGGAAAGAATGGCTCTTTCTCCATTGTCCCTACGATGGGACTCCTGCCTCCTGATAATTGCATGCAGGATGTGCCTGAGTTGTCTGTTGGTGCGAATGCTGGAAGTTATTGTTGGAATGTTAGCTTTCGAAGGGTGGCATGGAATAACCCGAAACCGGAATCGCTCCTATTCGTAAACGCCATTCTTTCAAATAATTATGGAAGTTCTGTTGTACCTTTCAGAAATAAGCGACTCACTCATCCTGATGGTTGGATGTCGCTGGTGTTAGTTGGTGAGACCACTACTCTGATATTCCAGAATCTAACACACATCACCAACATCAGTTACAATGCTGGGTTCTTTGACATTGCACCAGAAGATGATTTGTGGATTCGACATCCTTTCACCCAGCGACCCGATTATCTTCGCATCCTCGAAGACACCGACACTACCAACTTTATTGATATCCCACGTCGTCCCAACGCGTCCCATGGAGATTGGCATTTTAATGAGTCTTCACTTAATTTGTTATATCTTGTCAGTGGAAAAGGTTTTACCAATTTGGCCGATAGAGAGACCAAACTGTCAGTCTATCAGTGTTTCTTCCCTCGATGTGTTATCCCTGTTCCACCACCTCCTCCAATGGGTAGACCCACCGTTTATAAGCAGTGGAGCGTACCCAGTGACTGGGTGGATGAGGAGTACGGCATATCAGAACCTCCAGTTGATGGGGAGGATGTGTTCATTCCGCCTGGATGGTGGATGGTTATAGACACGGAGCTACCGACAATCAGAAATCTGACCATTCAAGGAGTGCTCGAGTTTGAAGATTACATTGATTATGTGCTGAATGCAACTTACATCGTTATTCTGGGAGAGAATGCTGGCCTGATTGCTGGATTGAATGGATCTTTCCAGCATAACATTCACATTCGACTGATGGGTGATCATGGCACTCCTGAGTTAGTGTATCCAAGTTCTCCTGTGATTGGAGCAAAGGTAATCGCCAACTTTGGTCTACTTCAGTTGAGGGGGAAGGTACCTTCAGTATCTTGGACCTATGCGAATGCCACCATCCTGCGAAACCACACGACACTTCTCCTCTCTGAACCAGTCGACTGGAGTGTGAGAAGTGAGATTTTGATCACATCATCCACGTATGACCACTACGAAACGGAAGTAGCCACCATTTCATTTATCGAGGTAGACCGTGTAACTTGTTATGTTGTAACACCTTTTGAGCATACACACCGTGTGGTGAGAGGTGTGACACAGAATGGGATCGAGTATGTTCTCAGACCGGAAGTAGCTCTGTTGACTCGAAATATTATCATTGAAGGTGTGAATGAACCATCTGGATCCGTATCCTCTCGAGACTTTGGTGCAAGAGTGATATCATCAACGATTTATTTCGGAGATAAAACCCTTGCTGGAGTGACGTTCCTTGAAGGTGTTGAGTTCTACCACGGGGGACAATATGGGTTCACTGATTCGTACGATCCTCGCTATGCTGTGGCATTTCTGAACTTAGGAACTCCTCTTAGGAACTCTTCATTTGTTCGATCTTGCGTGTTCTATGACTCGAAGAGTCCTGCCATCGGTGTGTTCAACTCGCATGCTGTTGACATCAGTGATAACGTGGTGTACGGGACGATCGGGGATTCAGTGATCATTGCTGCTGATGCTGTAAACCTGACTCACAATTTAGCAGTTCAGACTAAGTTCCCAGAATACTTCCTGACTACAGTTGTCGTCGGTCTGCTCCCTCATGTTGTGACATTTGAATTGTCAGGTGCGACCAACTTGAAACTTCGAGATAACTCGGCAGCTGGGTCAGACTTTATTGGTTTCCACATCGATGGAGAACATTGTGATGAAGTTGACCCTGCTAGAGAATGGTTTGGGAACATTGCACATTCCAATCTCCATGGAATTAACATGCTGTATAATGACGGTCATCCTCGTTGTAGCAAGGTTTCCAAGTTCACTTGTTATGTGAACTGGGACTGGGGTGTGTTCACTTACACCAGACAACGAATGCAGTTTGAAGATTTGGTTCTGGTTGATAACAGAGTTGGTCTCCATGCTATCGTGTACGAACCGGGATCTCTGGATCATATTTGTTCTGACAAGTATGTGAGTGTGAGTGACAGTTTGTTTGTGGGTAATTCTGATGTTGTTAATTGTAGTGTTTTGTTGTCTAAACCGAGACACGAGTCTCGGACAATTTTCTGGAGGTCTCATTCTGCGAAGAATGGTGGGAATGTTGGTTTCACTCTTTCCACCTTCATGTCTGGAAGTGGAAATGTGCCTAACAAACCGTACGATAGACTTCTCAGTTACTCATCCATTAGTGGTGTAACACGAATGAATGGTGTGACCTTTGCTAACTTTCTCAATTCTTGTGGTGACAAGGCAATCCAATCCCATTCTGAATCTGGTGATGCAATGCACCCTGTTGAGATTCGCGACAGTTTCAGATCGAATGTTGATGAAGGTGCTACATACTTTGTATTTCGACCTTTGCTGAGTTGGGTGGATCCTTCGGACTGTGTGGACATGGATTGTGATGGTCCTAAAAAGGTGTTAATCAAAATGTTGGATGATTCTTTCTTTGGAATGAGTGGCGAGTTGGTGGCACAGTCAGAGTTTGAATGGGATGGAGACCCACAACGTGGATTGGGAGATTATCGTGTCCCTCTCGCATTGCAGACTAACACTGATGGGAGTAGAGTGAACATTTCCGATGTGTATCCAAATAAGGGCATTTATCGTGACGCGAATTGTGAGTATAAACCTGACTGGCAATCTTATTTCTGTCCCGGCAGCAACCACGAGATGATGATAATTGAGAGCTTGGATGCTGATACTGAGACGAGGCGCATTTCTCCAGTGGGTCTCGCTGCTGGAAGTTTCATCGACTTGATAAACGGTCCAATGGACCATGGATGGTGTCTGGGGTACACTTGTCAAGAGCGCATCTCCACGTTCTACTCGATCGTGCGTGTTGGACTGAATTATTCGATTGCATTCACAGGCACGAATCCTCAAGTTTTGCGATTTTTCATGTTAAATGCTGACGTGAGTCGAGCTATTGTTGTCGGTTTATATTACCCAAATCCACAACGACTCGACGTGTATAATGGAGAGAACTTCGTCGTCCCAACAAATGCAATGTTAGCTGAGGATAACCTCAAGTATTCCGACACTCGAGATCCTAGTGTTCGAGATGACCACATTCCCACTGTCGATCTTAACCCAGGTGCCAACTTTTTCGACAGATCTACTCTGACAATGTACTTTGTCGTGAAAGGAGATGCTAAGATCAAACTTGAGACCACGATGGTGATTCAACTGAGATTCGATATGGCTTCAATCACAGTAGATGCATTTTTTGAAGAGAAAATCGTTTCGAATATTGCTTACCTCCTTGGCATTCCGGAGTCGAGGATTCGTGTAACGAATATAGTGGGTATTCCTCGTATTTTTAGAAGACAAGTGGATCACGTTTTCAATAACGTGACAATCCTGATTGAAATCGGGGATCCCCCTCATAACATGACATTCACACCTGTTGCTGACACTTACACATATGTTCCTCCTCCTCCTACCTCTAATCAGACTAATTTGACCAATCCAACTAATGCTACCATGATGCCAATGCCTAACATTGTGAATGCTTCTTCTCTCACTTACAATGAGTTACTGAACATTTCTCAAACCGTTGTGGATTTGACACAGTCTGGCCAAATGGGCAACACAATTAACGCCAATATCGACACTCTCGAAATAGCTGATCCAGTTCCAACCCCAGAACCTGCCAACTTTACTGACTTAAATGACAGTGCTCTGAATGCCACATATCTCTATACTCTGCCTCTTTATATGACAGTGAACACTTCTTCTGTAGATTTTTCTCTCTACAAAGTGCCTGAACATTTGATTTTATATCAGAACCCGCTAGATGCTAACGAAACTCTACTCTTTGGTCGACAACCTTTATTATACATCATTGATGAGAATGGGAATATTGTAACTAACCTTCGACACAACTCTAATGAATCGTGGGAGTTGACTGTCTCGATCCGCGCAGGATACGGACACCCTGATGCATACCTTTCAGGGGACACTGTCATTTCTTTTGTATCTGGATGGGCTAACTTCTCCGATCTCGCCATCTCGCATGCTGGACTGTACATCCTCGAGTTTAGAGTGACTTCTCCTCAAACTAACCTCTCTGTTGCATCTATTTTATTTGAAGTGAAGGAGCGGGTCATTGTGCTTAATATCTTGACACATGCTGACACCAGTAACGAGACAATTCCTTTGAATCCTGCTCCTCTCATTGAACTTGTTGATGTCGGTATTGGACAGCGAGTCACGAACCATGATTGGAAGGGTTGGGACTGGGTAACTGAAACGAATTTGACACGTCACACTGGTAACGGTACATTGATTGGAGAAACAACTCAAAACTTCACACTTGGATTGGTTGAGTTCCCAGACTTTTCTATTCACTCTGAAGGCAACTATTCCATCGAATATAATGTGTACACAGTCCCAGCTTCCAACTATTCGCTTCGAAGTGTTTTCAGTTTTGTGTTGATTCGAGAGAGACTCTTTTACCTGACACTAGACACACAGCCTAACGACTGTAATGAAACAGTGGTATGTGGAGACAGTCCCATGTTGAGTATCAGAGATGAAGCGAATGGAGAAGTTGTCCGTAATATCGGTTGGAGAAATAGAACTTGGACAGTGAGAGTGTTCTTGTTCACAATCACTGATGAACCATTCCCACTTAACGGCACTGCAGAGTTTGAGTTGGGTTCGTTGGGTAGTGGTGTGTTTGACGATTTGCGAGTTTTCTCGATTGGTGATTTCTATCTCGTTTTGAACATCTCTACAGAAGGTGATTCCAGCTACGATGGTTTGACGATAATGAGTAATGTTTTTTATGTGAAAGAGAGGGTTTACTATCTGAGTGTTGATTCCCTCCCTTCAGATTGCAATCAGTCAGTCGTGTGTGGTGTGTCTCCACGCGTGGGAGTCTATGACTACGGCACTGGGATGATAGCACCCTATCTCAATAGTAGTTGGGAAATATTCGTTTACATAGAAATGGATAATTCCCCTAGAATTTCCGAAATCCTCGGTTATAATCAAACAGGATTATCCAACTCATTCGCGACTTTTAGTAACTTTTCCTTGTCCGAATATGCTGAAAGTTATACACTGCTATTTGAGTCCAACTTTGATCATTCTGTGATATCCCAGTCTTTTGAAGTCCACTACGTTAACGACTACATGCCAGAGTTCCATCTACCTAATACATCCTCCATCTCACTATTCGAGGAGAATACCACTAACATTCCGATCACTACATTCTATGCTGTGGATCTGGATGAAGGTTCTCAAGGAGAAGTCTCGTACTCAATCAGTACAATGGGTGTAGATTCTATTTTCAGCATTGATCCAAATAACGGGATTCTGACCCTCATATCTCCTCTGGATAGAGAGATATTCACTGACAATTCTGAAGATCCTCTCTACGTATTGACCATTCTAGCTTCTGATAACGCTTATCCTGAGAAGGTCCGCTCCACAGAACTGGACTATACAGTGAATATTCTGGATATCAATGATAATCATCCAGTTTTCCAATATTCTATTTATAGGTTTGATTGTCGAGAAGATCTCAAAAATGGGGAAAAGTGCTTTACTAGAAAGGCTACTGATAAAGACGAAGGTGTAAACAGTGAAATCGAATATTCACTTGTTGCTATTGGAGTGGATTATGGAATATTTTCAATTGATTCTGTGAATGCTCGTTTGGAGATAGAAAATGAAACTCTACTCGATTTTGACAATATGACACTTCCCAGTGGTTCTTATTATGAATATTTGCTGGTAGCTACAGACAAGGGAGTTCCTCCACTGAGTTCGAATGTGACGTATGAAATCACCATTATTCCTGTAAATGAGTTTCCTCCCATCTTCCTTCCTTTGCCTGAATACAGTTTTGAATTTGCTGAGGAGAACAATTCAACCCTTCATGTGACAACTGTGAATGCTACTGATGCAGATTTCGGTGATGAAGGTGTTGTGAATTACAGATTAGCTGGATTCACTCATGTGTTTTCTATTGGACCAACTGATGGGATCATCGATGTTACAGGTGAGTTTCTCGATTGTAAATTATATATCTGGCGATTTATTTTAATTTAGCGTAATTAATTTTCCACTCTGCTTCATAAAATTATTCTTGTCTTACGCCGAGAATTTGACCTGTCAAAACTCGATCGATTTTATTCGCCTGGCCTAGTTAAATGCAAATTTATAGGTACTATTGATGTTTACGAGCTATTAATTACTATTTTACATTCTATTATTTTTATGTATTTTATGAATTGTAGTTGCTATTCTATAATTCTTGAATATTTAGGACGACTTGATTACGAACAAGCTACACACTACGACCTGGTAGTGGAAGCATTTGATTTCGCTACAGCTACGCCTCCTGCTGGCCTACCTGGTCCATTTATCACTACTCTCCATTTGCTCATCAACCTAACAGACATTAACGATAATGCACCTCAGTTTGCAGATCCCAATGACAGCTTCCAGTTGGAAGAAACAGAAGAGTTAGGCACAATCGTGTACAATGTTGCGGCATGGGATGTTGATTCTGGTTTGAATGGAGAGTTCAGCTTCGCTATTAGTCAATTAGTACCAGCTAGCAATATAACCTACTTTGTGATAAATGAAGGGAATGGCAGCATTCGATTGGACTCTTCTCTTGATCTTGATTTCGTTCCTCCCATTCAAGAGATTGTTCTTCTCATAACAGTAACCGATAAAGGCACCCCTGTACAAATGAATGAGACTAACCTGACTATCCTCATCTCACAAGTGGATGAGTTCTCTCCTTCGTTCCTGCATGGAGATATTAGCGTAGATATATCAGAGAATCAACCAATCTCTCTGGTCCTATTCAACGTGAATGCCACTGATCCTGACTTTGGTTTGGGCGGTGAATTTGTATTTGTAAAGAGTGGCAGTCCAGATAATTCATTTTTCACTCTCGATGAAGACAGTGGAGTTGTAGTTGGATCCATCCAATTTGATAGAGAAACGAAAGATTCCTATTCTTGGATGATTGTTGTAGAAACAATAGGGATTAATCCAGTGTATCGTAGCTCTACAGTTAACGTATTAGTTACCATCCTAGATGAAAATGACAATCCTCCAATGTTCCAGCAAGCCGTGTACAGTTTTGATTTTGTAGAAACGACTCCAACTAATGCAGGACTTGATCAGATCACAGCAACTGACAGAGACATCAATCTGAATGCAAACCTCCGTTACAGTCTCTACCATGTTAATTCTGCTAATAACGTATTCTCTATTGATGAGCTGACAGGTTTGATAACATTGAGAAAAGACCTGAATCTAGAGTCACCAGCTGTTCTTTTGCCACCTGAGCAGATTTTCAACTTGACAATAACCGCGTTTGATAGAAGTGCTGAGCCTAAGTATACGAATGCAACTGTTCTGTTGCAAGTGACTGGTGTGAACGAATTCTCTCCCAACTTCTCAAACATGACTGGAAAAATGCTTCCATTTAAGGAGAATATTTCTATCAGTGAGACTCTATTCCAGGTGATAGCTACAGACAGAGACTTTGGTCCTCAAGGCGTGATTTCTTATAGCTTTTTATCTGGTAACGACGAAGGTAGATTCAGTATCGACTCTGCTACAGGATCAGTTGTTCTGGTTTCTGGATTGGACAGAGAGGATAAAGACACGTATGATCTCGTGATAATAGCACTGGATTCTGATCCTGTGTTAAGTGATCGTCTGAACGACACGCTGCCTATCCGAATAAGTGTGGAGGATGTTAACGATAATGCTCCGATTCTATCTGTGACATCGTGTGCAGTCTCTGTAGCAGAGAATAGTCCGATTAATTCTAGTTTGTTTTCTATCTCCGCTTCTGATGCAGATCTCACCAACTCTTCAAACTCTGACTTCGAATTCTTCTCTACTTCAACGGTTCCATTCTCGATTGACTCCGTGACAGGAAATGTGTCGTTAAGTGGTGCTATCGACTATGAAGGTGTCACGTCATATCAGTTGCGTTTATTTGCCCGAGACAAAGGCTCTCCTAGTCTTACATCCAGTGTGCTATCCTGTCCTATCCAGATTTTAGGAATCAACGAGTTCCCTCCTGTCTTCACTTCTAACAGCTACTCTTTCTCTGTCGCAGAGAACTCTCCAGTGAATACTGTATTCGGTCGTATCTCTGCTACAGATGATGACGGAGGAATTGATGGTGAAATTGTTTATTCTGTGAGTGGAGATAATCGATTTATTGTTAATGCGAATGGGGATTTGCTAGTACTTGGTTTCTTGGACCGCGAAATTGACACAGTTCCCATTCTCCTGAACGTTTCAGCAGTCGATTCTCTTTGTGGTAGTTTGAGGTTTACCGCACATTCTTTCGTAACAGTAACTGTCGAAGACATCAATGACAACTCTCCTACATTCATACACAATAACCAATACCAGTCTATCTCAGAGGACACTGGGATTGGTGTGAGTATAGCTCAGTTTGTTGCTTCAGATCGAGATTTCGGTTCTAATGGTGAAGTAATGTACAGTATCAGTGCTGGTCCTTTTTCTATTAATTCCAGTACTGGAGTTGTCTCAGTGGAGAGTGCATTGGATCGTGAGACAAGATCTTCTTACGAGTTGATGATAACAGCTTCAGACCAAGCTTCTCAGAATCAAATGAGCAGTACAGCAACTCTATTTGTTAATATTGAAGACGTGAATGATAATCCACCCGTTTTCTCTCAACTGAGCTATGCAGAGATTGTAGAAGAACTCACTCCTGTTAACAAGATCATCTTCACAGTAGCAGCTTCTGATATTGATTTAGGTGTAAATAGCCAGGTTAGCTACACAATTGGTTCGCAATCCGGTGACTTTTTTGTCATTGAATCTTCAACTGGTGCAATCACCCTCAAACGCACTCTATCTGGTTTCGGGGTTCAGCACAATTTGACAGTGAGAGCTACTGACAGTGGAGCTGTTGCACTGTCTTCCACAGCTCTTGTCATTATAACAGTTACACCTTCTAATAGGTATGCCCCTATATTCCAATACTCAGATAATTACACAGTTTATGTTGAAGAGAATATGATGTATCTTCTCCCAATACTCACTGTTACAGCAGAAGATCTGGATCAAGGTTTGCTAGGAGTGGTTACTTACTCGGTTGTAGGATCATATGATGTCATCACTATTAACCCTACGAATGGTAGTTTAAGCTTGTTAGCACCATTGGACAGAGAAGAATATGAAGATGCGATATTAATACAGGTTCAAGCTAGTGATAATGCTGCGGTTAACTTCAGGAGATCATCTGTTACGAATGTACTCATAGTTGTAATTGATGTGAATGACAATGCACCTTATTTCCCTCAAATTCAGCACAGTATCCAGATACCTTCTGATCTTGAGGCAGGTGAACAGATCTTAGCTGTTTCAGCGAGTGATATTGACTCGGATTTTAATTCAGATTTAACATACAGCTTATCAGGTGATAGCTGCCCGTTTTATACAGATATATTACATGGCGGCATCTTCTATAATGGAGAAATAATTCAGAGTGGACAAACATACCACGTGGTGCTAACTTCAATGGATTATGGCACGCCTCCACTATCTAACTCCACTTCTATTACTGTCACTGTATTGGAAAATAACAGGTTTTCACCTCTCTTCATTTCTCCTCCATCTACACTCACCATCTCAGAAGATTTGGGGATCAGTCAGTCTATCCATAGCTTCACAGTATTAGATTTGGATACTGGGCTCTCTAGTGATGTAACTTATTCTATTTCTGCTGGCAATATAGGAGATGTCTTTGCCATCTCTAGTCAAGGTGAACTCTCAATTAGAAGAGCACTTAATTTTGAACAAGTGGAGCAGTACAGTATTATTATAGAAGCGAGAAACCCTAATGGTCTTTTTCAGCTAAAATCATCTCTTGTACCAATTCATGTTGTAATTAACGACGTGAATGATGAACTGCCAACATTTGATTCCAGTAAATATTCGTTCTATATGACTTCTGACTATGGTTCTGGGGTTATAATTGGAAAGCTTAATGTTTCTGATGATGTATTGCCGCAAACAGTTCTAAATCCATACAGAATTCTTCCAGGAGCTAATGCTGATTTATTTTCAGTCGCTAGAGACGGTACAATCTCTCTAAAAGCGAATTATAGCGTCACTTCTCAGATAGGGATAGAGTATGGCGACACCATCTCTACTGCCAGTACCACTGTACATATAATTGTTGAAGATCTGAATATCTATGCGCCTGAGTTTGCTGCTATAAATTACTCTTATTCTATCCAAGAGGACAGTTCCTTGTCGCTAAGTGTGTTCCGAGTAGAAGCTACCGATATGGATTCTGGACAGAACGTAACATATGAGATCGCAGTTAATGACTTCTTTGCTATTGACAGGTATGATGGTACAGTTTCTCTAATTCAGATTTTAGATTACGAACAAATCCAATCGCTTAGCCTCACAGTAACTGCGAAAGATAACGCCTCTATTTGGCAGCAAAAATCCTCGACACAAACGATTGTAATCTTAGTTCAGGATGTCAATGATTCTCCACCGATATTCTCGAAGGCAGAGTACCATTTCGTGGTTGAGAATACAACAGTGAATGGGACTGTGATTGGTAAGGTTATAGCAACAGATAGAGATACTTCTTCAACGCTATCTTACGACATACTCAGCAATAGTCAATATTTTCAATTATCCTCCCAAACAGGAGATATTTCAGTAGAGAGAGGGTTGGCTTTACAGGGTGATACCATCCTTGTATCAGTTACAGATTCTAACTTTAGCGATATTACGGTGGTGGTAATAGATGTTGTACCTGCAAATATTTATACTCCTATGTTCTCATATCAAAACTATACCATTTTATTATCAGAGAGCACTCCAATAGGAAGTGTGGTATTTGCATCAAATGCTACCGATTTCGACATCGGATCGAATGGAGATATAACTTATAACATCACAGATAATCCCTATTTCACGATATCTAATACTGGACAAGTGTTCTTAGATAGTTCCATAGATTTTGATCTAGGGATTTCGCTGATAACTTTAGAACTCATAGCGATGGACCAGGGACATCTCAACTTCCGTAGATCGAGCACTGTTAGTCTGATGGTGAATATCATTAATGAGAACGATAATCCTCCGAAATTTTCTGATTCCGTCTATGAAGTATTTATTGAAGAAGGTTCAGCCAGAGATAGTTTTGTCTTCCAACTGACAGCTTTCGATATTGATAATGATACTCTGTCCTACCAAGTTATTGCGGGTAACACGAACGATGCATTCACATTGGTTTCTAGCACTGGCTTGATCAGTTTGAATACTGTTCCTTATGTGGATGTGAATCCATTCTACAACCTCCGTGTCGAGGTTTCTGACACTGGGAATAACGTTGCAGTTGCGTCTATTGAAATCCGTATCATACCTCAGAATCGATTCACTCCCCAATTCCCATCACAGAGCTATGCCTTTGAAGTCACTAACTCGATCGGTGCTATTATCGGTCGAATTTCTGCTGCGGATTCTGACACCGAAAATGAAGGCATGGTTTCCTACTCCATTGTTTCCCAGACGACACTAAATTCATTTGTCATGAACCCAATAACAGGTTCTCTTCAGCTGGCTAAACTGATCGATCGTACCATATCTGATCATTTCGTTATAGCGAGAGTGTGCGATTTAGCTGTAATCACATATCAAAGGTGTGCTAATATTCGCATTAACATTACATTACCAAATACAATATCTCATCTTACTGTTGAGCCAAGCTTTATATCTCGCACTCTGTCATTACCTGGAATCAACCGAACGTATTCCATCAAAACTTTCCTCCTCAGTCGCAATGCAACGACATCTAGTTTGAGCGTAGAAGTACTGAATTGTGCTTCAGTCATGACTTTTTCACTCCGCATATCTTTTCCCTATATTGAACTTATCTACACTCAAAATGAAGAAGTTAACATTTTACGTACACAGTTACGAATTGGAGTTATGAATGTTAGTTTCTCAATTTTAGAGCTGAACTTTTTACCTTCTACCTCAACATTGTCACCGAAATTCTCCCAGAATACATACTACATAAATATATTCTCAAATACACAGGTTGGGGCAGAGATCACTGAAATTACCATTGAACCTTTATTGAATTCCTTTGACAGAATTGTATATGAAATCGCCAGTGGAAATGATGATGAGGTATTTGCATTACAGTCTAATGTTGGTAAGCTATACCTCTATAAGCCCCTACCTACTGACCGTCCTATCTACATACTCACTTTGAGTGGGAGAGTTTTCTTTGACTCCAATTCTCCCGTCTTCCAAGAATCAACCACCAATATTTACGTAATCATTCATGATCTTATCACGACTGTTTCGCAGCCTTCTGCAGTGATACCTGATTTCAATCCTTCCTTATCTCTACCTCCTAACATCTGGAGTTTGGCCAAAGGAATTAATTACAGCAATAACGTCTACAATATAGAGCTTTCTAGTTTCACATCAAAGTCGTATGAAGTTCAAGTCTCATTGGGACATGTGAATCTGTCTGTTTCCTCACAAGTTCTAGCTAACACTGAATTCTATCACTTTACACCACAAAATGAAGTTTGGTCTACGCAACCGAATTTCAAACTTTTGATCTATCAAGACACTTCTAATCAACTTCCTACTTTGAATGGAAATGTGAGCATCGACATATTTTCTCAGTCTTATTCCTCACAACTTGCAGACAACATGGTCTCTACTTTTACTATTGATGTTCCAGGTTCAGAATTTGACGCTATACAAGGTGCACAGCAATCAGTTGAAATTCCATTCACTATCAACCAAATTCAGCGAAGTCTTAGTTTAGTTCTTGTAAAGGTTATGTCTTCAACTTCCAATGGTAGTCTCAACATTCCACTCTCAACTAACGTCCTATATCCTAGCCAGATACTAGCTCTGCCATTACATGCGAACAATTTTCAATCTTCACTTACTACCTTTGAGGTGAAAATGGACATAACCGGGGCTCTGGCATTCAATTCATTCTCCCCTGCATCTGGATGGTCTGTATTCACACGTACAGAAGCCAATTCGGTCATTGTATACGGTGTAAATGACGTCATAATAAACCCACCTTACACAATGGATAATCCTATTGAACTGATCGGACACTTCTTAATTAGCCCCCTTCAGAACAATAATACAAACAGTGCTACACTCAGCACTGAGATTCTCCTTCTTACAGATAACATCGGAGTTATCACAGGGGCGAATGGACAAGTAGATTTTCTTCATCCTAGTGGAGCATTGAGGGTTGTAACTATTCAAATTGAACACGATCAAACTGTGAAAATTATAAGCACCATTTCACAACGAGATATTTTGGAAGTCGGAAACATTATAGAAGAGATATCATCTACTGTAGATATTGGAGTGAGAGTTATGGCAGTATCATCAACTGGTGAGGCAACTCAACTTGAAACCACTAATCCTAACCTCTCTTGCACCACTGATGAAGAGTCAGTATATTTCATCAGTTCGGAATGTGGTAGATTACTTGTTGGATCAGACAATTCTGAAAAGCGCGTCACAATCACAATCACGTATGAAGGTATCACAGATACTCAATACGTTTATTTATGGAGAATTGAGAGAGTTGAAATTACATCTGAATCCAATACACTGCATCCTATTTCTTCTTGGTTAGATCATAATTGCCAACAATTCTTTGAATGGACTAAAATATCAATACGTGGTTCAATTGTTAACTCGAATTTGGAAACCAGACAAATTGACTTCACAAAACCACTAATTTCACGCATAGACTTTAACGATCATTTGTTATCTCTGGTTACGCACAATCTTGCTTACTATTTGAAACCAAAGAATTTAACTAATGATAATACACCAACCATAGTTACAATAGATATTCAAGTGGCGTCGATTTCTATGGTTCCACTATACCTAACCATTTCAGATACATTCTCTTTTATCACTGGTGTATCTTCTACTTTGATTGTTAATATAAATTCTACGATTTCAGATGTAGGCAGGAATTCTGATATTCTTTATTTCCAGATACATTCGTATCTTACTCTGTATGAAAGGATTGGTACTTTGAAAAACTCGATTGTTTTGAACAATGTCACTTCGATTGATTATATATTTTCTGACGAATACCTCCAAATAATTCCAGTTGACCCCCACATACTATCCGTAGTTAGGAACTCATTCCCGGAAATCCACTCTTCTCTTATATATAGATCTACTCAGTCATTCATTCTACTCATAATCACAAACACAGATGCATGTGGAGGCAATCTTCTATTCTCTACCAGCGCTCCAATCGAAATCACTCAAACAAATCCGAGTTCTCTGGAGATAGAATTGTCTAACTCTCGAATTTCGCATCCCGATTCACTTCTCACTTCGGTTGGCATACCAACAACTAGTTCACTGCGTATCCTCGGAATTGTACTACAATATTCTTTCGAAATAGAAGCATTCAGCATTGTCTATAATAACGTTATCCTAGACGGGATGTCATCTGCTGTAACGCTTAGCATAGATGATCCCACTCAGCTTATTGTACCCAGCTTGGATAATGGGGTTATTCTAAGTGCTAACAACCATTCTTCAGCAGTTGGCAATGCAACGCTGGAAGTTTCTCTCAATTCTATCTTGTTATTCACTTCATTCATTCAGCTCGTCAACACACCCACTCTTGAACTGTTAGTCATCTCTACCTACACTGGAGAAGTGTTACCCTATCTACCTAAAATTGGCGCCAACACCTTTGAACCTTTCAAGTTCGGAGCTCGTTTGCGGCTCGAAGATGGCTCAACGATCGATGTTACCCAAAATGAAGATCTCAATATTCAAGTATTATCCAGCGATAATTCTCCACTTTGTACACACTCTCTTGGCGACTGCACTCTCTCAACCAACCAAGTCTCTAACAGCATTACCTTATATGGAAGCTTTCTTACACTCGCTAAGAGCAGCTCAATTGATCTATTAACATCTCCGCAGGCACACTCAGTATCCATTATCGTTACAGATAAAGATGGTTTGCCAACTGACAATTTCGTTTATGGAAGTCGTGGAAGTGAATTCCATATTTCCTTCAGTTTCATGATTTCGAACATCCCTGGGATTTACCACGTCTCTACTTCCAACTTGTCACATTTCGCAGATAATATTATCATCACGAGTAACCACGATGCTGTTCATATCACACAAAATAAAGATCTATCTCTTGAAGCTGAATGTACTAATGTTCAACTCTCTATCTCTTTATTTTCTTTGACTTCAATACTTGATCTTTCTTGTAACTTTCTACCATCAATAGGATCGCCACACTTGGGTTTCTTACAAGGCCTCCCACTACCTAGTGTCTCATCATCTCTCTACACGATTCCGTTATATTTCCATTTTGAAGATGACGCATCAACTGCTATTGATATCAATATACAGTTTACCACGGATGAAATGACATTCTCCCACCTAATTAAATCTGCTCAATTCAGTACGGATAATCAAGCATCTTTCGGAGGGATCTTTTTGTTGCATTCGTCAGATTCTTCTTCCATACACATCGGTGTGATACCCAATTCAGGAATAGAAACAGGCTTCGTTAGAATTACAGATCTTGTTTTCAATGTAGTAGCTCCTCTAACATCTGCTCCCAACATCCTGATAGACGAATACAAGTATTACAGTAAGGTAGCCATATTGGAGAATATAGATCTTAGAGGTGATCTCAATTCAGATAGTAAGCTTGACATGGCTGACATTCTCATTCTCTCAAATTCTATCGCTTCCAACCATTTAACTCAGTCAGCTGACTCGTTGCACAGAAGCTATGATATAACACGGGATGGTAAGATGGATTTTCAAGATGTGCGACGACTAATATCCACTCACTTTGGTATTCTCCCTTTGCCTATTTCCTACTCACTCGGATACAATAATTCTCTCAATATCTGTCCTTTTTCTGTCCGTATCGAATTGACCAACTCACAACACTCCACATTCACACGCTTTAACACAGATACACTTAACGTTTATGTAGGCTTAATACTCGTGTCGAACACTCAAACAAACACTCAATGGACTAGTACGATTGGGTCTTACATCTCGCAGGCATCAAACGATAGATTTAACTTAGTTCTATTCGAAGCATTCCCTGAGACGGATTCTATCTACGCACTAAACACTGCTAATCCTCTCCCTCAAGAGTTTCTAAATTCACATCTCGTTATTTTCTTGCGTTCATCACTTTCACTGCCTCCAATCTCAGGATTGTCGCCATTACAAAATGCTACCAGCTCTATAGACCCCTTCTTAACTACTGGGATTCCAATATTGATGTCGAATGGCGAACCATTACCCTTGCCCCCATCCCTCTATCCTATATTCACTCTCTCAGATTTCTACGATACTCAGCAATGTTACCGTCCAATGGAGCCAATTAGCTTTTTACAAGCACTCACGTATGGCGGTCCACCTCTCTTGTTGCTAATAATTGTTCTTCTAATAATTATCTCGGTGCTAGTAGTAATATTTGTGATAATTAGAAAGAAGAAAAGAGATATTGTGAGGATCCGAGTGTCCGAAGAGAAGGAGAAACTACGCGATTCACATGACCAAGAAGGTGTTTCATACCGTGGCATGACTTACTACCCAGATCCTTCAGAAGCTTACTCGCTTGCACGTACTCCATCTCCTTATAAGGACACATACGAACACTCTGCCGTGGTACAAACTGGATACGATGTACCGTCTTACCACGATAGTATGCAAGGAGAATTTAAGGACGACTCTCTAAGTATAAAGCATAAGGTTAGCTCTACTTCTGCTACGCATTCGCTCATCCAGGAATCTCTTCCCGGCACACCGAAAAAATAATCTCTCGAAATACGTTAGTGAACTTTTAAAAGTAACTTTTATTTGAGTAGGTTTAAGTACGGTCTTTTCTTTTTTAGTTTAATTTATGACTTTATGTCTATTTCTATGAATTTTTTTATTTTAATCTAACTAAACCCTTACTCCTATTTCTAAAATTCAATTTTATGAATCTACCCTACCTTTAAGCAATGACTAGCAGTAGTTTCTCATCTCTCGCTGTTTCTACAAGCAACATCGAACCAAATCATAAGAAGTTGCTCGAATTTGCAAAAGGTGGAAAATATTCAGCTTTCAAGCATCAGCTCAATTCCATGCTGAAACATACACACGCTGAAAATATTTTTCAACCGAAGGGAAACAAGGGCTCTCCGTTAATTTTGGCTGCTCAGAAAGGCCACTACAAGATTGTGAGCTATATCCTGAAGAATTTTAGCGAATACATCGACTTAGAATTTACAATGTCAGTCATCTCTGAGTTCACTGGCAATGAAGTTAAAGGAGCTTCTGCATTATGGTCTGCTGCACTTGGTAAATTATTTGTTATATTTTTTTAATCGATCACATTCTCTGCATTTTTAACCTATCCCTTATGAAGGTGGACATATTGAAGTGGTGAGAGATCTCTTGGAAGCAGGTGCAGACATCAACCACTCCAATGCCACAAAGTCAACCCCTTTAAGAGCTGCTTCCTACCATGATAGAGTCGAGGTCATTGAACATCTGCTGCATAAAGGTGCTGATCTGCGCTTGGCGAATCATGTAGGACAAGCCCCTGTTATGATCGCAGTGCTCAGAAAGAATCTAAGAGCGCTAAAGTTACTAAGTAAGTTTTTGAAGAGTTGATTTACTAAAAAGTTATTTTTTTATTAAATAGTCAAATTTATGGCAACATTTTTATTTGTAGTCACACTTGGCAAAGCTGACATAAACCAGACCACCGGTGTGGGAATCGACTCACTACACATCGCTATAGAACACGAATCTGAAGATATCTTCAACTTACTTGTCGTGCTTGATGCAAAGATAATCTGGCCACACAATATCTCACCAGTGCCTACAACTACTCTCTCCCAATTCGCCATCCCCGACGCTTACACTCCTCCCTGTCACATTTACATAGCTGCGAAACATCACAATTCTTTCGCGATGGAGTATTTAAGGAACTTACCAGAATGCAGACCTGAGTATGAGGTGGATATGTTGCTGGTAAGGGGAGTCGAGAGAGTTTGGGATAACCCTTCTCCAAATGTAACTGATGTCTGGAGGAAGGCTTTGGAGCTGAGGGAAAAATGCGGTTTACCCTACCCTGGTCAACCTCCCAATGAACTATATGAGGGAGTACAAGAAATTCGGACTTTGTCTGACGTCTATAACCTTGAGCAGAGGCGGTATTTAATCCAGTGTGTGCTCATAACAGAGCGTGTTTTCGGACCGCTTTTCTGCACTTCGTGTGAACTGAAAATAAAATTGGTCAACCACCTATTCAGAGATGGTCCTCAGTCCCATTTTAAGTGTTGTGAATTGCTCTTACAATTGTTACAAGCGTCCATTAAGCGCCCGTGGATATCGGCACAAACATCCGTCAACGAATTTACATCTCTTTTGCAGACCATTAATCGATTGGTATCTTCATTTGATGCTGGTACAATGAACTTAAACAGATTCGCGGCTTTTATAAACCTCATTACCAAACGTTACAAGATAATATATGAAGGTATCTTTGACAAAAATCCTAATATTTCATTCGAAAGATGTTTCAGTGAAATTTTGAAATTTCTTAATTCGTGTTTGCAATTGCATCCAGACTTTAAATCAGTTGAATCGATCGTTGTTCTGAGACCGGTTTTTAAAGATTTGCTACAAACACTATTCTTCCCTTTAACTAGGGATCAACCGATCTACCATGTCATCATGAAATCGAAGAATTTTACGAAATATGAAGACCTCCTTAATGTGTTTATTTCACTCTCAACTCCAGAAATGTTAGAAGTATCGAATAAGGCTGGTTTGAATGCTTTACATTTCGCGTGTCAGATGGAATCAGTTCCTGAATCCACTATTCATACGCTTATCCGCACAGGTGCACATCTCGATTCAGTTACGCCCTCTAATCTAACGCCCATCGAATCCTGTCCCGGCAAGATGTCTTCTCAATACATAACAATACGCTCCTACTACCCACTCAAGCTAGCCTGTCTCTCTGCACAAGCTATTGTGCAAGGTCAAATACCAACTGACTCCCTTCCAACGTTTTTTCACACCTTTATCAATCTACATCGTATACCACCTCCAAGATTTAACGAATAATTGCCTCATTTCATTTATTTGTTTGTATATATTGAATATGATTGTTATTTTTCGTAAGGAAGCTGTTTTGGATGCTAAATATTTATAATAATTTTGTATGTATATAATTTGGATATGCTGGAATGATAAATGTTATGCTAGTTCTTTTTTGTGATCAAATATTCATTTAAAATATATTCTATACTGTGGAGTCTCCGAATAACGGACACATTGGAGAGTTTGTGCGTTGTGTCAACTATCACATACGATTATGGTTAATTCATTCACATTCCATTGTGGAGGGTTGCCTGCGTTTTGGAGTGTCCGTTTGGGAGACTGCACTGTAGACGGTAATCTTGGTTATGGTACTATACACTGCCTGAACAAAAGTATTCGTACACCCCTTAATTCCCCACACAAATAGTTATAATACTGATTTTTTAGCCTTTCAAGAATATTTAGTTGTGAGAGATACAATTAATTGGACTTCAAATTCGAATTCTCCACATTCAAATTACCCACTTTATAAGTTTTTACCTTAATTACTCTTCTTCAAGATTAAGTATTTTCAGCATTTGCTTTCCTATGCCACATGTCGCGAGTGATCACCATTGTATATGATGGCATTGGTGGTATGAGGTGGCACAGTTTAAAATTTTTTAACCTTGTGGGAGTGTAAACATGAACGATTAAAAAGTGAGTAATTCGAATTTGAAGTTAAATTAAGCTTATCTCTTACCAAATAAATACCTTGACTCGCCAAATACATCAGTATTATAACTATTTGTATGGGGAATTATGGGTGTACGAATACTTTTGTTCAGGCAGTGTATAGTATGTATATTATTTGTTTCTAGTTCATTCATTACAACATTCCTTACTAATTAGAATTACTAAAGATGGGAAGTTTTCCCAAGTTTCTGTCACCTTTTTTGCTTTGCCTCATCTTTACTTCTTTCATTCAAACAGTTACTGGTGGATGTGCATTACCATTAAATAATACTTTCATCCAAGCGGCGATATTGGAAGTAACCACAGATATAATGGTTGATAGCCCTATAAGGAAAGATAGCTATTCCAACTGCCTATCGATCGATCAGAATTCTCCACTCAACTATTCCTCACTTCTTGCTACTATTACTTTCTCAATAGCTGGTGAAAATAATTACGTTAGGCTCGCCTTAGATTGTTTGAATGGAGCGTGGACCGTAGTTACTAGAACGAATCGCACGAGATTTATCAATAATGATCCACCGATTGTAGAGCTGTTTTTGAATGCTAACTTTCAGCGTACAGACTGTCAACAGTGTCGACTGAATTCCTCAACTGTTACTACAGATTTATATGGTTGTGTCCCCTGTAACCCTTCTTGTCTAAAAGAAGGTGTGAACAATGCCACTGGCTTCTGTTACGGTCCGTTAGCAATGGAATGCTGTTCTTATATACACAACGGGATGTGTCTTGCTGAATGTCCGAATAATTTCACTCATAACTCATCTTCTAACTGTGAGTGTGCTCCTAATCGATCTGGTCCTGATTGTTCTATTTGCAGTCTCACCTGTGGAAATGGTGCAGTAGACTCAACCTGTTCATTCTGTGAGTGTGACCCAGACTACTTCGGATCTCGATGCGAATTTCAACACCTCCCATGTAATGACAACCCGTGTGAAAATGGCGGTGTTTGTGTGGACCTTATAGGTCCTAACAACTACTCTTGTAATTGTATTAACATGTGGCGTGGTGACAATTGTACTGATTGTGGAGTAACAGGATGTGTAAATGGAAACCCTAATTCCACTTGTACAGGGTGTAACTGTGTCGGCAATTGGGGTGGAAATATTTGTGATACGTGTGGGCTAGCATGTCAAAACGGCGGAAGTCACAATCTCACCTGTAATGGATGTAACTGTGTCGGCAATTGGGGTGGAAATGATTGTGATACGTGTGAGCTAGCACCATGTCAAAACGGTGGAAGTCACAATTCTACTTGTACAGGATGTAACTGTGTCGGTAATTGGGGTGGAAATATTTGTGATACGTGTGGGCTAGCATGTCAAAACGGTGGAAGTCACAATTCTACTTGTACTGGATGTAACTGTGTCGGTAATTGGGGTGGAAATATTTGTGATACGTGTGGGCTAGCATGTCAAAACGGTGGAAGTCACAATTCTACTTGTACTGGATGTAACTGTGTCGGTAATTGGGGTGGAAATGATTGTGATACGTGTGGGCTAGCATGTCAAAACGGTGGAAGTCACAATTCTACTTGTACTGGATGTAACTGTGTCGGTAATTGGGGTGGAAATGATTGTGATACGTGTGGGCTAGCATGTCAAAACGGTGGAAGTCACAATTCTACTTGTACTGGATGTAACTGTGTCGGTAATTGGGGTGGAAATGATTGTGATACGTGTGGGCTAGCACCATGTCAAAACGGTGGGAATCACAATCTTACTTGTACAGGATGTAACTGTGTCGGTAATTGGGGTGGAAATGATTGTGATACGTGTGGGCTAGCATGTCAAAACGGTGGAAGTCACAATCTTACTTGTACTGGGTGTAACTGTGTTGGGAATTGGAGTGGGAATAATTGTAGTGTGTGTAGTCTATCTGATCAATGCCAAAATCTAGCTCTCCCCGATCAAAATTGTTCTCGCTGTGAATGTCCACAGGACATTATATGTAGTGATGGGAGGACAGTGAATGGGAGTTGTCAATGTGAATCACCATGTGATATTAATCCCTGTGAGAATGGTGGGATTTGTCAAGCAAATACAAATGGATATACATGCATTTGTCCTTCAGGCTTCACAGGTGTCAACTGTACTATGGTGAGTCCGTGTGTCCCAGCTTGCAATCCAACAACTCAGGACTGCAAGCTTTTAAACCCAGTAAATCAATGCAGATGCAAACCTGGTTTTATCGAAGGGCTAAGCGGTGATTGCTTCAATATTGATGAATGCCAAGCCTTCCCTTGTAGCATTAACGCTAATTGTACAGATACGTTTGGTAGTTACAATTGTGAGTGTAGGGACGGTTTTGAAGGTGATGGCACTACCTGTAATGCTATCAATGAGTGCAGTGTACACTACCCTTTGTGTGGAGAATATCCTGCTAGCTGTGTTGATCGAGTTCTCAAATACGAGTGTGTTTGTCCATCAGGATATGATGCGGGAATTGACAGTACACAAGTGCCTCTTCCATACTGCTTCGAACTCAGTTGTAGAGCTAAGATCTGTACTGATTTGAATGAGTGTGCTCTTCCAGACATATGTGGGCCTAACCAGAATTGTGTTAACACGGAAGGAAGCTATTTCTGCCAGTGTGTTCAAGGTTTTTTCCCAGGTAATGGGCTCTGCGTGCCTATAATCGGTCAATTATTGTGTAAAAGCATGACGGATGGCACTGGGACTACTTTTCCTGACACAGCTCCAGGTGTTACAGTGAAAATCCAGTGTCCCAACACTCAATACGGTCTCATTTCTCGTACATGTCTGCCATCTTGTGAGTGCATAGCAGACAGACCACAATGGGGATACAGTAGAGTAGCGGAGTGTATTTCTCCTGAGTTGGATATGGCACTGAATCAATTACGAAGGTTGAGCATTACCAAATCTACTTCTCAGAGTGAGTTAGAATCGATCATTCAGGATGTGTGGCTGTTAGCTCAGAATTCTCGACTGCAGGGAATAGATCTAGAAGTAGCTGCCATTTTTATCCAAGAGGTAGAACAAGTAATTGAGGACTGGCCTACACCTACATTGTCCCTTGGTATTTCTTCTTTCGACAAACTCTTAGATGTTGCAGATTCTCTCCTGTCAAATTCCGAAGAGAGCTGGGAAGAGACTGATAACTCGACCTTCAACTTCCTCAGTATTGTGGACACGATACGCAAGATAGCAAACCGTGTTTCTATCTATCTTTACGATCAGGGAATGGAGTATTACGCCTTCAATGGTACGTCATTCTCCTTCAAACTGCTAACATGGGATAACTACACTGCGGAATATGGTGTAAGGAATCTCCAATTCCCCGAACTAACCAACCACAGCATCTCTCTTCCATTCGTAGACTCGTCCCAAGTCTCGTTGCCAGGCGGTCGTACGCCCCAGCAATGTCGAACCTCTCTTTTGCTGTTGCGGATCACATCGCTAGCTCTCCTCCTGAACGCAGCCCTCACTGGGAGTGTGAGGAGGAACCAGTGCATCAATCTCCGCGTACAGACTCCGTCACGGAAATACGAGTTTCAAGGAGACTATATTTCTGTGGCGGCTACTCGTGGTGTGTGTCAGTTTGCTAGTATCAATGAATTCTCACCTTCGAATCTGTTTGTGATTTCTCTTCCAAACTCTCCCACTTACCACGAGGCTGGTAAAACTTTTGTCAACACTCGACTGGAATCAGTTGGACAATTCCAAAAAACTTATACTCCTGCTTGCACCATTATCTCTTCACGTAATGATGCAGTTGTTCTATTCGAATGTGACTCATCTGATGGGTACATACCTTTACTCATCTCCCCAATTCAACCTCCTATACCCAACACAACATTAACACTCACTCTTCTCATAAAATGTTTTCTCGCTTTCTCTGCTCTATGCTGTTTCACAGCTCTGATTCTCCTCACACTCCGAATATTCCAGTTCCGGAAAGGGTTAACTTTCGTGCGTATAAATGTGATTCTAACTCTCATGATTGCATTCGTGGTATTCCTTGTTGGAATCGATCGCACTGAAGTGAATTGGCTTTGTACTGTGTTTGGTATTCTGATGCAATATTTCGCATTTAGCACCACACTTTGGTCTCTTTTGGATATGATAAACGTCATTCTAGTTGAAACAAAGTACAAAAGTGTATTGCATGACTTCATATTCGCAACTGTCGGCTACCTCCTACCAGTAGTACCAATCCCATTTTCTGTCAGCTTCAATCTGTGTTCGTATCAACGTGCTCGTCTCTACTGCTGGCCAAGCAGCGAGACAGATTTCAACGTGCAGTTTGCTATCACAGTACCCCTTTATCTCGTTCTCATCATCTCCATAGTGCTGTGTATTGTGATGATAGTGAATACATTTCAGCAGCGTACAGAGTTTAGAGATCGAACATTTAAACGTTGTGTACATTTTCTGAACTTAAATGTTTCCTCGTGTATGCTCCCTTTCCTACTCGTCATAACCTGGGTGCTGGCAACGTATGGTTTTGATAGAGATGAAGAGCTGATCGGACATCAGATCGTTTTCATCTTATTTTGTTTTCTAGATGGCATTTTCTGTCTCCTACTGTATTGTATTGTAAGCAGTGAGAAGTTTAAGTTTTCTCAAGAGAAATCTGCCACAGTTAAAGTTCAGCATGGAAGTGAACCAAATACGATTGAAACACTAATTCCTTCCAAAGCTAGAGCCTCTCTCATCAATCCCTTGTACACCGAGGGAGATGAAAGGAAACGCGCGTCAGCTGCTTACTCCTCTCATAAATTACCTGAAAATGAACTTGAGGATTTGGAAATTTTTATCCAAAACCAGGAGAGTCTGTTGATCTCTCAGAATTGAGTTACCATTCTCACTTAACTATTTTACTTCTATTTACACTTTCTTATTTTTATAATTTTTAGATACTAATTCTAATATTTTAGGAATTATATTCTTATCTTTATTATATTTTAGTAAATAATTATTCGTTTTGACACCTTTTATGTAATGTCTCATATCCTTGAGGAATCACCTAATCATATTTTTTATTCAATTTACTTTACTTAGAATGGTATCGTATTTTACTATCACTGTATTTTTCTTCTCTATCTTCCTTCCCTTCTCATCCCAACTTTTGAATTCTTGTACGTCATTCTTTCCATCAGAAACAACACTCACCAACACCTCTATCCTCTTCAATTCGATTACGCTCCCCCAAATCTTGATAGATGATGGGTACACACCAGGAGATGCGTATTCATTTACTATACAGGTTTTAGGGAATGAGAAAGTGAATACATTCTTCATACAAGTGCAAGATGAAGGTACGAGTTAAGCCAGTTTTAAGTTGGTACAAATTTGACTAAATTTAATCGTTTAGATAACACGCCAATTGGAACATTCTTGACTACAAACATGTTCCAATCTGTCATTTCTTGTCAGAATGTTAACGACTCCTTAGCTGATCCCAGACTTACGAGCGGACAGGGTGCCTCCCAACTTAACCTCACCTCTATCCCAATAAGATGGCTATCTCCTACATCCGTACTCCTCTCCACTTCAACTCTCTCCGTAGTGTACACACTGGGCATCAACCGAATGCTGTACCAGCGGTTTCAGTCTCAGAGTTTCGTACTGAAAGGTTACTGCTTGGTTGTAGCTAATGATGAAATCATGAATTCAATATTTTTTTCTTAGATTTCTGCTCGCCATCTCCCTGTCAGAACGATGGTAGCTGCGTCCCCCTTATGACAGGAGGCTACACCTGTGTCTGTCCACTAAGCTACTTCGGCTTGAATTGTCAATCCTTTAACGCTTGTACTTCATCTCCCTGTTTAAATAACGGTGTCTGTTCTGATCGGGATTTTGGATTTTCCTGCTCTTGCCCCCCGGGCTATTCAGGAAGACAGTGTGAAATTGATATTGATGAATGCCAATTATTTCAGGTAAGTCCACAGTTCATTATTAATTTACACTTCCTTACAATATGTATTTTAGGATCCATGTGGGATGAACGGCGTATGCATTGATGGATCCAATTCCTACTCTTGCGAGTGTGGGTTTGGATTTTCAGGAAATCGCTGTCAGGAGAATATAGAGGATTGTAGGAATGATCTATGTGGAGTATCAGGAGTTTGTATCGATCTAGTGGGAGACTATATGTGTAATTGTACTGAGGGAACAGCCGGCAGGTGATAGATTAGTTAATAAACTTCTGAAATCCTAAATATATATGTAAATATTGTTATAATATCTTCATTTAGGAATTGCAACATTTCGCATGAATGCTCTACATCTGAAGATGTGTGCATGAACAATGCTATTTGTAGTAAGAATCCTGTAGGAGAGAGCGACGTTGAAGAAATCCAATGTCTTTGTCTCCCTGGGTTTACTGGTCCTATGTGCGGTACCTCCATCAATCACTGTTTATCAGAACCCTGTCGAAACGGTGGTGTCTGTCATGACCTGGTAGAGACCTACCTGTGTGAATGCCCAATTGGTTTTGGAGGGACAAATTGTAGCATTGATATTGATGAGTGTGAAAATCGTACTATCTGTAATAACGGGCTGTGTGTGAACTCTATTGGGTCATTTGATTGCTACTGCAGCAACGGATTCGCTGGAGGGAGTTGTGAACTGAATATTCCTGACTGTTTTAACAATTCATGCGCTGAGTTCTCCACGTGTGTAGATGGAATAGGTGAATTCGCATGTTCTTGTCCCCTTGGAAGGACAGGGGACTTGTGTGAGTCCAATGTAGACCTGTGTCTTGGGGAACCGTGTCGAAATAACGCTACCTGTATTGATGGAGTTTTCACATACTCTTGTGCTTGCATAGAAGGTTTCACCGGGGGTAGTTGTGAAGTGGAATTGGATGAATGTGTGAGTTCTCCTTGCCTCAATAACGGTACGTGTATTAATAGGGTTAACGCGTTTGAATGCATGTGTAGAGATGGGTTCACAGGTGCTTGCTGTGAGTTGGACATTAACGAGTGTAGTTCTGATCCTTGCGAGAACGATGGGAAATGTTTAGACGGGGTAAATGACTTCATGTGTGATTGTACTCCAGGTTTTACTAGCAAAACTTGTTCAGTTGATGTTGACGAGTGTGCTGAATCGCTGTGTGAGAATAACTCGACTTGTACGAATACGCTGGGTAGCTTTACGTGCACCTGTCAACCTGGTTTCGTTGGAAGTAGGTGTTCTAATGACATCGATGAGTGTTCTACCATTTCACAGCCATGTATGAATGGGGGAGAATGTGTCAATACGATGGGAAATTACTCTTGCAACTGCCTACCCTCTTATAAAGGGTTTAGATGCCAAACGTTCGTCCCCAGTTGTGAGAATTTTGACACATCCGGCAATAGTCTTGATTGTGAGAATAACGGCACCTGTGTGCAGTCGGAAGAAGGTGTAACTTGCCAGTGTATTCCAGGGTTTACAGGCATGTTTTGTGAGACCTTATTTGATCCCTGTTTGAATGCTTCCTGCAGTGCAATCAGTACTTGTATGTCGCTGGGGGATACATTCACTTGTATCTGTCCTCCTGGAATAACTGGGGAAGATTGTGCCACTGATATCAAGGAATGTGAGCAGAATGTCTGTCTTAATGGTGGATTTTGTATAGACATATTTGGCTCATTCAGATGTGTTTGTACTGAATTTTTTAGAGGTAATAGGTGTGAAATTCCGCGGAGCATCTGCCAATCACAGCCATGTTCCAATAACGGCACTTGCGAGTCTAATCGACCAGGGACACAGTTTTTTAACTGTACATGTCAGTTGGGATTTACCGGCGAGAGATGTGAAATTCAAATAGATTACTGTCAGCCTAACCCTTGTAACAATAACGGAAGTTGCATGAGTGCTACGCATCCCATCAAAGTTGGCACACCCCTGTATACATGTTCCTGTCCCACTGGGTATACTGGTGAAAATTGTTCACAGGATGTAGATGAATGTTTATTGGCGCCTTGTAGTAATAATGGGTCATGTGTGAACAATGCAGGTGGGTACCTTTGTGAATGTCTACCCGGTTATAATGGGACGAGGTGTGAACAGGAGATATTGGAATGTCAGCTTCTAGCTCCTTGCCAGAATAACGGTACCTGTATTGAACAGATTGCTGGGTATTCGTGCTTGTGTACGGAAGGATTTGCTGGAGAAAACTGTAGTGAAAAGATCGATTTTTGTGCGAGCGTAACTTGTAACACTGGGACTTGTGTTAATTTAGATGATGGCTACCGTTGTGTGTGTCCTCAAGGCGTAACTGGACCCAATTGTGCTACAGACATACTTGAGTGCGCTTCGCAACCGTGTATGAACAATGGAATGTGCATGGAAGCTTTTGGAACATTCATGTGCTCATGTCTTCCTGGGTTTAACGGGAGTGTTTGTGAGCAAGTTGTTGGCAACTGCACCCCAACCCCATGTGACAACGGTGGTATATGCAGAGACGACCCTGATGAAAGGTTTCAATGCTTCTGTCGTTTAGGATTCACAGGGAAATTTTGTCATATTAATATAAATGACTGTGCAGGTAGCCCGTGTTTGAATGGAGGCAGCTGTGTAGATGGAATAGCTTCCTTCTCATGCAACTGTTCCACTGGTTTTGAAGGGAAGGTATGTTCCATTGATGTAGACAGCTGTAATGCTAACCCTTGCGGTAATAACGCTACCTGCACAGACCTTTCTGGTGCTGGGGGATTCATGTGTAGTTGTCCCACTGGATATACAGGGGAGGATTGTAGAGAGGAAATTGATGATTGCGTTGATAGAAACTGTTCTGACAGGGGCATGTGTTTGGATATGCTAGATGGTTACATGTGTATTTGTGAAAACGGGTATACTGGGAGAGATTGTGAAGATAGGATAAGATTGTGTGCATCTTCTCCATGTCAAAATGGTGGAGATTGTGTTGATGAATTCCCTTTTTTTCAGTGTCAATGCCTACCTGGGTTCACTGATGAGTTGTGTGGAACTGATATTGACGAGTGTGCGACATATCCTTGCGGTGAAGGTATTACGTGCATAGACGATGTTAATGGGTTTACCTGTCTATGTCCACCTGGATACACTGGCAGTACTTGTAATGTACAGATAGTGGAGTGCAGGTCTTCTCCTTGTCTTAATAATGGGACATGTATGGAGGTAGATGGGAGTGGATTTGTATGTAATTGTGTGGAGGGGTTTACTGGCACTGTATGCGAGAATAGGATAAACTTTTGTGAGTTGGAATCTTACACTTCTAACCCCTGTGTGAATGGGAGATGTGTAAGTACAAGCGAGGGATTCATTTGTGTCTGTAATGAAAATTTAACAGGTATTGGTTATACAGGAAGATTATGCGATACTCTGATTGATGCGTGTGCGCCAAATCCTTGTGAGAATGGGGTGTGTCGGACAGTGAATGGAAAGTCAGTTTGCCTATGTTATGACGGGTTTTCAGGAGAATTGTGTGAGACTAACATTGATGATTGTGCATCTTCTCCGTGTCAGAATAATGCTACTTGCGTTGATAGAATTAATGGTACTTCTTGCATTTGTTCACAAGGTTACACCGGAACTTATTGTGAAGAACGAATCTCTCGGTGCAGTGCAGATACTTGCATGAATGAAGGAAGATGTGTTGAAGACGCCACAGAAGGGTTTAAATGTGTATGTCCTTTGGGATTAACAGGAATGATTTGCGATATCGTGATCTTATTTTGTAGAAACCATTCTTGTCTTAATAATGGTACATGCATGAATATCCTAGATGGATACCTGTGTCTTTGCAGGCCTGGTTATACTGGAGACAGATGTGAAGCAGAATTCAACTCTTGCTCCAATTCTCCTTGTTCCAACAACGCTAGCTGCATTCCTACTGACACAGGCTTCACTTGTGTGTGTCCTGGTGACTATTACGGTGCAGTCTGTCAGTATTACAATAACTGCATTGGCGTGAATTGCAATAATGGTGCTTGTATTAATGCATTGAATAGTACGAACAAACCGATCACTTCCAACAGTTCTCTTCTTATCTACAATGGATTGGTAGCCTGCATGTGTCTACCAGGATATACAGGGAGACAGTGTGATGGTTTATTTGATCCATGTGAGGAAAAGGGAGATGCTCTTTGCTCAAATAGAGGGACTTGTGTTTTTATTGGCGGTGGGAAGTACACTTGTGATTGTGAATTTGGTTATTGTGGTTCTATTTGTCAGACAGGTAAGTTTAACTTTATTAAGAGTTTGTGAGATGACGAAATCTTATTAAATTTCCATATAGCTGTTCAATCAGTCCACTTTTCTGGAAACTCTTACTTGGAATTACCTTCAATATCCAACCCATCTCATCAATACAGTCTCGATCTATCAATACAAACGAATGACTCTTCAGCTCTGTTACTCTACACAGCTCAGAATACTTCACAAAATGAACAATTCTTTGATTTCATACTTCTTCAGATCATTTCCGGTCAAGTTCGAGCTATAGTTGACAGTGGTACTGGACCCGGAACGGCACAAACGAACTTCAAAATAAACGATGGAATGGTTCGAAACTTATCTTACATTCAAAAAAAGTTATCTAGCCAATTACCAGCATTTGTATAGGTGCACAAGATTTCAATTGTGAGGGAGGGTCGTGAAATAAGATTGACTGTTGATTACAAGACCTTCACCGATCAGACAAATGGGATCAATGATCAACAGCAACTTCCTCTCCCTCTATTCCTGGGCGGTATCAATGACTACTCCACTCTACCTGACAGATATCAGGGCTTGAACGGGTTCACTGGGTGTATACACTCTTTAACCATTTCATCGCGGAACATTGCGCTAACCAGAAATTTTACAAATTCTTTAAATACTCAGACTTGTAAGGTATGTAGAAAATAGATAAATAAATAAGGGTAGAGTCAATAATTCTAAAATTTGTACTACAAGGCCACTATTTTGACACGATACTATTAATAGTATATGTTTTTATACATTTAAACTCGAATATAATTCATATTTTCACACTTCTTCCGCATATAATTCTTCAGTTTTGGAATATATTGCCATTCTTGAGCACTCATTTGCCTGCAGCATTCATTTCTTCCTCCATGCATACTCAATTCAAACTCAAAATAGTTCACATATACTCCTCTCTGCTCTCTCATCCTTCTCTTTGTTAAACAGGCATCTGCACAACGCTCGATATACATCTTCAAAATCTTTACCCCTCTGTCAATTCGTTTGATACCGATCTGTTCTTTCAGCGCGAACAATTTGTTTTTCATCTTATGGTATAGTAATAGGTCGATATAATTCCATTCTTCGACTAGATCACGTTCTATTGCGTTTCCTTGAGCTTGCTTTTTAGCTTTGTTACACTCGAAATAGACTAAATCTTCCCAATCTAAATCTAACAAATGTTTTAACACAACTAATGATTCATCAAAATGTTCAGCTACAACTGTGAAATCAATTTCTCTCTCCACATGCTCTAAAAACCTTTCCACTTTCTCCATTTCTTGAGGGCTATTTTCTATCTGTGTACGGGAGAGACCTGGGATTATATTGAAATACTTCAGCCCATGTACGAGAGATTGCGAGTTCCATAAGCCCCAATCTTTACCTTTTATGAAAGCGGTTTCGTTGTCATTTACCAACAGTTTTATTGTATTCTCATAGGGATCTTGCATGAATTTTCCAAAATTTAAGTCGTACCTTTTTAACCTACGTTCAAATCCGTTATACTTGAATGCCGACTTTGTTTGATGAATAGGGTCCCTCACACTCGATAAAACGAACGTGTTCTCTGGCATTAATCTATGTAGATCAGATCTACCGCGAAACACTGCATGTACATTGAGGATTTGATAGCTGTCATTTTGACAATTTGGGATAAGTTCGACTTGAGTGTCTGTAGGAGAGTGGGGAAATATTTGATTGACCTGGTCTCCCTCTGGCAGCATGAAACTCATATCTCTGTTAAGGCCATATCTGCAAAGAATATTTGAAAGTGTACTACTCGCCGCTTTGTACACCTTGATCAAAGCGATCGGTCGAAACGTTTCCTTTTCCGATTCAATATGCGTCTTACAGAACTCGTTAATCTTTCCATTAAATATATTTCTGATTGGAAACGAAGGTTCAGTATGAACAAAAAGTTCTTCATCATTCTCCTCACCACCAGGAATAGCTGCTTTACGAGTTAAGTTGTTAACTCCCATCCAACATAACCAAAAACTGGCGAAAATTGTCACCAACAAAATATATCTTGTTCGTATCCACCTAGGCATCGAAATATGCTGATCATGAAAATTTTGAAGTACCTATCATCTCTTATATTAGAACTTCCAATTGTGTGAATGGCCTCTATCATTGAATGGAGAGGTATTCCTATTACTTCACCACGCCATAGCATATGTTTGATGACGCATTAACTTCGATAGGAATCTGTATGTGGCTATTTGAGATGTGAGAATGGAGGTACCTGTGTAGAGGATGTGGACGCTCTCTTCAGGTGTGAATGTCGTGAAGGGTACACAGGTACACTCTGTGAGGTGTTAGCAGTGAGTTGTGTTAGTCACAGTGGTAGCAATACAAGTGGTATCGCGATTGATGACACTATAATGCGGTGTCTGAATGGGGGAACTTGTAAACAGATAGAAGAGCGCTTCACTTGTGTATGCCCTTTTGGGTACATTGGGAACTCTTGTCAGAGAGGTCAGTTTTTTCCCTTTAAGTAAAAACATCAATTTCACAAACATCTTTTTTTCTAGTGAGTCAAATTGATTCTCCATTCTTCAGTGGGGAAGACAGTTACCTTTTTTTCACATCTTTCCCTGACCTATCCTTAACATTTGACATCTCCCTGAGTTTCAGAGCATTCTCCCCCAGTGGGATACTCCTCTACTCTTCTCAATTCACCTCACCTACACCAGGAGACTATACCCTGCTACAGCTGTATAACGGATATGTACAATTCATGTTTGACTGTGGATCTGGACCTCTGAATTTATCTAGCATAACTCCAGTTGCTCTCAACACCTGGCATACGGTGCGAATTGTTAGGATTGGACGGTTGGGACATTTGTATGTGAACTCACAACAGCCTGTAAGCGGTTCATCTCTAGGAGCTTTCGCCAGACTCAATTTGGGAGAGAATTTGTACATAGGTTTGTGTGTGATTTTTAGTAGCAGAGTATTCAATCACAAGAAAACTCGAATTCAAATTATTTGGCTTTGATCTCACTTATTTAGTAAAATTCCTCTTAAGGGACTGAGTAGGGACTTTTCTATCAAATATCTGATACTTCCCTTTTTATAGGAGGCATTGATCGCAGGAATGTCGCATTACCAGGTACAATACGACACAGTATGGGACTAGTGGGGTGTATCGGACATATCAACACCTCTTCTATGCCGTTAATATTATCACAAGCTACTGGCGGTTTCGGTGTAAACTCTTGTCCGGATTCTCGCTGTAACATTACACATTGTCTTAATGGTGGCACCTGTCTTGAGTACGTATCAGGCCAAGTAGATGAAGTAGCTTGTAGCTGTCAACTGGGATATGGCGGTGACAGGTGTCAAAATGTGGTTGATGTATGTATAGCAGACAACCCTTGTCAGGATGGAGGGCTGTGTCGTACGATTGGAGAGGGGAAATCTTTCATCTGCCTATGTCCCCTCTGGAAAGATGGACAAACTTGTGAAGAAGGTAGTCTTTGTTTATTAACAAAATTAAATGGTTAATTCGTTTGATTAATAATTAATTCCTTGATAGATGTTACTCCGATTCTGCCTAAGTTATCTACTCCCTACTCTTTTATTGAATTCCCCATCCCTCCACACATATCACTAGAGTCATGGAACAAAATTGATTTATCAATCACTCTCGATTTCTCCACTACTCTCCTACCAGATTCAAACCTTCGTAGCATGGCATTCCTGGGTTCTTTGGAGTCAAACGATTTTATAGCTCTCCTCCTACAATTCTCACCTAACCTATCCGAGTACCCACAATTACAGTTGAAGTACAATATCGGCTCTGGTACACAGACAGTAATTGGTCCAGCCATTCAGCCTGATGTACTCTACAATGGTAACTTCCTATTTATACGTTTATTATGACATGGTATATACCTTTTGCTTTTTATAGTTTGCCTCACACGGTATCAGAATCAATTCACACTATCGATCAATGATTCAGTCACATTGCAAGCTTCTAGTCCCGGGACACACACCGCACTCAACCTACCTCTTCCCGTGATTAGGATTGGCGCATTGTCTGCACACTTTCAGCAACTCGTTTCACCTGTCAACTCCACAGCAGTTAGAGGCTGTATGCACAGGATAAGTGTTAGTGATTTTCTATACAACTGTATATACTATAGTCATGAGTCTATGATTGAATGATAACCAATGTTAAGTAAACATGCGACGTATCCATACAAAATATATTTTTTTAGGTCAATCTGTTCGAGTTTGGCATAACCTCAGCCCAGGGAGCAGAAGGCCGGGCTATATCTGACTGCTTGCAAGACATATGTCTGAACTCACAGCCGTGTTTAAATGGTGGAAGGTGTGTCCAGAGTGGCACTAGTGTCAGTTCGAGCCTCGTATGCCTCTGTCGCTTTGGATACATTGGAGATAATTGTGGTGAAGGTACTAAAATATTTCAATATATATCAGTAACTTGTTAGCTTTGTTCTAATCGAATAATTTATATTTTAGTGCTCTCTATTACAACTGCTTCCTTATCGAGCTATTCTAGTATCTTGTTCCAACCCATCCCTGGTCCAATCTCAGATAATCTCGTCATGTCATTTCCCATTATGCTGGACACGTTATCAGGGGTCCTGCTCCTAGCAACCAATCAGTTAGAATCGGAATTTATTCGTCTCGTATTGAGTGAGGGTGTGTTAGTGCTTTCAACTCATTTAACCGAAGCCACATCATCACAGCCACTATTGCCCAGTCGCTGGTACAATCTCACATTGATACTGAATCAACAGAGAGCTGCAGTTCTCATAGATGGAAGTGCATACCTAGAATTGAGCTTGTCTAACGATGTCCAGACGATAACGAGTAGCGCACTTGATATGTTCACTATTGGATCCTCCATATTAAGCCAACGGAGCTTCCAAGGGTGCATAGGAAATGTTACTGTTATTCATGATGACGTCATGACTCTGTTTACTGCTAATGAAGGATGGGGGATATCACAATGCGTTTTCTCTGATCAGTGTAGTACTAGTGTTTGTTCAGAACATGGTCTGTGTAGATTGAGTCAGGATTTCAGTTTCGTGTGCAGTTGTTATGAAGGATTTTCTGGAGACCTCTGTGAGACAGCCCTGTTTGAATGTGATACAAGTGTGGTGGGGTGTTTGAATGAGGGGTCTTGTAGGGTACAGTTAGTGAATGATATCCAGCAATTTGAGTGTAGATGCCAGTTACCTTTCTCTGGCGATAAATGCCAATTCAGTAAGTTTATATTTATGCCCTAACTATTAACAAATGAATATTACTTTGCTAATCTTTTAGATTCAACCTTTACTTCTGCTTATTTCAATGCAAATTCTTACCTTGCATTTCCTTCATCATTTCTGTCAAGGTACACATATTAGTACAAGTACAAGCATAGCATACTTTCTTTTTAATCAATTTAATAATTGGTCTCCTCAAGCTTTAAGTCCAGTACAATCATTGAGTTGACCATAATGGCTGAATCTGGAGATGGTGTGTTATTTTTCGCAGAAAATATCATGGTAACTTACACTTACTTAAAACTTAACTTTGTAAGTAATAGTATTATGATCGAATTTCGCAGGGTACATCCAGGCAAGATTATATTTACATCGGATTACGGAATAGCAGAGTAGAATTCAGGTTGGTTTCATTATATACAATTCACACTTAATACGTACAAAACTATGAATGCAAAACTTAAAGGGCTATGCACAGAGTGACTAGGTACAAATACGTATGAATAAAATTGTTAGAAAAGTTTCATCACTGCATTGGAGGCGTAGTGCCTTGTTTTCTGTCTGAATCATAAGAAGTAGGATACGACTGTAGATGTACCTCAACAGCGAAGTTATACAACACCTGATGTATGAACCTGTACTGTTCTCTCGTCTGAACGGCTCCAGGTCTGTCTCGACGAATGCTCGAGACTATGCGTAAGATGTCGAGCTTATCTTCTCCCTGGAGAATAGCCTGGATGCCTAGAAAATAAATACAACTGTTAACACCGAAAGCTCCATTTTATAAGAAATATTTTATCCATTCGTTTAGTAGTAACTACTAGCTTGATACGAGTCCAAAAGATAGGGAAATATGAACGTATAAATAATCCTGAAATCATTTTCAGAGTTCACGAAAATAAATTCCAGATCTACACATACGCCATAGAAGGATTCTACTAATCAAATATGTTAACAATCGAACTGTTAGCTGTTTCACCGTCCATACCATTTTCAATCAAATATATACCAAAAAAGAAATACCGCTATAAGCACTTTTTGGGGCCCCCATCCCTAAAACCAGGGGTGGCGCCAGGGGGGCTATTGCCCCCCCCGCTGGGAAAAGAATTGGAAGAGATTTAGAAAAGACACTTTAATTTAGCCCCCTAATCGGGGACCTTAGCCCCCTGTCGGGGAATTCCTGGCGCCACTTTTGGGGGATGAGAGCCCCAAAACGCGCTTACACCGCAACCAAAACGTTATTGTACCAATCCTCGCTTTCTAATCTTCAATTTAATAAAATTCTTTTTATTTTTGTGATTCGTACCTATATCCGCCGCGATGATAACTCCAGTCCTACCGATGCCAGCAGAACAGTGTACCAGGGCGGGTCCTTCTGAATCTGCCATTTTCACTTCCTGTAAGAAGTTTGTTACTTTGTTTGAGTCTTCGGGTACTCCCTGCTCTGGCCAGAAAGTCAGCTTATAATGCCGGATAACTCTTGTCTCACCTATGTATCATTCGATTAATACTTTTCATGAAAGTTGATTTAGACTTATAAGGGCGTACCTTCTTCAAGATGTCTGAGTGCAAGGATTGCTTCGTTAAAGTCTGTGTGAGCTGTGTGTTTCGTGAGGGTGACTTCAAGTTTTCCATATTCTTCAGAACCCTGGGAGGGCCAATATCTACAATGTTTGATCCCATAAAATTACAAAACTATTTCCAGTTTAAGTTATAAAATCATACTTCACCTTTCACACTTTTCAAATCCTTTCTCCGTAAAGTTAGTAGCCATTATGATGATATCCACTTTATGCTCCCACACCATTCTCCAGAAGTCGGGAATGGTGTTGGCCATTGGGGCTTGTGTCGCGATGTACTGGACATCAGTACCCTCGTACCCCTTCACAAAGCTTGCATTGATATAATTAGAACTTGGATCATTACCTAAACGAATTTGATTAAGATTTGATTATGCTTCAGTTGATATTGTGAAGGTTTTGCCGATGTAAAATTGGTTTTGCCGAATACCTTGTTGAGCTCCAAGCGATACCCTTGTTCTCAGGCTAGGTAACACATTACTAAATCGATTCTTTATCTCAGCTCCAGATGGGATCTCACTCGGGTCTACATGATTTGGAGGCAGCTTCCTAAACTCATTTTCTAAATATCCTGTTTGCTTTATGGTCGCGTGAAGTTGTTTCAGGGTGACAGGGCGAGATAGCACCTTGCCCATATATGGAGCGATCTCTCCTTCATCACTGTCGGTATCTACCTCATTCGGCGTGAGCAGTATAATGCCTGCATTGCTACTCGATTGTGAAGGTTCTGACTGGTGATGAAACGGCATCATTTCACTTCCCACTATGTAGGACATCATTATTTAATATTACATTTAAATAATTTACAGCATAAAAGTCGCTTACCTCCAACCCCCTCATTCCTGAACATGACATCGTTGTTGCCCTCTATTATTCTCATCACTTCTTCCCCAGCACTGGGTTGAATAATAATATCTTGTGGAGTGAGTCGATTCATCTGGATCTGCTCTCCTGCTCGAGTATCGATTGTATCTCTCGTCACTATGCTTATCCGGGGCTGTCCAGGGAACTCTTCTCCTCGCACTGCTCCTGCGTTCTCCGTCACGTCGAACTATAATGCATCGAAATCAAGAGTTTGTCAACTTTCAGCTGTGGTTGTCTAAAGTTCTAATTGAGAATCATACTGATTCCTATTATCCATATTATTGACAGACAAACTTTGATACACAATCTTGCCGACCGAGCCAATCCCAGTTTTATTATAGTTAAAGGTCGAATCATGATTACCTCGCCTACCTGACGATCATACTGGTTGGCTTCTCTGTTATTCACGTTCACAACGCTATAAGGTCCATGTGGTATGTTATAAGTCTCTGTCTCTGGCTTTTTCCAACAAAAATGGAATGTTAACATGCAGATGAACATAATTATCCACGAAATCATGAGTAGACCAGCTGCTACGATTACTCCAATGCTCCATGGCGGTAGTGTCTGTGAGGGATCGCTAAATTGTATGAATGTCATCTTGAGCTAAATACATGAATATTTAGTTAAAACAATTCCACTATTATACAAATTTATTGTAAAAAACTTGGTAGAATAGAGCTCTTATGTTTAAGTTATTCTTTTGTTAGCAGTGCATATAATATTAGATGTTCCCAGTATATATTTGCCTGAATACTATCCATTCTTGAGCAGTGAACACATTGTTCTGCCTTATCATATTTCACTGGATAACTTGTGGCTCCTATCTTGCTTCGACCACTGTAATTGAGCTTCATCACATAATGATATTATACGGTCTCGTTATTGCATTGTTGTACTATGAATATTGATTCAAAGACTGGAAAATTGATACCACAATTTAATAATTTGATCCGTGTATTCTATTCAATAGATTCGATCTTGGCACAGGTAGCGCCACACTTCTGAGCAGACAGACCATTCAACTGGGGAAACCAACGCTCATAAGAGCTAATCGGTAATGAATTGTTGAGCATATCTAAGGCCTGCTCTAGAATCCACGGAATTTTTAAGTCACTTTTAGGTATTTCTGCCTAATTAAGAGTACACTCAATTTTCAGGATATTTGACACTACAACCTAATATATGATTTCATTCCTGGTAAAATTTAGTTTTCTCTTCAAAAATATTTTGCAAACTATAGACATCTGCAGTCAGGAGAGCTTTATATCAACGGAGAACTTGAGTCAAGTGGAATTTCTCCAGGCAGTTCAACATATTTCGGTGTAAACACGGATATCTTCCTAGGTTAGTGGGTCTTGTTATAACTTGTAATTTAATATTCTACCTAGAATACTAACTTTTTATGACTATTTAAATTCTAGGTGGTGTTCCTAACCACGACCTTATTTCTCCGTTTGGGTCTCCACAAGGTTTACAAGGTTGTATTGGTTCTTTCCGTGTTGGCTTCCAAACGAACACAATTCCGGTTCCCTTCAGCTCTGCAACATCTGGTATCGACGTTAGACAATGTTGATTTTCAATTTTTATTAGAATATTCTTTTGACTTCCGCAATTCTATATAGTATTTACAACTGCAATATTATCTTTCATATATACTAATATACTTGTATTTATATTTTCATTTGTGAGGAAGCTCAAATTATTTTGAGGAGATCGAATGAATTAGAAATGATAGCTGCTGACATGCAATGTTTTTTACTTAGCAATACATTTTCAAGCAATTCACTCTTCTCAGAAACTTTCGATAAAATTGCTTTCTAATGAGTAAAGATTAATTTTGATTGCACTGATAGAATTGGTTTAATTAATAATCACGTTGATATATCTATGTATTTATTGCATGTTGAATTAGTTGATGACCATTTTAATATAGGCTTTCTCCTAGTTTACTATTGATTTGATTTGATTGTCAATTGCAATTATTTCATACTAGTTTAATGAACAGAGATGTTACTACTCGCAACCGCCTCCATTCTGTTGATAATATCTTGCATTTATCCAGCATTATCTCACCCTCAATGCTTGGACTACCTTCCCCCCTTCCCTCCATCCAAGCCTTCATTCTGTTCTCGTGACTACTCACATCTTTCTTGCTGCTCTACACAGCAAGAGTACCGGTTAGCTGCGGAATTTTGGGATAAACTTGTTAGGTACAGTGTGAAGGAGAGAGGCGTTTGTGGTAGGTATATACAAGATGTGGTCTGCACTAAATGTTCACCGTTTTCAGCTCATATCTTTGACGCTGAAGGCAATACCCCAGCTAGAAATATCCCAGGTATTTGTCCGTCATTATGTTCTAAAATATACGCATTCAACTGCACTGCTATAGTGTTAGAGCTGTTCGGGATTCAAAAACGCGTATTTTCTGATGCAGAGGATTTTTGTAATGAATTTAGCATTAGTGATGCTGATTACTGTTATCCAAGGGTATTAGAGCAATCAACTAACATCAAATCTGGTAGCAAAACCCCTGTGGGTGGATCCTTTGATAGAGAAGATTGTGTCTGTGTTAAGGAAATCGCTTCCGGTTTGAAGAACCCTATTGCATTGGTACATGCGAACGATCTTACACATCGCATGTTCGTCGCGGAACAATTAGGCATCGTGCATGTAATACTCAGGAATGGAACTATGCTCCCTCAACCTTTCTTGGATATTTCGTCTCTTGTGCTGCTTAGCTCGTATCCGGGGGATGAGCGAGGTTTTCTCGGAATAGCGTTCCACCCCCACTTCAATAGAAATGGTCGCGTGTTTACCTATTATGCTGCTAAAGTCTCTCCCGCTCGATTTGACGTACACAACAAACGGACCAACCATGTAAACCGACTCTCACAGTTCACACTGTCCCCTTCTAACCTTAACAAATTGGACGAATCGACTGAAGAAATCATTTTAGAAATATCTCAGCCAAAATCGAACCATAATGGAGGGTCTTTGTTTTTCGATTTGGACAACTATCTCTACCTCAGTCTGGGGGATGGTGGAGGAGCAGGCGACAATTTTGGAACGATTGGGAATGCTCAAAATAAATCTAACATCCATGGTACGCTCATTAGGATTGATGTGGACGATGCTAGCACGAGAAGACAAGGACAGAACTATGGGATTCCTGCATGGAATCCTTTCACTACATCCGATTATGCGAGCGAAAAACATGAGATTTTCGCTTATGGGCTGAGGAATATTTGGCGCTGTAGCATAGATCAAGGGGATATGGGAACTGGTGAGGGTCAAGGACGCATCTTCTGTGGGGATGTTGGCCAGGGTCGGTATGAAGAAGTGGATATTGTAGATAAAGGCAAGAACTATGGTTGGCGAATAATGGAAGGAAATGTTTGTTACAGAGGCTGTCCCTCCACTGTTTCTCCTTTAGAACCTCCTATTATCGCGTACCCACATTCCGAAGGAAAGTCTGTTATAGGAGGATATGTGTATCGAGGCTGTCTCTTTCCCAGATTCAGAGGGAAGTACATTTTCGGCGATTACACAAGTGGTAGTCTGTTTTACGGAATTGAGAATTCAGCAACTGGCCACTGGAGTAAGGAGAGTATTTGTCTCGCGGCTGATTCAAGTTGTAAGGGAGGAGGAGTAACTAACTCGTACAAATCTGGGATTCTCTCATTCGGAGAGAGTGAATCAGGAGAGATTTACTTTCTATCTACTTCGAATCCGAGTTCTTCTGCACCTGAAGGTTCTCTCTATCAACTACTAGACCCAACAGCCCGTGAAGAATGTACAGTGTCAGAAACTCCTCCCACTACTCCATACTCGACAAATTGGAACTACACTTCAGTGTGTGAGGGCTGTGGTCCTAGAGATGTTACCAGCACAAATATCTGCAGCGTAATTAGCGATTTTGTATTAGAAGTAGAGTTTATGGGTCGAATAAGAGATAGCCTCACATCTCATGTACACTGGATAGTCACGGTAAAGAACATTGTTCTGCTGCGTAGAGATGGGTTTTGGTACTTGCGTATTGGAGATGTGATTCACTTGAAAGAATCGGAAGATAGTACATTCTGTAGATGTCTGAGCTCAGAAGTTATTAATCCTAGCACAGAACAGGCGAGGTCAGGTACTTACTACTTAGTTAGTGGACTTGTGGAGAGGGGAATTTTGTTATTGGATAGAGGAAGCCTTCTTATTGAGAGTAGTCAGGAACGTCACAAGATTTTTGAGGACTATTTATCTTCATGCTTTGAGTGAATATTATTTAGTTTGTAAGGTTGTTGTCAATATTTACGTAAATACATTTTTGCTGATTCTTCTGTCCATTTTTTTATAATACTACGTATTTGTATTTACTCTCAGAGTTTGATTTGTAAGCGGAGTTTGAAACGTTTTCGCTTTCCAATGTAATCATACATACAAGTTTAAATGTAATCATAAATACAAAATAAAAATTCGTACATATGACTTCGAATCGATCCGATATAAGACGAAGTAATTGTTATCTTTGAAAACTAGTTTTTTATAAAGAATGGCTAGCAGACTCGTTCCAACTCCTGATGACTACTCAGACAACGAAGAAGATTTTCCTTCGCATACGCTCCAACAGACAAGCGACTTAGATGGTAGGTATCCACAGAAAAAATACTACCGACAAAGAGCACACGTTAATCCGCTATCGTTGCAAAACCTATTTCCACCTTCGAGTCCAGACAGAGTGAATTGGAGTGAGCATTTTCCAGGTATAGGTGTTGGAAGGGTGGACTTTCTAGACATTGGCTGTGGGTACGGCGGTCTCCTAATCGAACTCTCTCCTCTCTTTCCAGATAAGTTCATTTTAGGTACAAAATGCGACAAGGTGATATATTAATCATACAAAAATATTGTCAATTAAAGGATTATTGTAGGCATTGAAATCCGCATCAAAGTGATGGATTTCGTGAAAGACCGTATCGCATCACTTCGCGTGGAGAATATAGGCAACTATTTGAATATATCTGTGTTACGGACGAATGCAATGAAGTTCCTACCCAACTACTTTCTCAAAAGTCAGCTGAGTAAACTATTCTTTCTCTATCCAGATCCTCACTTTAAACGATCCAAGCATAAGTGGAGAATAATCAGTCCCAGTTTGCTTGCAGAGTACGCATACATATTACGCATTGGCGGCATCCTTTATACTGCTACAGATGTGTTGGAGGTTAGTAATGTTACTAACCCAAATGGTTTTTGTTGATAATTAGTTTATAGAAAAAGTTCTATCATCATTTATGAGCCAAACACAACAATGCACTTCTTGTTAGTTAGTGCACATCGACATTTGGCAAAATTAATTTTGGTGGGCTCGCCTTGGTGCTTTGATGCACGAGGGTCCCCCATGCATTACATTAATGAATACCATTACCCATATTATATCTGTTCAAAATGATATGCAATATTTTTCTTGATACTTGGCATAGGTTCATGAATGGATGAAGAAACATTTAAACGAATACCCACTTTTTGAATCTCTAACCAATGAAGAGTTAGAAAAAGATCCCATTATTCCACTCCTCACCTCTTCTACAGAAGAAGCCGCTAAAGTTACTAGAAACTCTGGACAGCATTATATCGCTTGTTTTACAAGGATTGGAGATCCGAAATCTACCTAATATACTCGTAATAATTATTCTCTCTCTCTCTCTCTCTCTCTCTCATATGATTTAATTAATATTTATTTCCTTTTATATATCTTTATGGTAAAAATGATTAGCTAATAAAGTATATACACCCCTCTGGAAGCTAAATGACTACACATGCCGCGAGTTCAACCATTCTACCACATAATAGTATGGGCAGTCAAGGTCAACTCCCCAATAGTACGTTCTCTCAAGGTCAAACTCCCAGTAGTACGTTCTCTCAAGGTCAAACTCCCAGTAGTACGTTCCCTCAAGCTCCCAATCAAGGTCAACTTCCCAATAATACGTTCCCTCAAATTCAACCTCTTAATCAAGGTACACCTCAAAATCAATCAACACCTCAACCCCCATACTATCAACCACAACAAGAAGGAACGTTCGCTACACCAGTGGCTATGATGCAACCGCCGTATAATTCAGTGATTGCGGCTGACCCAACTGGCTTAAGAAGATCGATGGGACAAGACCCAATGGATAGTGCGTTTCTAATAAATTTGTTTGTTTTACTTGTTAGATTTTTGAATCCACTATTTTTCTAGCTAGCAACAATCGAGTGATTCCTGTAGTTCCATCTGTGAGAGATCAAGCACTGTTCAACTCATATCCTCTTCTCGATCCATCAACCCAATTCCAGCACCCTTCAAGAACTTATCCACATCAACGTAACATTACATTTCATATAGTATTAGATACTTATAATTCATTCATTTGGATCAAACTTCCAAAGTAGCAAAATTATGCGGAATGTTTAACTGAAAAGACTCATCACATCATTGCATTATGATACTTTGTTACTCTTAATCCTGTAGATATTGATTTTCAATTGTCTGTAGCGTATCTATCGGAACAATATCAACTTCGCCCACACACTGCTCCTCAAACGCCACTAAAACTTATTTTGCGTTCAGAGCCGATTAACCCAATCAATTGGATGTCCCAAACTAGCTTTTGTCTCAAAGACCTGAAGATATTAGGTGCATATAGCACATACTCAATATGTATTTAGTGTATATCACCCAGTTTTAAAGTTCGATCATAGGGACTCACAATTCCGGATTTTACATGGGAGAACTAAGGTCTCAACGGTTAGACATCTCTGAACAGTTGAAATGTGGAGTGAGATTTCTTGATTTAGCGTTAGTCCAGTATTATGATGAGATCTACCTGTACCAATTCAAGCCAATGTTTGAGTTGCAGTGTCCTTACATTACTCTGAGCGAGGTGCTATGGTGTGTGAGGTTATTTTTGGAGGAAAACGTAAACGAAATTATCTTCATAAACCTACGCACTATCGAGTCTGATATTATTGACGAACTATTGTTAGAATTGAAGTTTAAAGTGATAAACAAATTTATCTTCGATATCAATGAAATCAATTTGGATGTCACTCCAAGTGAGTTTGAAAGAATATTTATATAACTATCTTCACACTATTTAAATTGTTTACTGTTATTCTCTATAGGTGAATTAATCAGTGATAAGCGCAAAAACATCATCCTTTTCTCAACGGATGCTAAGTGCTTCAGTTTCCTCTGGGCTAAAAATCTGACTTTAGGAATTAGCCAAATTGAAGAGTTTAAAATACTCAATGATCTTACCAACACCTTGAAAAAGTTTTGGAATAAACCGGTCAGTTCCTTTAGTCAAACATTGCTTACTTTATGCCTATGTTTATACATATTTTTTATTGATTAGAAAAATAATTTCGCGAAATCAAAACCGCTGGATCTACGATTCAGTCGCTTTCTGATCGATAGTGTCGGCTACGAAGTTGATGCTGACGAACTGTTTTCTGTTTGGAATTCATCTTTGGTAGCAGTAACAGTACCAAGATTCTATTTCTTCACTCTGTGCAGAGTCAATAGCAGAACTTGGAAGAAGTTTTCCTCCTTGATGCATGCTTATTATACCTACTAATACTTTTTACTGGCACTATATTTGAATATTTTGGATTTTGAATTACTTGTATATAGCATGGACATATAGAAGTATAGTTATGCTGGTTAACAACACGTTATTTGTATATTAGAAGGATTTTATAAATATATAAACGCAATATTTAAGTTACCCCAATGCTACTTTTTTGGTAACATTATATGTACTACGTCCTTCAACCCACTTGATGCTAAAAATAGTGTACTAAAAATATACACAGGGTTACCAGTATATAAATTAGTTATATATGTATAACAATTAACTGACGAGTTTTTAGTCAGGATAGTGTGTATACTGTATTTCTTTTTGCCATCTGATTCCCAGTAGATTGTGTGTTTATGTCCACTAACGCCGCTAGCTATACAAAGCTCGTGGGGCGACTTCTAAGCACACACATTCCACAGCTCCCTCTATCTCTCCTACACTCGACGATTAATGGTAAGTTATTCGAGTCAGTTATGATCAAACTGGCTCTTTTATACTTCTTACCTTTTCAGATGATGATATTCCAGATGGACAGGATTCGGTAGCCGAGACAGACAGTAACTCTAGTGTCCGTAAAGGAAGATCTAAAAATAGAAATAAAAACCCGGCAGATAGGATCCCACGCCCGTCTTCGTTCCTTTTCAAGGGTACAGGTAAGAAGTCGAGAGGTCACAGGAGATCTCGTCGCTACGAGAACGCTATGTACCTAGCCACATATGTTGCTGAGACGGAGGAAGATTTCTATAATTTTGATGTCACTCCTGAGCACAATAATGCGTTCACTCGCTTGCTTCAAGATGCTAAGCAGTTACAAGTAATGACACGTTTCCGCTTATTTTTATAAGTTAATTATATGATACCTTCTTTGATAGGTCTGGCAAGAGTTCTTAGAGCTAACTGGGGAGGAACAGGAGAAGATCTTGTTCACTGAAGAAAAGGACTCGAAAGTTCATTCAGAGAATGAGCCGAAATCCAAAATTGCTACAACGAAGGATCAAGAAACCGCGAGTATACGATTCAGTCAGAGTAGTGGAGAGTTAGAAGTAACAAATGGAAAAAAATCCTCTCCTAAGAAGAAGAGTAAAACTACCTATGTACCTAATCGAGATCTAAGCTACATTCTAAAAAGACATAACCCTCCTCTCGTAAGTTGGACCATTTTACAAATTTTATTTCGTCATGCGACTAATTATTCCAATAAATAGGACACACTGGATTGCATTGAAGATGAGTTGCGAGATATTTTCTCTGATGACAGCGATACGGTGCTTATTTACATGGAGACAAGCGGGTGAGTTATTTATTTGTATTGGAAAAGCATATGCCATTAAGTTTAATCGGAATCAATTGAGTGTACAACCACAATAATGAATAGGCTTAACTCCGAGGTAAGAAAGAAAATAGAACAAGTGATTTCAACTTCAATTCTTGAGTGATTATTGTCATTTGCCATTCCAAGTTTAAGCGTTGGAGAATTCCCACAGTTTGACGGTTTTGTCTGTGGAAGAGTTTGCCATCCATTTAGCATCTTCTGAGAAGCGGCATTGTATTATTTTGTGCGGGTACTTTCCGATCTGATGACTGATGCCGGCCTCAGGGTAGGTCAGTTTTATTTCTCCGTCGTAGCTGCCGGTGAGGAGAGTGTCAGAAGTCGCGGGTTTGAATCGAATAGAGCGAGTGTCCTTACGATGAATCTACAAATAACAAGTTTGGGATACAAACACGCTTGTAAATTTTTTAATTTTAACTGTAATTTTTAAGGCGAATATTTTTGAGATTAAAGAAATGAATTGCGCATCTCTCCACGTTATCTCACAGAACTTAACTCACTTTGTTGGAGTATATACATTTGTTGCTTCTTCTATCAAACATTAGCACTGTTCCATCTTCACAGCTGACGGCTACTCTCATGTCTTGACTATCGCTACACACAGAAGAGGGGATGGAGGGAGTTTGGACCTCCCACACACACTCACTATTCCGTACATCCCAAACCCTCACCCTCTCGTCCTGTGCACCTGTCACTAGCGAGTGTTCTGAGACAGGGTACACCTCGTTGATTAGTCCCCCATGCGTTAGTGTGGTTAGGACCTCTGTGTGCTTGTTCAGGTCTACAATGGGGACTTTGCCATCTCCTGCGCCTCCACTCGCTAACAGGTTTTCACATAGAAACCCTACTGTCCTTACAGTGCCTGTATAATGTATACCATCAATTTACAGTTGAATTAGGAACCTCAATAAACCGCGTTTGTGAGCATATAACTTCTCACCTGAGTGTATTTTTATCTGCAGTGGTTCTTCCCACTCTGTTACTTCCTGTAATGCGGTTTCGTGCGGCAATTTCAACACATTGATTGTCTGGTCATTACTCGCGGAAGCTAACACACTCCCATCTCGGTTCCAATCCAGACTGTATAAGCTGCCTTTATGGTAGTTCGTGAAGCTTTTGAAAGGAACTATTGCGTTCGTAGGGTTGATACTATCAGTGTGGCTGTAATACTGACAGAGGTATAGGTTCTTTGAGTTTGCTCCTATCGCTAGAACTTTCTGCTGTGGATGGAAGCTTACAGAACGAATCACTTGTTCATCTATTAATTGGCCAATCAGCTGTACATATGGACGCTCTTGTCCCTGTTTAGGGAGACTGTTTTCAGGTAGTTTATTAGGGGTACACTCTCTACTGGTCTCATCTGATACCATGAGTTTGTAACTCTGCTTCTCTACTAGGACAAAATTATCATTCTCTGTCTCCTGGCCGCTTGTGGGAATTACATCTCTCATCTCTACGATAGTACAATGGAATTTGATAGAGTATTTCTGTGAAATTTATTAAGCAACTGCCTACATACTTTAGTATTAATTTTTTTATTTAGCTTAACTAACCTCTTTGCACTTCAATTTCTTGTGTCTTCTTCTCTTTATTATTCTTCTCCTTCAATTCTCTCCCAATTCCTACCACCCATTGGACTGCCCTCGGTATCGTACTACTGACATCCACCACCGGTGCACTCGAATCCTTGCTTTGAACCGACTCAGCCACACCACTGGTTCCATCTAGATCGAGCTTCCTAACTATTTGACGCTGTGGTCTTGAGGTTTGAGTGCTCAATGCTAAAAATAAAATTACGTTTTTAATACAGTTCCTATACGTGACGCTTTTTTCCAATTCTCAGCTGTGCTATCGATGTCTTTACTAAACAATTGTAACTCTAAACTCTATGCTTCACTTACAAGACTGTTTCGTTTTTTTTTTTGTTTGCACGTTTGTTTGAATGGGTTGAATGGGAGATTCATCTGGTAGCGGCGTTATAGCAGACCTCACCCTATCCGGTTTGGGAGTGGATGAGTCGCAGCCAGGGGTAGGGACATCGTAGACCCTAGCCATTGATAGAGGTGTAGAATGACCTGTTTCATCTCCAGATATACTCCTTGAACCTTTTTGCATGTAAAAAATATTAAATATAGTTATGTTTACTATGGATCCATGGTGTTATGTTATAGAGAATTACCTTTGTGTTGTTTGTGTCGTGAGTTGGCGTAAGGAATGTTGACACTCTGAGATTTCGGTTCTGGGAGGGGTGGTTTACTATAATCTTGTCCTTCTGAAACAGGTCTCTTTTGTGTTGGTATCTCTACAGCGTTATCTAACGCAAATACAGTAAACTATCTTTATACCGAAACTTATCAGCAGATATAGCTTTCCTTTACCTACCTTGCACTTTAAATTCAACTTCTTTCCCTCTTTTCAAGTCGAGATTATTCATCATTTTCTCCATATTATCTTCATTGAATCCGTTGGTCTTTTTCTTTGGTTGCTTGAACATGTCAGCTAGTAGGGTCGAGCTCATATTATCCCCAGTGTAAAGCTCTGTAGTCAAAGATGCACGTTCTAACTTAGCAGAATCTCTCTTCTCTCTTACTAGTGAAAAACTACCTCCAATGTTAACATACGGCGTTTCCTGTTTCAGTTTCTCTTTCTCACAGACTATGTCCAACACTTTCGCATCTCTGTGATCCATTCTTGTTAAGAGATTTGAAATATCTACTAACTGAGTGCTATTCAAACTCAGATTGTCTCCATTTATTAATTCATTTTCACACCTCTCATAGAGTAACCCTTTTGCAACAAGTTGTACGAGTCTTCCCTTTTTATCCTTACTCGAATCAGCTCCACTCAAACTGCCAGTGCTCACAGGCCTACCTTTTCCGAGTACTTTAGTTAACGCAAGTATTAGTTCCTCAGCCAACTCCAGCCTAGCACCAGCTACGGACCAGTTGCTGAATTCTTTCTGTAGAGCTATTTCAGGCAATGTCAGTAAGATGCTTAGCCTGCGATGCTCCGTTTCAGATAGACCGAGAGTTGCTAACTGCTGTAGCGTAAGGACAAGCCGCTTGTAGTGTTCCACCAACTCAAAAGTGTTCTTCGCATCCACAGGGGCTCCTCTTAACTGCTCAAGAAATTCTTGTTTACAAATTTTTATTTTCACAGCGACTAGATCGAGTCCGCTCACCCCTTCGAGGGGAACAAGGAACTTGAAGATCTGGTGCCATTGTCCCCGGAGCGCCATGTCCCTCAAGCAGTACATCTCCACTGATAGCGGCTCAGAGCACACCCCACATTCCTGTTCCAACGCTCGCATCGAATTCACCAATCCTGTCTCTTGTAGGAACTGGAGCACAGCTCGTAGCAACTCCTCGTGTTGTACTACGACGTGCGACTTTTCTCGCTTCTCTTCCCTTCCCACGTCTTCGTTATTTTCGGTCATTGTCGATTACTTTTCTATGCTATAATATGCTCATAGCTTAAATACGTTTCGGTATAACGGACTCGAAATCCAACAAGTACCCACTACATATGATAGCTTTCCCTTTATTCTAAATTATTCAAGTCAAAGAGTTCGTTCTATTATGTTAACTTTTATACTATATAAATTAACCATCTATCATCTTCCTCTATACAAATTCTATTCAAGCTATCTAATTTAATTAATTTCTAGGTATTTCTCATTGCTTCTTTCAGCAGTCACTGAACACCTCGACTTGACATTGAAACGTAAGTCATCTTTCGTTTAGCAACTATTTGATTTCCTTTGAAATACACCACTAATTATGCATTACATCAACCTTTGATGGATTCAAGTTCCCTTTGCAAAGACGTGTGTGATGAAAGTATTTGTGTAGGTCTTAAAGCACCTGGAGGACTCTCTCTGATTCAGTTGGAATGTAATCACGAGTTTTCGGAAGTTGAAAAACGCTTTGTTGATGCAATCAAAACGAATAAACGGATTCAACACTAACCATTGGCCTGTACATATGTATAACTTCATAGGTAACTCACACACCCCATTATGGACCATAATTCCGTAGTGCATGCACACTTTAGTAGGGATATGTTATTCTATTTGCTATTTTATATGATTTCGCTTAATTAATACAGTATATATCAACCTCTAATGAACTGGGTTAATCTTTATATACATAGAGAAAGTATAATAGTAGTAATCAGCAGCATGAAAAAGGGAGAAATACACCTGAATGTTTATGCTACGAGCATTAGAAAAGCTACTCTCAGTTCTAACTGGGGCAGCTAGAGATCTTCGTTCGTTACTTCTCCCCCTGTAGAAGGTATATCTTCCCTTTCGGAACTGCGCTGTTGTTCATATTCTATACCTTTCGAACTTTCCTCAATTCTCTCCGGTTCCTCATTTGAGTTGATAAAGTCCGAATCTTTGAGGTGTGAAGTGATGAGAGGCGGGCTCGGTTCGATTAGAGGATCCGGGTCGGTTAGATCGGGGCTAACGGAGAGTAGGTTCTTCTTCAACTCTTGGGTAGGGCTAGGATCCATGACAGCTGTCAACTGCACTGGTTGGAAGCCATTTGATTCTGATAATCTTTCTAATGCGACTGACTTGTGCTCTACTATTGAAATAAACAAATTAATGTATTAGATCATGATCGATTGATCGGATTGTATAATGCACATTTATCACAGAAGATTTCGTTTAACTTACAAGCACCATAGCTTGCCCCTGGTGGAGCAGACTTCCCTTGTTTCTCCATCTCTTCCAGGGTTCTTAATTCCTCAATTAACTCCGCCTCGCACGTGCTAAGCCTAGCTGAGTCTAACGCAGTATAAGGAGTGCCGACGAACTGGCGTAGGTGTATTTCAAGGTAGAGGTTCACTTCGCTACTACGGCTGAGGTAAGGGAAATTGCCTCCAGTCTTAAGATGTGCTCGCTTTGCGTGTGGATAACATTTGTACATGTCATCTTTAACTCCCTGCGTGATGGCACACTCATCAAATACATCCATTATCGTCACCGCAATATCTTTCAGATTCTGGGGTTCCACATAACTCTCAGAACAGTTCAATGTTAACCTGGAGGCGAGTTCTGACCTATAGAGAAATATTTCACCTTATTTGATAAGGTAATATGCTACCATGATGCAAGTATATTCCTCGCATTATTCCCCTTAACTGATACACTCACTATTTCTTAGTCACTGCTTAATTAAGCAGGTGTATTTACTTGTCATTCTATGTGGTCCAATCTAGTTATTATTCCTTTTGTAGTCATTCACTCACTAAAATCATGAGATTGCATATTATAAATCATATTTTATGCTAAATAAATGTAGATAGTACTCCGTCTTCTTAAAATGAATGTTTCAAACTTCCTGTAGCCGAATTGAAAAGTTATCTAGCAGGTATTATTAATAATTACCTGGACAACGCATCCAGACGATCAACCATAAAGTCTGTTGCTTCAGCCACCCTAGCTTCTAGGTGGTCAGCTGGAAGATGCTGCAATAAAGTTCTTCTCAACATGAATGCGGGTAAAGTCCAGTATATTCCGGACAGATTACTCTGTCTGAAGACAGAAGTATCGTGGAACGAGTTGCAAAGGAAAACGGAGTGGACCCTGTTTGAAAGCATCGTAGATTCAACAAATTTCTGCGCCAAATACCCACCGAGACTAGCTCCGAACAAATGCACCCTCACCAGCCCCAACTGATCGATCAGCCGCGTCAGTCCTTTTACAAACTCGTCGATGGTCCAAAAGACAGGGTAGCTTAGAGTTATGATGCGGTATCCGCGGGTTGACAGGCCGATTGTTTGCTTGTAAAATCCATCCGCTGTGCCTATGGCCGGTGGCAAGCAGAGGAGAGGACAGGTTATGTGCTTAGGACCGGCGTCATACAGGGTCCATGTCTCATTGTCAATGTCCACGACCACTTTCTGTTGTGAGATGAGAGCTCGGAATTTTATATAATCTTCCTCCATGTAGTTTTTATATTTCGCCATTTCAGAAGAAATTCTAATTCGATTATATCACTTAATTAATTCAACATTTGTAAGCGGGGAACGTGGAGATTGGGGAATGATAAGTGAGTATTATTAATTTGTTTACAATACTAATAAATAACCAAAATAATTTGAATATTAAATTGAATCCATTCTAAGTACAGTGTTACACTCATCTCAAGTGATTCTGAGAAAGAGAGAGTGGTGAGTGAATTGGTTAGTTCAAGTGTGTACGGTTTGATGCCTAGATTGGGCTATTAATAGATACGCTGTCTCACTTCATCTTGGAACACAGACAGCCCTCGCAAGATGAGGTAGAAGTCGCCCTGAGGTGATCAATAAACCATTATAAAAGGACATTTTTCAGAATACGTACGTATACTTTATTTTACTTACGGAAGAGTTGATTATTTTCGGCCGTTGAGAGCAGAGATTACGACAGGTTTGGAGTAGGTCAAAAGACTCCTCATTCTCAATACAGTCCATTCCAATGAAGAGTGCACAGAAGATCCCACAGAGATTAGTACCCAATCTATTCCAGCATGTTTTAAAAAATATATTTTTCGTACACTATAAACGCCTCACTTACTTATCATATAATAAGATAGAACGTTTGCGTTGAAGACTTGGGTTCGTGTTTCGATCTTTCTTGTACAAACTTCTAATATTGTTTACAAACAAGACCAACTCTCTGATAGCTCCCAATGCAATTGTGTTAGTGTTTATTTCAGAGTAATTTGTTAGCAACCGAGTGTTAAATCGAAATGTGTAATGAGTCACATGATGTTCCCTTGCTCCCTATAACATATAAATTCATTGATTTATCCATGTGTATGTATGAAAAAATGAATTAACACCCTTCCTTACCCATTTGATGAGTAATTTTCTCTCCACAAGATATTGCTCTTCTTTAGGAATACATTCAAGGCATTTCACTCTCATAAAACCAAACTCCAGCTCAGATTCAGCTTCGTTGGGGAGATAAGCCTGAAATATATGGAATTTTACAAAAATATATCTTTGCAAAAACTCTTTCTGATTATGCAATAAAGGTATAATTTTATCAAAGTATTCAAAAACACAACTTACTTTGGCGCAATGCATTTTCATTATATTCGTAAGTGTAAAAATCTAATTAAGTTATGATAATACTTACCTGCTCCACGACACTTCCTTCAGATTCTAAACTGAAGGCAGATCCATCTGTTGCACTGAGGCTGGCTTGCAATGCCACAACGCAAATACTACTTTGCTGCAACAACATTGACCAGAAATCAGTCGTAGAGGTGGGCAGTGGCTCTTGAGTTACCACAAAGTTATAATCTAGCCAATATCCCTAATATCAGTAAATTTGCATAAAGATGATTGCTATAATTTCAATTCAGGTAAGTGTCAATTTTAATTCAGTTAATTGAATTTCATTTTGCTCCTTCTTGCAAAATAAAATCATTTGAAAAGTGTCAAGTTGCTTTTATCGAAGTAAATAATTTGTGGATATAATGACATATGTGCCAATTTATTTCACTGATGTAGGCATGCATACGAAGTTTATTGCACCACCATTATTCGCTAATTACAAAGTTCAACAGCTGTTTGTATGGGCGTAAACAGATGAGTGATTTTATCTTCTTTGACTCTGTAACTAACCTGAACAAAGTTCGCATTAATGTACGAATCTTTTGGTGATATTTCAAAACTTCCTTTCTCTTGCTTAAACTGTAGTAGAGGAACACTAGATCGTTGATCTATGCATTTTAAGATAGTCAATTATATTTTAAAGATATAAATTCAGATTACTTCAAAGTTATAAATAGTCAGTTTCCTACTTTAGTAAAAAAACGGGCATGCCTAATTTTCGGGACGGGACGGCATCCCGTCCCGAAAATTAGGTACCTTTTCTGTCCCGTCCCGGAGATTAGGCATCTTGACTCGTCCCGTCCCGGAAATTAGGTACATGATGGTTCCGTCCCGGAAATTAGGCATGCCCAAAAAAACACCCTACAAAATTAAAAAAACCTGACATTTGTTTTATGTTAGCTAGTGAACTGACTATAGAAAGTACCAAAGTCATCTATTTTATTTTAAATTTTAATTGAATAATTGTCCCAAATGCTCCGTAAGATTTAATTACTTAAGAAGTTAGAACCCAGGTCTAAAACATACAGGGCAGAATGCTGTAATCTCTGTTTTTCCCTGAATTCACCATGTCACCGGCAGTTGGATGAGTGTAGAAACTTGTTGGATCAGGGAGTTTCTAGAAAATGATATATGCCAAACCCTTTTAGTTCCATTGAATACATTGTGCTAGCACGTATAAGTTAGCAGAATCATTACTTTATCTTAAGTGACTTTGGATAATTTATTCAATACTTTAAGATATAAATGTACATTGAAAATGTAGACATTATTTTGAAATTTACAACAATCTACAGCCCCTGTTACATAGGAAAAAAGTTTGTTGTATTTTCGATCATTTTGTGAAATCACGTAGTCTATTTTTTAAGTATAAAATGCAACTGATCAATAATTCAACAGAGAAATAAATTTAAAAACCAAAAATGAATTTAAATCAACATTTCAGCACTATTAAATCTACTCAAATGGAAGCAGACTTAAAATTGATTAACACCTCTAACCTTGAAGTACGAGATGTATTATATGAAAAACCGGACGTATTAAAAATAAAAATGGCTGATCAAGGCCTAAATCCTCAAGAAATTTCGCAGTTACAAGCATTCAGAAAGAGGGAGAGAGCTAAAGTTCAAAAGATTAATGAGAGTTCAGAATTGGAATCTTCTATTGAGAAGTTAAAGAACGAAAAAGCTAGGCTTGAGTGCGAAAAGTCCCAACTGAGAAACGACATTCACATGTATGAAAAAATAAAAAAAGATTCTGAAGATTTTGAGGAATCTTTGGATTACCTTAAATTGTGCAGTCCCACGCCGTTTGACGCAGAACCGTACTCTCAATACATCCCCACCAAATAGCCAAGACAATTTTTAAAAAATCAATGCAACGCAACAATCTTTAAACTTCACGTTCTTACTTCATCTACTTTTTGCAATCATGCCTATTCAGTCAAGCAGCCACTTACGATTAATTAAATGTGTATTCAATTTGTACGTAACATGTTTTTATTACATCAGTTTATGCTCATTAGTAACTTACAATGACCATCTGTTCTACGAGTTGAGTATCAGCAGTTAATTGAGAGCATTTAGACGCTAGCTCATGAGAGGGGATAACCGTTACTCCACATATGTAAGCCTCAGCTAGGGCATCATGTAGGAAAATATATTGTGCCTATAAAAATCACAAATAAAGGGGAAGCTTTAAGGTGTTAGGGTAATCGGGCCTTTGTTGCACTCGTCCTTACCAGACTCTGCACCATGTACCCCCGTTCTCCTCTGAGCGCTTCTACTGTCTGCTTCACCTCTATCCTCCCTTCTACAGCCATTCTCTGTAGCATGATGTCCAGCATTATGAACGTCCCAGTTCGTCCAACCCCTGCACTAAAGGCATCGTAACTACTCAGTTACAAGCAATTCATTTCCATCGATTCATGAATGCGCGCCTGCTTACCTACAGTGGACTAGGATAGGCCCATCCTCTGGCTGAACAGCTGACCGCACTCTCCGAACCAGAGCCAGCAAGGGGCCAGCAGTTAGGGGAGCGCCGAAGTCAGGCCAGCCTGTGAACTGGTAGTGAGTGAGCTGTCTCACAACTACGGATGGCGGCACCTCTCCTTCTATCTGATCAGATGGATGTGTGGGGGTCAAGCTACTGAAGCTTCCAGATGGCGTGATAGTCGGTATCTGAGAGAGATCAGTGTAGTTTTAATTTCTAACTTCAAACATTATATCTATGTACAATCTTACAAGTGACAGGTTGAATGTTCTTGTGATGTAGTAAGGAGTTTTGCGCTTGTGTATTAGGCTAACTCGAATTTTATCAAAATCACTGGAGGTGCCTTCGTCGTTGGGCCAGTAGCTAGTACACTTTGCCTATTATAAATATTAATAATATGTGCGAATTCTCATCCTAAAATTAGTTTATATGATCAGTGTACCCTTCCATTCTCAATCAAGTTGCAAGCCATGATCAGCTGAGAAATATTATCCTGCCATACCATCCACCAGAAATCGCCTACAGTCTCTGGTAAAGGGCCTAAAGAACGAGCAAAATAATTACAATTCATTCACCCAGATTGTAAACCCCCTGAGAACATATTAGCATGGATTCGGGGGATATATAAATCTATAACTTTTACCTTGTGCTGCGATGTATTCACGGTCCTTATTGTAGCCCTTTAGAGAAAATAATAAATGTGAATAAATCGTATATTTTACGATGTTAGTTAGTTACGTCTTTTTTTAACGAACAGAAATATAGTTTGCGTTTATGAATCCGTTATCTCCCTCATCTTTGCCGGATTTTGACAGTATTAACTCTTCACTATCTCCCGCATCATGTCTGTTGAGGATAATCCTACTGTGTTCATCTATCAACAAATTTAATTAATAATACTATCAATGCTAATATATTTACTTAGGAATTTTTCACTTGGACTAACATGGAAGAATATTCTTGTATCTATTCTTCAGTGCATTTTCAGGCTTGAATGCTGCTACAATTGCAAAGTCTTCTATCTGATCAGGCAGAGCCTAAATTATGGAGACCCATATGTGAATTGGAAAAAATGCAGCAATTTGCATACGTAATTAAATATGTGGGAAATAAAATGTGCCATAGAAGTTGAGCTATATCAAGACGATAATGACCCTCATTTAAACAGCTGAATCTGTGCTTAGCTAACCACTATTTCATATATGCTTGCTATAAAAGTCATTTCCGGTCATTGATCCAATTAATCTAATTCATAAATACATTGTTATACGACCTCATATTCCTCTTTGAATTGCTTATCTCTATCCTCATGCATTGACGTAACGTGCACTACAAATTCTTCTAAAGACATTCCATCGATTGATTGTATTCGTCCTTTTGCTGATGGTCCAAGTGGAGTGGAAATTCTAACGCTGAGCTTCTGTTTAAGTGATCTTTCCCCTAAAATAAATTGTAAATTACCTGAATTTGTCATTACACCATTAGAATTACACATTCAATTTCTCCTTGAATCATTTGTTTCGACATAAAACGTAGTCATTACAAGGAAACTTTCATCAGAAAAAATTAAGGGTCCAAACTTAGGTGGTTAGATAAATGTGCCAAAATATGCTGATTTAAATATCTACAGCAAGCATGGCCCACCCATGTAGTGTCTGCTAAAATGTTTCTTACTTGTTTTCACTTTATTCTTTGTCTTGTGGCATATTTCTTCATTCTTTTCTACATCCAGCCTTTTAGCAACCTCACCACCGTCTGCAACTCCAGTTCTATGTAAAGCGGTGTAAATTTATGTAAATCAAGGAGATCAACTAACAAAAATAACTCACTTTCTCATACACAAAACCAGTAAAAAGGTCAGCACAGGAATTAGTAGGAGTGCGAGTAAGAAGAACATCGTGCTAACAGCTAGTATAATATTCCAATCAAATGGCTTTTCAGAAACATCTGCATGCTCCAAGGACAGATAAATTCGCACCGAATAAGGTAGTGGTAAATGTAGGTCTGTCTAGTGCAGCTGCGATCGTAGCTGAGACTGCGACCTACCCTCTTGATCTCACCAAGAGCCGACTGCAAGTACAGGGCGAGAAGGGGATAGGGAGGGGGAAAGGAATGTTAGCAATAGGATGGGGCGTTGTTAAAAATGAAGGGGTTTCAAAGCTTTGGAAAGGAATATTCATAAGCTCACTCAGGCAAATATTATACACCGGCGGACGGATTTCCATCTACGAATACTTAAAAGAAGGTGCGACTAAGAGAAATAGACATGGGAGAGTGAGTACGTACGAGTTGGCTGGTGCTGGGATGTTCGCTGCGTTCTGTGGACAGTTCACGGCAAACCCAACAGATCTCGTTAAAGTAAGTTTCACAATCTATGCTATAGTTATTTCAATACATTGCTAACCATGGGCATGCCTAATTGGGCATGCCTAATTATAACGAGTCAAGATGCCTAATCTCCGGGACGGGGCAGAAAAGGTACCTAATTTCCGGGACGGGACGGGTTAAGATGCCTAATTTCCGGGACGGGACGGGTTAAGATACCTAATTACCGGGACGGGATGCCGTCCCGTCCCGGAAATTAGGTATCTAGATTTTCCGGAAATTAGGCATGCCCCTAACCATGGATAATACATACTAGGTACGCCTACAAATGGACGGAGAGAAAATTGCAAGAGGTTTGCCTGTTAGGCAAACCGGAACAGTCGACGCATTCATGAATATCTTAAAGGAGGATGGAATCAGGGGTTTATGGCGGGGGGCTGTGCCGAATTGCCAGAGAGCAGTGCTTCTAAGTTTAGGGGACGTCCTGGTATATCACAAGACGAAAATGGTTCTACAGAAAAGCTTTTCACTAAGTGATGGTCTGGGTACACATTTTCTCGCTTCAGGGATAGCTGGACTTACCTCTACACTCATTTGTTCGTAATATTGTTACTACCGATATAGTAGTTGTAGATAAGGCGATAGGGAAATTCCACAAATCCAATGGGTTAAAAGAGGTTAAAATTTTGGGATCAAAATACGTAACAATGGATTATATTTATGAATTATAGGCACTCCTGTCGATGTTGTCAAAACGCGTATCATGAATCAACCCACGAAAGATGGGAAAGGCATCTTTTACAGATCCCCACTCCACTGCCTGATCACTTCAGTGAGGGGAGAAGGCCTGCTTGTCCTCTACAAAGGGTTTATACCAATATACGTACGAATTGGACCATGGATCATTACCTTTTGGATTCTATATGAGAAATTTAGGAATTTATACGGAATAGAAACGTTTTAATACAACTATTTTATCGCATACAATTGATCACTTGATAGATTTAACTTTTTGTTAATATCAAACACGAATTCTTTTGCTAAAAACGAATTAAAATCATTCACTTACAATACAGTTAATTAACCCAATACAAGGAGATAGAGAATAGTGACAAGATTAATTAATATTAGAGGCCCACGCATCACTACTCGCACAGAGTAAATCCCTGTAATTAACTGGCCTTTCATTAGGTTAGGATGTTGGTCATTGAAGCCAAAATTCTGATCCGATTTCCTGCTCAATCCAACTTGTTCTAGGAACTGATCGTTGAGAATAGCTACAGCGTTGATTAACAGCAGAGATGCTTCAAGAATGCACCCTATTGAAAATGGCATCGGAGATAACAACGAGATTCGGTTGTTTGTGGATTCAATAGAGAGAATTGAAACTTTCGAGTTGTTTACTGAATCTCTAATAGAACTGAATGACATATAACAACAGTATTGCACTAATAGTTATCATAAATTATTCGGTTTCGAGGGGGTTTCAAATGCTTTTTTTGAAACGAGAGGCCTTGTAGTGGCATCTTAAAATACTCCTACGCAGAAGGAGCAGATGGACTTTGTCTCGGGATTATTTTGAATGATAGACTCAATTAATGACAAAAAGAGTCATTAAAATTTGCTTTTATAAGAGCAGTAAAAAGAAGGGAAAGACCGTGCATAACTCACACAAGGAGAAGCATTGGCGAGGGTGCATATGTATAATAATATCAACAGCGTACAAATAATACCACAGATACAAATGTCATTATAATAGAGAAGAAGAGTAGAAAAAAAATAAGGTACAACACGGAAGAGCATTTCTCCAGAAAATCAGTTAGTTAGGTGGGGCCATGAGTTCTCTATGTGTGTGTGTGTGTGAGGAGTCTAGTGTCAGTTAACAGTCTGCATTCTGTTGCGAGTGAGTGAGTCGCTTCTTTGAGCTGCTCCTTCCATCAACTCCATCAGCTGATTCGCTCGTAGCAATACCCTCGGGTCTTTAACTTGAGTGAATTCCAGTGTGATTTTGTACACGTTCTCCCACTGCAAGGCTAGGCAGCGCTCAAAACGACCCAACTCGTACTCACTGCTGAAGCAGATGACCCAATCGATGGAGTCGAATTTGAGGATGCAATAAGGCTTGCCTGCCTCAACTTGGATTTCATTTAGGTCCATCACATAGCTTAGACTAAGCCGTTGCACGGACTCTTCATGTTCTAGGGTGAGACAGAGTACGTCAGGTGTCACCACAAGACCACATTTCATTACGAGGGATTGAGAATGTGCTTTTGACTCTTGTATCTGTCTTCCAGCCACTTCTTCACAAATTCCTTGAATCCAGCATATCAACTCCTCTTCAGATCTCATCGAAACTTTGACACTGGTCGCATCTCGCCCTGTGACCTCCATCAGATACCTCTTCTCCCCCTCCATAGGTAGTCTTCGGCATCCGGCAGTCCCCCCTTTAAGCTCAATAATCATGCGAGGAGCGATTTCGGTCTTAAGATTAAACTGAGACAGTGTAGAATCCTTCAATACAAAATATCCCTCAGTCCATCTACTGAACATCCCGGGTTTCTTCCAGTTAAGGTAGCTACTCAGTCCTTTATCATGGTTGTAACCTTCGGGATCTTTCTCCTCATCAGCTGATGTGAATTTTCCCCGGAGAGGGCCACTCGTTACAATGGAAAAGTGCTTTAGCTCCTGGACATCTTTCAGTTCTAACAGACTACACAGCTTATTCACTCTTTTAATATCATTCTCGACGACTTTAAGGCCTAGCTTGCCGTATACGCCAGCTGCCATTCCCTGTCTAATGGCGGCCAGTAGGCACTTAGACAGCTGTTCATTGCCGGTGTAGTAAGTGAGTGTAGTGAAATTCTTTTTGAACACTGTTATAAGCTGCCAGTTGATTCCAATAGTAACATAGTCTAAGTCTAGAAATGAGATCGCTTCCTGCTTACAAAATGTCCCCTGCACCCCATCCTCTAGCATTGTGTACATGGCTCGGTCTGTGATCAGGATATAGATGGTACGGAACAGTCCCAGGTACTGACTATCAAAAACTCTGAACACCTTCAGGATATCCTCTTCTTGCGAGAGGAGGATGTTGACTCGGAGCATTAACTGATTATTCTGCGAAATTCGCACCTCTTCGACTGGTTTCAACTCTCTATCTGGTCTCGGTATGCCAGAGAGAACACGAGGGATTGGTCCATCTTCTCCAAACATGCTGTGTGTTCTATTCCTCGATTCGAGTTCGTTCGCACTCATGTCCCAAATATCTTCTCCCAAGTTAAGATCTACGAAGGAGAGAGGCGTTGTATTGCGAGGTTCGACAGATTCCTCGCGAATAGAACATTCTAGAATCCCATCTTGAAGGGAAGGGTCGAACAAACTGGCCCCAACAACCTTCTCTGTCGTGACTCGCTCTTTTTGATCGAGAGAATAGAAAGCAGCGAAATTGCTTGGCACAATGGGCTCTTGGTCTTCTTTTGCTGTGTCTAAATAATTGGACAGTAAGCCTTCGAAATCTTTGCTCTCCATAAAAATCTCGAGATTCTCATCCAATAATTGTGATGCCGTCGCATCTAACTTGGTGTGTTTGGTGTTGACAGGAGATGGACTCTGTTTTCTCTCTTTGGAGTGTTGCTCTGATTCAGTGTCTGAACAATTGTTAATCTCTGTAGGGGAGAAAGGATTCGTTTGCGGTTTTTCTTGAGTATTATCTTGGTCTGGTTCTGGTTCTGGTTCTGGTTCTGGTTCTGGTTCTGGTTCTGGTTCTGGTTCTGGTTCTGGTTCTGGTTCTGGTTCTGGCTCTGGCTCTGGCTCTGGCTCTGGCTCTGGCTCTGGCTCCGGAATGTGGACATTCTCCTGAGTTGGAGAGGGGGATTTCGAATTTATTGCACTCGCGGTTTTATTTGCCTCGAGGCGTTCAATTATATGACTGAACGAGTCAGATTCTATAGGAGAGGTATCTACTGTTATCTGCGGCTTTTCACACGCAGTCTCCACAACAGCGTCATAACTAGAAGTGTCAGAGAGCGTTTTTTTGCTGATTTCGTTGCCAATACTGATTTCTTCCAGAGAAGATATGTCAGTTGGCTGTCTGCTACCAAGTTGTAAATTACTCGCATCAGTAGAGTGATCTTCAGAAGAATACTCCCCTGTTATTATCACGATCTCGCTAGCTGGAGAAGTAGATTTCAAGTCTACAGCGTCGATCGATTCGCTTTTAGGGTCAGAATTTACACTACCTGATTTCTTACGGTATTTCATATTATGCTCCACGTCCAGATGATCAAAATTGTCAGATGTGAGGCTGGTCGTATCAGCTAGGGAGCTATTATCTGCCAGTGATCCTCCTGTGTCCTCTTGTGACCAGGCACCGGAACGTGACTCTTTCTTTAAACGGTTGCTAGGGGCGCTCTCACGCCTTCTATACTTCTTAGGCCTACGTCCCTTCCCCACATGCGTTACAAAACCGTCATCTGCATTAGCATCCATCTCCTCTACTAAGGACATAGCCTTGTTGGCTGGACTAGAAACGACAGGACTATGTCGTTCAATTTGACTGAAGTAGTGCCTCTTCGAACTGATGATAGGACGGGACACGCCAACGTGTCCTATGAATCTGCTTCTTTTCTCCTCTCCGAGCTCGCTGTTCGGACTAGTGCTAGGAACACTGTTGTTCGTAGTAATGAATTTCTCCAAATCATCTGCGTTACTCTGCACCATGAAAGGAGAGGTTTCCCTGTCCAATGACATCGGACTCTTCCTCTCTGAGATGGGGGTATTAATGGACGCTATGGAACTGATGGAACTCTCTAAGTCTCTCTCCGAGTGGAATGACCGTCCTCTGCTCCTACTTGGAGCACTAAACTGCAATTTTTGGGCAACAAATTGCTCAGAAAGGCACGCCCTCTTGTCTAGGTAGTCACAATTCGTTTGCAAATCGAAATTTATAAAATCTAAACCCGAAACAAGAGTTTGTAACAGCTTCATCCGTTCAGAATCGCGAATGAACGCTTCGGAGCGATAGTAGGAGCGAATAGGCTTAGAATCTTCTAGAAATAACCGGAAATAGGATTCCATCAAGTGGTCGTTCAGGGCGATGTGTAACCAGGCACGCCCCCTCCCAATCTGCGTCCTGACAAGCTTCAATTGACTAATTGAAGTGACAACATTGCTGTGTGAGAATGTTTTCAAGAAAGGCCAGTAGCCTCTGTCTACCCGATGCAGCCCATGCAGGAGGATCATGTCCAGTTGGAATATGAGGGCCTGGAAAGAAGGGGTCTCATTTGTGATTGCATCGGAATGTTCAGAAACTGTGTTCGTAGGTTGTACTGGAATTGAGGTACCATTGGAATCGATCGAATTTGGTGTTGAGATGAAGTGGAGATGCTTTATGCAGAGAGACACATCTTCGAGAAGAATGTCTTTGATTTCTTTACTAGAATTGCCTTTATCATTCATATGTACGTCTAATTTGTAGCAAAAGTTATTATAAACAAAATTTCTCTCTCTCAGGAAATTATTGGTAAATTTATGCTTGTAAAAAGGCTGGATATGACGCGCTAGAATGAATACAACAATATGATATAACAGAAATACTCATTGCTACCTATTATGTATGCAGCCGAACAATTGATAAGGAGGGCTTAGAATCACAGCATTGTTCGAGATACAATTGAAATGATATGTACAAGGGATACAACGGAATGTTTTAAACGGTTGCTTCTAGCAAAGTACGTTTCGAAACTCAACGTGTTATGAATATGAGTGATCACCCTGGCCTTGAAACAGAATTAATATATGTAAGAGAGTAGCTGAGCTAGATACTGTGTCTTCGATGTAAATTGCTTTGAATACATTATGTAATATACTAAAAGGAATAATTTGGTATCAAAAGTTTTGAATTAATTATTAATACAAGTCTTAAGCAGCATTGTCACTTTTGTATTCACTCTGTGCAAATACAAGTAAGCTCTGCTACTTTGCTATATCCTTCAAATACACATTTTTAATTGTAAAAAAATCTACACGAACTAAAAACCTTTTTGTCATCTATTTTATCAATGCAATGCTTTTGAGGCACAGAAACTGCTTTTGGATTTCGAGCTGCAATATTGCATGAATTTAAATTTCACACCACAGATAGATTAGATTGAGAGATATGTTTTCACGAATCGAGCTTGGTCGAAACAATCAATTTTGACCACATGTACTATCGGGTTCCTGAATTAGACGATCAAAGATCAAAGTAGTGCCAAGTTTCAATAAAGCATATCTAGACTTTGATTGAAGTGATGCTTCCCTATTATGCTTGTATAAATAGAATTTTGGTTCATAGGTAGAACATACTACCATAATTATCTTGTCATGGAATGTTATAAACAATCTTTTGCCTTGCTTGTAAGTTCATTTTAGTAATTCTTCCTCGCTCAAAACTGTTAGTTACCGTAACAAGGAGAGTTCATGACTTGGGACCCATATCCTCAATGACAGTCTTCTCTCATATACGTATATATATTTGAAAGTTATCAAGTAAACCTATTTTAGGTGCTGATATGCTGCTTATCTTTAGCAATCGCAAATGGAGGTGAGCATTTCTATTGTTTTTCAAAGTAGAAACAAATATGTATCTATTTTTCTTAGATATCCTTGCAGTCCGAAATCCAAAAGTTACAAGTATAAACTCGACAACATTGAGAGTTACTTGGGATGCGTGCACGTTTGAGACTGGTACTGTCAACTATACTGTTGTAATTGAGACATCAGAACTTCGCAACAGCATGAGAGCCATCACTTTCCAAGCAGTGAATAATACTAACCAGTCGATTGAGATAAACAATGTATTTCCTTATACTTTGTATGAGATAACTATAACTGGTACAACTAGACTGAATGAAGTAATTACTGCCACTCGACTGAATCAAAGAACAACTGCAGCCTGTATGTTTTAATTGAAAATTATTACAGTTTTAGACTTAGTTTGCATTGATTCAGGTATCTGTAATTAGTTCCCAGTGGACCTCCTCTAAGTGTAATCTCAGAAGCAATTTCCTTCAATCAGATCAACGTAACTTGGAGTGTCAATCTACGGAATGTGAACGGTCTCTTGCTTGCATTCAATATAGACTATACTCCTGTGAGTATGGCTCAATCAACTGTTGTCGTTTACAACGTAACGCTAGGAGACATAGGTCCATATGCTATGCAGATAGGAGATTTGCCTGCTAACATCTACTATTATGTGAGTGTTTCAATTGTTAATAATATTGGAGAAGGAATGAAATCTGCTGCGAAGAGAACTAAAACTTTTCCTCGAGGTAAGTACATTACGTAGTAAAAGCTTTATTGCAAATCTAACTTTGAAGGATTAATATTCTTTTTGGCAGTTCCCTTCAATAACAACTTCCTTCCTATGGCAGCTTTATCAAGTACTCCCACTTCAGTGCTCATTCAAATTCCTGCTCAACCTTTGTTTCCAACAGCAGACATTGCGTAAGATCTTATTAGTGTTGATACATGTAATTTGCAATACAAATGTTCATTACTTGAACCCTATCTTTAGTGTGATATACATTATCGTTGACATAAACTCACCTCCAATACTCACAACTCACAGTAACTCCCAAGTATACAGTCCCGTTTCATCATCTCAAGACGGGGATATACCCTTAAACGGTGCTGCTGTGAATAGCATTCGTATACAAGCAGTACTCGGTCCTAGCCACTTTAACATTCAGAATGACTATTTCGAGTTTAATGTGGGAGATGGGGCAGTGACTATAAACAATAATCTGACAGTGATTAACTCGCCGCTCGATCCTAGCATCACTTATCACATCAGCTACTATATATTATTCAATGATGAGAACGGGGTAAGCCAAATTTATTATAATATTTTTATTAGATAGATATTAATCAATATATGCGATATTTAGCAAACATCTGCATCTTTTTCCCTTATTACCGAGCTCTCTACGATAATACTACCAACAGGTGAGATATTATGATGATACAAACTTAAATATTTATAATTTGTCTTCAATTTATATTTCTTTTTTGTCTAGAATCTCCAACCGACTCTTGTCTATCCTGCTTCCTTCCATCTGTCATTGTGTTTGCTGTGATCATCGTAATAACCATCGCCATTGTCCTCAGTATACTATTATACTTTGTATATTGCACACGATTTCAGAAGGTGTCACTACCAGCAGTCCGGAGGTTCTCTCTACCTGTGATAAGGAGAATCTCTCTACCAGTGGGACGTGAAATATCTCTGCCAGCGGGACGTAGGACTTCACTACCAGCAAACAACATTTCCGTACCAGTGGAGAAAAGAAATTCATTACCAGTGGGAAGGAAACTCTCATTGGCTGTAGGAAGGAAGGTCTCGCTACCAGTTGGAAAACAATACTCAATTCGAAAGCAGACAGTGAGAGCACAGGAATCTTTGATTTACGCTAATCCTGATGCAGAAAATCCCCATGTACATACTTGAAAAAGAACTTTTTAAAAATCATACTTGTGAAATAATGCAATGCTAGTGTGCTGTATTTTGTTTTACCAAGTGTAGAGTGATGAAGCAATGTTTTATTTTGCATTTTGCATAGTTTATATTCATTGTTAAATTAACTTCTGCCATCTAAAATATGAATTTTTCACAAATATTGGATTTCCGAACTTGCACACCGACTGCTAACCAAAATTATTCACGATTAATCGACAAATTCTTTGAGGTACACAGTTGAGATTATTGCGAACTACGCATGGCTAGACTAATTCCAATTCATCAAAGTTAACACTGAATATATATTGGATACGTATGTATAGCATCTATACTATCAGGAAATTAATATCATCAGGTGGTCGCCTTCTTAGTTACATTAATTTGATATGATTATCTTCTTTAATTTGCGTTTCTAATCGCGGATAAATTGCGAACCAGAATGCTATGATTAAATCAGGCAACTATTAACGAGTAATTACCAATATATCATATTATGAAAGCTAATAAACATCGGATAAATAAGATAGGTAAATATACAATAACTTTACAAATTCAAAGTGAGTTACTATTATTCTCAGCTACCAAGTTTGTTCTCTCATAGCTGTTATCATTTTGTATAGTAAATTTTGCATGTTGATCATTATATACAATTATTGGAATTTATATTACATTGCAGTCACTCGTAGTTTGACTCCTAAAATTGTGATTTTCTCATTATTAATTATTTGTATATAAATTAGGTTGTTTCAGCTATTATTTCAATGTTATTTTGAAAGCGCTAAGTATCTAGTTTTGTGAATTCCATAGTATTCGTTTTTGAGATTGTTTTTTCAGAAAAACGGAAATTAACTAGAAATCAGCTGAATACAACAGATAAATACATGAGCTTGACAAACACTCTTCATCTATTCACTGTGAAGGAATCATAATTGAATTGAAACAAAAGTGTCTGTACTTAGAACCACAATAGTATCCATATTTCATTTCTGAGTATGATTTCGTAACATTCTCCTAAGTGATTCGCTTTCTTTTGTTTTGGGAAATGAACCTTCATTATTTAAACCAAAATGAAACCGTTCTTATAATCTATTTATTTGGAGAACTTGGATTAGATTCTATTCCTAATTTAATTTTATTTTAGCGATGTCAATTGGTGTACAAAAATATTTTGAATTTCGCGAGGACGACAACCTTACAGGACTCTCAGAACTAACAACAGACACCATACTTGCAGCTGTCAAAAATCGTTATCTATGCGATAGAATATACACTCATATTGGAGAGATCTTGATTAGCGTCAATCCTTTCAAAGATCTTCCAATCTACTCACAAGAGATAGGCACGCTATGCAACCACATCATACAGAACCCAGGCATTGGTGGGCAGATGGTGCCACACATATTCAACGTTGCCTGCAAGCTGTACCACACGATGTACCACACCAAGAAGCAACAGGTGTGCGTCATTAGTGGGGAAAGTGGAGCAGGCAAAACTGAATCAGCTAAACTCGTCATTCAGGAGATCGTAAATATCTGCGTTTCATCTGGAGTGAAAGGAATGAGTCTAGCGCATAAAATCTTAATGGTTAACCCCATCCTCGAAGCTTTTGGTAACGCACAGACACTTTTCAATGACAACAGCTCCCGTTTTGGGAAATACATTGATTTGACTTTTGACAACCAAGGAGTAGTCACTGGTGTGATCATGGCACAATATCTCCTAGAGAAGTCGCGAATAACCTTTCAAAGCTTAGGTGAGAGAAATTTTCATGTTTTCTACTACCTCCTAGCCGGGATGGCCAAGAGTAGTCGGAAAGAACTATTCTTAGATGTAGCCAAACCTTCTAACTTCATGTACCTATCGAATTATAGATTTTGCGACAGTGATTGTGCCACACAGGAAAGTTTGAATAGGTTTCATACTCTCTGCAATTGTCTGGACGCGATTGGCTTCACTAAAGTTGAAGTTGTGGATATTTTTCGCATTTTAGAGCTTGTATTACACTTTGGAAATGTGACATTTTTCGGTGAAGATCAGGCAGTGGTGAAGAATCCCGCACAAATCCAAATCCTATCAGAATTACTCGGCATTGACTCGACGCCCATTGCCCAGGCACTAACCGTGTCAATGAACACCGCGAGAAATGAGACCATCACTATTCCTTACAACGCGCGGAAAGCTTGCGACGTTAGAGACGCGACTGCGAAGGCCCTTTACGAGCGCGTTTTCGCATGGATTGTCCACAAAATAAACGATTCTCTCTCCCCTTCTCCTGACAAGAATCAGAACCAGATTGGAATTCTAGATATATTTGGGTTCGAAAACTTTCAAAGGAACGGATTTGAACAGTTCTGTATTAACCTCGCCAATGAGCAGCTCCAGTACTACTTCAACCAGTACATATTCTCAATGGAGCTGGAAGAGTATCAGAAAGAGGGGCTTGAAGGACTTCAAGTCAGTTTTAAAGACAACTCCAACGTAATTAACCTATTTTTGAACCGACCATATGGACTAATTTCACTTTTAGACGAGCAGACTCGTTTTCCTAAAGGTGACGACAAAGGCCTCTTACAGAAAACAAAGGAGAATATCACTCGCAACAAAGCTTTCGTCCCTGATTTCGGTGATGAGCTTTACTTCACCATTAAACATTACGCAGGAAATGTTCGGTACTCAGTGCAGGGATTTATTGAGGTCAATCGTGACACTCTACCAAACAACATCATCACGCTACTACAGCAGTCGCAATCTTACCTCATATCACTCATCTTCACTACGAATCCCACAGAAGTGGATCCTAACACCCTCCTCACACCTTCTCGTAAAGGAAGCAGGCTTTCAACGAGACGCGGGCTGAGTGGAGTGAGGGGGGGAGGGTCTGTGAGGAAAGTATGGACCGCTGCCGATGCGAATAAATCGATTACAGCGACGAAGAACAAAGCTAACTCTAAGACCTCTGTTGCTGGGCAGTTCAGGAAGTCTCTCGAATGGCTGATGGCGAAATTGTGCTCTGCAAACCCACATTTCATTCGATGCATCAAGCCTAACCCGAATAAACTCCCGAATACGTTTCAATGCGATTTCGTCGCAGCACAGCTCAGCTACACAGGCACTCTTGAGACGGTTAGGGTTCGACGAGAAGGGTACTCATACCGTCCACTCTTCTCAGAATTTGTTGACGTATACAGTCCGATTGCATACAACTATTTAGACCGAGTTAAGCCCAATGCAAATGTTTGCCTAAAAATTTTAGCAAAAGTGAAGAACCTAGACGAGTTCAAGATTGGGAGATCGAAAATCTTTCTCAAGTATTACCACCAAGACCAACTGAATCGCTACCTCATGGGGATGCATACTCATGCTACTGTGTTACAGAAACACGTGCGCGGCTTTCTTACGAGAAAAAATCTCAAAGGACTTTATGCGCTCCGTTCCAAACAGGAAGCTCAACTGAAGATTTTCTTGAGCAACATTGCTACTTCAAGTCCTTTTATACTACAGAGGCAGCACGCAATGATTCAGGAAGATGATGCAAGACAAATGGCGCGTATTTTCGCACTTGAACCTGCATTAGAGCCGGAGGTAACCAAAGAAGATATTGAAATTGCAAACGAACTTAAACACACCGTGATTCCAATCATTTATAGCAGAAAAGAGTTGAAAAAACTCACTAAAAAGGAGAAAAAATTTAATAACAAAGCAGCAAAAAAGTCATGTTCAGTGCCACAAAAGAAAATGATCGAGTTGAGACCCAAAGTGTCCCTCAACACCTTGCAACCGCCGATCAAAGCTGTCCCGCAGGGTGAAATTCCGCGCGAACAGGTTTTCATAGGTGTAGATCCAGATGATATGGACATTTTCGGTAATTCAAACTCAACTGAGTTGAGTGAAAGCACTTCTGATTCGGATCCAGATGTATCCATGGTTACGGCTAATGGAAAAAATTTCCACAATCCTCGTGTTGTGAAAATAGGACAAGTGACAACATATAGTGATGATAGTGATATTGCCATTTTGTCGCCCATGAGGTCAAGCATGATATCTGACCTAACACCTAACTTGACAGATGATTTATATTCAAACGAGTCGTCAGGGCATTCAAAATCGCAAGATTTCCCGTTTTCTTCCACACCTGAGTCGATACTGAGTAGGTCAGTAAACTATATCGACCAAATAGAAGAACCAATTTATTCTAACATTATCCCAAAGAACAAAGTCTCCAATCTCATCAACAAGTATGAAATAGAACCTCCTCCCATTTTCCCAGCTGTGGCGCCTAAATCTACCTACGTCCGCGCGATGGCTATAAATACCTCTCCCGAGCAGAGAGAGGCGATTGACGAGAAGCTAATAACCGCACTAGCCAGGGAGCAGAGTCTGAGAAGATGGAGAACCAACGAAACGAAGAAATTCAATGAAAATCCAGGCGATTGGTATCATGGCGTGATTAGCCGTGAAGATGCGGAGTGCATTTTGATTTCGCGAGAAGACGGGACCTTTTTGGTGCGGCAGAGTGAGCACCGTCTCGGCTATGCATTGTCTGTCGTATCGAATAAGGAGATTCATCATTACATGGTGGAGACGCTGCCTGGAGGGAGGTATAGGTTGAAAGGGTCCAGAATTGAACATGTGAACCTGCAGGATCTTATCTGGTATTACACGAATAATGTTATTAGTGAGAGATTTCGCGAGAAGTTGTCGAAACCAGCGGAAAAGAGGGGCATTGCTGTTGATTATTCCAATAAAAAGTCTCCTGTGTTTGTGAAGATTAAAGATCTTTTTAAACGCAAAAAGAAGTGATTTTTTTCAGTGAGATTTTAATTTGGTGTTATTGCTTGCTTGTTTTCTATTCTGTATAAATTGTTGGAACTGCTTTTATGATTTGACTCTCTTCAGAATTGTATTATTTCTGCACTGATTAAGATTTAGAACTGTTGTAAGCCAATTACTTATATCTACTTTGTGTTGTGTTGCATTACTAATAGTGTATTTACATTTTCGGTTCTCTATAATCTTAGCAAACGAATGGGAATTGAAATGTCAACTAGCTACATTTCTCTCAGAGAAAACCCTCTCCTTCAAGTGTTAGTGGGAGAGAATCCCATCCCAGAAGGGGACACTTTTTGGAATGAGATACTTAACTTTTCATTTTGTCCCCCTCACTCTATTTCTGACAACAGATTGCTGACAGATGTTCTCCACGATTCACTTACGCAATTCCAACTGAATGACTTGAAAACTAAACACTTTTCCCGAGTCACGGACTGTTTCTTACAGCGAGCACCATCTCTTGCAGATAACACGATGTCTAAAAATGAAATTTTTATACACAAGACTCTAAATGCTTTATTTCTCTCACGAATTTCCTTACAATTTTTTATTCAAAATCAAACACATCCGGAAGTAATTCAACACTTTTCTACAAAATCTAAACTGAAACACCATCACATCCGTTCGAAATCTGACTCCTTCCGGCTGAACCAGAGCATATGTCCCTCCCATTCTCTTCCTCATCTATCGCCTGTGATACCATCCCGTCATTCTCCATTACAGAATTCAACAGTAGAATCTAATGGCATAGAAGATCATTCTCGAGAACACTTCTCCACACAGTACGGGAAGCTGATAGCCAGTTTGTTTCGAGTGATAACTGAAGTGGAGATAAAGGAGTCCACCATGGGGATTCACATCGAGACAATCCGTTACCTGATTGTGATACTTGGCACTCAGCTATTCTCATCTACTCTCAAGTCTGATGGAGATTCATTTCTGTTTACCATCCTATCAATGAAAAAGTCCGTGATTATAGAGGTGGTCATTCGATTATTGGACAACATCACTCAGTTCACTGCTAAGCAACCACAGCCAGTAGACCAGGTGTCCTATCTCTCATACGTTCCAGGATACTCATGGTTATTCGGCGCAAACGCACAATCTAACAAAATCCCTCTGGATAACAGTCCAATAGCCAGCCAGGAACTCCTAAGGAATTTCAGCACATACCTTCTGCTACTGCTGTTGCTACAGAACCCGCTCAACTCTGCGGTTAGCAATCCCTACCAAAAGGTTTTCTCTACTTTCAAAGATTTCATCGATACACCTCCGCTGGCTACTCCTGGGTTAGTCACGAGCTATGAACGCTACTACAATGCTATCTGCGTTTTTTTACACCAAGAAGAGACAGTCCTTCTCTTGTACCAAACACTTCTAACCCACTCTGCGATGAAAAGTTACATTTGGTCCAAAACCGAGTTTTCTCACATTCTCTTGCCTCTCCTTGAGACGCTAAATTCCGCAGAATCAATCACTCTCCACCACATCTACATGATCACCATCATCCTCCTGATGATGTCTCAAGACACAGGCTTCTGCACCTGTATCCATACACAGATTCTGGACTCGGTGCTCTGGTATCGGGACAAGAAGCTGGTTGATATCTCATTAGGCAGTCTCCTCGTTTTAAGCATTGTCAACCTCCTGCTGAGTAACATTGCCCATCTTCGCGATCAGTATATCCACTCCAACTGTTCTGCCATTCTGGCCAACGTAGCAGCGAAAATACAGAATTTGCACAGCATTCCTACACAAAAAGTTATCAATGCATTCGAGGTTATTGCGAAAAGATATAAAATAGTGAGCAAGAATAAACACAGCGAGGAGTGCAATATTTCGCTGATAGAAGGGATTTTACATATCGTGTTAGCATTGATCAACTCTGTGCTCGCGAAAAACCTTACCTCCAATCCGCAATTAGTGTACAATTTAATCTACCGTAAAGAAGTGTTCACTGAGTTCCGGACCCATCCTGAATTCGGGATGCTAATTGCGAATATTTTCTCTGTCGTTGAATTCTTCGAGGCTCAGCTTAAAATCCACGCGGTTTTTAACACCTCAGACGAAGGCTTGGCCATTCTCGAAGAAATGTCACGGAAATGGCCAGCAAACGGATTGCGACATTTCCCAGAGCAAAAGTATAAATACTGTGAAGAGGTGCAGCCAGATGAATTTTTCATCCCTTACATCTGGACCCTGGTCTACAGACATTCCGGTCTGTACTGGGAGCATGCTAAGATCAGGCTAGCATGGAGTAGCTAGAGCTATGCTAAATGTTTAATTTGTTATATTATGCCTTGCAGCATCACATATGTAAATATCCATCCATAGTTTATCATATAAAGTGATTTCATTCCGAAATACGTAATATTTGAAATCCTATGTCAGTTATTACTATTTAATTCTGATTCTAGCAATGGCATCTGAAAAAGTGAAATCAAAAGAGATTCTTGATAGTTCTGATGACTCTGAAATCGAATCTGGAAGCAAAAGAGTCAAATCTTCCGCTAAAGTTGAAAGCAAATCGAAAAGGTCGAAACGAGATCTATCCTCAGATGAAGAAGATGCGTCGGGAGGGCCATGGGAGTTGAGCGCGAAAAGATTTGTCAATATTAATTCTTTTCGAGGGAAGCAGATGGTAGATATTCGCGAATATTACACCGATGATAGCGGTGAAACGAAGCCAGGAAAGAAGGGCATCTCCCTCAGTCTCGATCAGTGGGAGAAACTGAAGAAGATTATCCCAGAAGTAGACAAGAAACTCGGAGTAAAGTAGTGCCATATCCATAGTGCAGTTTCTATACGTAACGATAAGCTTACTCAATCATTATTTCAGTATTATTTGAGTCCTACTACCTTAGCATTATTTTATCTCAGAGGATAATTTGAATTTGATTTTATGGCAAATAACCAATAACTTTGCACAAATATACTGTTCAAAATTTTAACATTACTAGACTAGAGTGTAGGTTAATGATAGATTACGTAAATAATACAACGTGTACATCTCTATTCCCTAATTATTCGTTCTTACAATATATACATGAACTACATATTCTCTATTTTAGCTCTTATTACAGAATAGCTCTAGCTTTTATCACAAATATACGCTTAAAGCTAGTACGAACGGACTCAATGCGGTCAACCTCCCTCCTGTTAGTCCTGGTCTTGTCCGTCCTAGTCTCAGTTCGATCTACCTACATCACAGCTGGGAAATGGATCGATACAGTGCACTTAGAGACTCCTGAAAAAGATAAAAGATCTAACCAGACCATCACCCATAGACTGTCACTTTATGCAGGTTCTGAGGTTAGTTATGCTTTCAAATTATTTTACATTTTATGTCCCATTTAAGGTTAATTAAATATATAGGATTAATTTTCTACGCCATTCATGGTAATAATAAATAGACAATTAACCACAGAGCAGCTGATCAATACTTGTATTTAGTCAGATCATAGGCATTGTCCTGTGGGAAGGGGGGCTGTTCCGCTTGAGGACTGATGTCAGCCGGATATGAGTGCTCAAATCCTGACTGAGCGCTATATATCCCTGGGAAGGGATCAGTGGGGGAGTAGGGGGTATAGGGTCCAGGTGTCCCCTGTGAAGGGAGGGGAGGGAAGGATGAGTCTCCTTGAGAAAATTCTCTCAATATATTCGTGGGCACGAAAGGTGCTGGCTTAAAATGGTTCACAATGCCCAACTTTTCGCAGAATAGCTTTGTTTGTGGGTTCTCGCTCGGTTTAAACGTAACATCGTGAGTTTCTACAGTTTTCACAAAGTTATCTGGCACACTCAGATCGTGGCTAAACTGTCTCCTTATATCTTCCATCTCCACATCTGTGGGAGTGAATATCCACCTGTCACCTAGACGCTGTGTCGGTTTGAACCAATTCTCATGAGTGAGTGGGTAGAACTCGTGTGTGGATTTCACAATGGAGAGCCATTCTGCGTCATAAGACAGAATCTTCTCGCCTTCAGCATCCGGGAGAGTGAGAATCTGTAGGAAGAGTTTTCCAGGCAAGCATTTGTTCAGGGCGAGGAATTTCGTGAATTTCTGTTCATTCTTCGTCTCGTCGATTTTCTGTCGCTTCGCTTCGGATGCATCTTTGCTCTCTGTTTCCGGTGTTTCATGCGGAACTAAAGCAACGAACTTGCAGTGTAGATGCGCTGCGAACCAATAACTCGGCTTCATGGAGTAGAGGAGCTGCTCTGTAAATGGGGAACCGAGTTCTCCTTTCTCAATGTCAGAATAGAGGTAGGGTTTGAACCGGACTAATTTCTTGCGGTCGCCGAAATCTGTGATATGGTTCGGCCAGTCGTGCGTCATGAACACATCAATATGCCTCCTGACCTGTTTCATCTGGAACACCTCGAAATTTCGCGTATGATACACACTCCTAATTGTCCTCTCATTGAAAGGAGGCACCTCGAAATGGCCCTTGTAGAAATCATGCGATTTATATATGCCTGAGAGTCCCCCAATACGAATACCACCGAAATTCACAACTCCAGCCAGCCCTAGATAGTACATATTAGGTGCTACCCATCCCCCATGAGCTAGCTCCCACATGTAGTTCGAAGACTCGTGGTTCCCCCCGATTAGTATTGTGAACACTGGAGCCGTTTTCTCGCCCGTGTAATAGCGATAGAAGCTGCCCATCTGTCTGTACTTAGGCGGTGCTTCCAATGAGTCGAGATCGGATGGACATCTGACCGCTTGGAAGTCTCCGCAGCAGAGAAGCAAGTCTATCTCAATGCTTCGCTCTTTCTTGATGTATTCCAGAGTTTCGTAGATCTTGTCCAGTTCTCCATGTGCACATCCCTCTACAGCGATTGTTAGCGGCATTCCTCTGTAGTAATATAGTTACTATGGACGTAATATACTTGTTAGAGTAATTAGGTTATCTAAAGATAAATAATATATATTGTGTTATTCAGTGGAGTTCGCATTCTTTGTGAATTGGCGATTTTACCATTTGGTGTCATCAAAATTGAGATTACAACCATACGCTTGGCAGGAGTACATCTAGACACCCTCAGGGGAACCCTCGGGGCAAAAACATCAATCGACCATAGCCCTATGTTAATATAAACAAACTGAATATTGAATGCTGAAAAATAATACAAAAATATGTTATAATGAGTGTATGTGTGATAAAACAACCAATATCCTACTCACTAACTAATCTAATGAATTAATTGTTAAGTAGTACAATCAAGCAAAATAATATGAAAATATGGGAATAAGTACTCCACTCATAATGTGTAGATAAAATGTATAAAAGGAAAATTCACACATTTGTTGATTCTACCCCGTGGGAAGGAGAGCCATCTTGTCGGAGTTGGAACTGTCCAGTGGTAGAGGGTGTGTTTGACCGTGAGCCCTCCTTCTTCTTTCTCCTCTTCACCAGGACGTACCGCTCCTTTCCTGTGAACTGGATAAGCCATATGATCAGACCGATTATGAATATGAACGCGAATCCTGCCATGATTCCAGCTACTATAGGAAATATCATGATGCACTGATCTAGTGTGGCCTGTGGGAAAATGAATAAGTTCTGAGAGATGGTCAACGAGTCGAATTTCCCGATTTTCCTCAAGTTAATCGAAGGAACGAGGGGTGTCTCGAGGTTGGCGCTGGGTTGAATGACGATTGAATTGGGAATATCGAGTTCAGGACCGAGATTCATTCTGGAAGAGAGAGTGATGAAGGAGTTGGTGTCAGCTCTTAGCAGCTGTACAATGCATACGATGCGGGTACAGATTGATGTTCGATTGCAGAGTTGGAATGCTTCGAAGCTAGGATCATTTTCTGAAATTTCATCGTTATTTCTGTCCGCTTGGATCTGTGAGAGATTTTTTGGACTCATACAGGTATAAGCTTGCGCGTTGATGGTTGGAGACTCGATTAAGATATTCTTCTGAGAGTTAACATCACAAAAACCATGGACACAAAGCGGCCAGAAAATATCCATTCTCATCGTGCTAGGGTTAATCCAGGTCGGTCCATAGTTACCAACACGGAATGTAAGTTCGATATTGGTACTGGCGTATGAACCGTCTTCCGCTTCACGGAGTGTGAACCGGTTCGTACCGGACCTTATTTGGAAGAATATATCGGTTGTGGAGTCGAGTTCGATCCGTGGGGAGAGCTGATTATTGTTGGGATTAGAATCACTCGATTTAGGAGAGTCGATTTGGAAGTAGAAAGAAAGAGAGTTCAGATTTAGTGGGAATTCGAACCTGAACTTGAGCGTATACGTAATGAACACAGGCCCTGTGACTCTAGTAGACATGAATGGATTCGGTTGAAGGGAACAGTATTGATCACGTGAGGTCTGAGTACAGTTAGCACCGGAAAGCTCATTCGAGGCATTCAACTGCCTCTGTACTACCTCGATATTCTCTGGAAAAATTGCAGTGAAAAAAGTCTGTAGAGCAACGTCGTTTTCATCATTAGACACATACACCACCATTGTGAATATCTCCTCTGAGATGTTGATAGTCGGCAAGCGTTGGAAGCCCAATTTCAAGTCCACGTTACATATTCCGTCACTGCACGGGTGTGAGAGGCTTAGAATGCGCGAAGTTAATCCTTCCTGGTTCAAGATTTGGTTGGTTCGATCGAGAGCTGGGACAATCGTAACGAACATAGCGTCATTCGAAATTGTATTCTGAATATCAGATGGCACTTCTTCGATGTCCAATGTGAGGTTGACTGGTGAAAGGTCACCAAAGTTACTCTCGAAATAAGCAGTGTACATCTCTGCTGAGCACATTCGCTGGTCGACCATCAACTCGATCATGCCTTCAAGCCGGCTCTGTTTTCCCGCACCAATAAAATAGACACGTCTCGCCCCATCTTGCCCTCTGTCCAGGTAAATAGAGTAGTCGATTTTGAATGACCTGAGTTGGCCAGGTTGTACCAAACTCATATTGAAGCAAGGACGTACTTTGAAACACAATACTTTAATGCCTGCTCCCTCTATCGTGCTCTCACACATCGGGTTAGTAACTGCTAACTCATCACCAGGTGCCAACACCTGGCCGTCATTTGTAAAGAACTCCAGCTCAGCATCAACTCTGACGAGTGGACTGCCAGCCAAGATTTCAACCCTTTCGAGGGTAGGATCACCGAAAACGATATCGGGGTACTTGTCCAAGTTGAAATCAACCCCGCCAAGGAGAGTGTAAATGCCTGAGAAACCATAGCCTGCCGTCTCTACATGCTGTGACAGAGTTATTTTCCCTGATCGCTTGCCTAGAAAAACGTAGATCTTAGATGAGTTCATCCCAGCCACGCCTATATCCGGGATCCCATCGAAGTTGACATCTCCCAAATTAGTGATGGAAGATCCTAGCTTCTCATATGACTCTCCTTCATGAGTCACAGCCTTGGAGAGTGTACATACCCCACCTGATGCTTCCCCCTTGAACACCGTTATCCTCCCTCTGTCTGGGGATAAAGGTGAGAAAGTCGAGTAGAGTGGACTCCCAACGATCAAATCATCGCATCCATCACTCGGGTCAAAGTTCACCACAAGGATATCATAGCCGAAATAACTCCCAATACTGTCACCACTCGCAATCAGTACTGGAGTGAGTGATCCGATGCTTTCAGCGGGGCTAGAAGACTCAGTGAAAGCGAATACGCCTCCTTTGTGGTTGTTATACCTCGGGGCAGATGCCAGTATGTCCTGTTGTGAGGCCATCGTACTCGGTTGAGTGAAGTAGCCGTAGTCAACTGCATAGCCGACGTACGAGGAAATAGAGCCGACACGAAGTATGTCTTCATTCCCTTCCAGTCCTATCTTTTTAGAACCGAAACTGAAATTTGTGTTCGTATAAGGTATCTGGTCTACACTCCCGACGGAAAGCCGATTCGTTTTGCGGTTAGAAAGAGGAGCGCCCGCGATAATTCTATAAGAGTTGGAAGAATCCTTGCGTAGCTTCACACTTGCGCCCCCGGCTAGTATGCCATTTTCCTCGTCGTAGCTAGTGTATGCGCGGTATAAAGTTTCACTCAAGTTCTGATTGAGACCGACGCAGCTACCGAAAGGATACCCGCCCACGCGTTGTAGCGGTGCACAGGCGGCTGCCTGTCCCGCCTCCGAATTTGAAGTGACAGAGAATCCCATCAAAGACCCATTCTTTGCCTCTTCAAATTGTGCTGAGTTCTCGTAAACGAATTCCACCCCCGGGATAACCTGTGGATCAGTGTCTATAGTTCCGAGTACACCATTAGGTTCACCTACGTTCAGTTGACTGCAGTCACAATTCAAATTTCCTTGTGGTTTGCATGAATAAGCTGTCCCTTCTCTATTCATGCCTATCTTTTCTTTTGGAGCTCCTACTATGAGTACATGATCGCCATCTGGGAGAATGTGGGAGGCCAGCGAAAAACCGAATAAATTTCCAGTTCCACTAGTTGGTGGTTGACACATCAATACGCCAGACCCGGTGATAAAGCTGAACCCCTCGCAAAACGTAGTTATCGAGGCGAAAATAATCGCCAATAAACGAAAAGCGTGTTTTTTCATCTCACATATAATAGCTAAAAGTGAATTATAACAATAAGCAATAAGCAATTTATTTTATCTCCCTATTCTCTAGTTTATAAGAATGCTAAATTTCTGTGTTGATTATAATATGAGGAAAGTAATGAAACTAAATTTCATCAACATACTGTCCTATGTGAAAGTATATAGAGATTCAGTCAGTATAACGATCATGCATATTGAGTGCCAATGTAACAACCAATTGATAGCTGCATTCTTAGCGTCTATAAAAGTAATTTCAAAGTATTTTCTTTCTCCCTGAGCCCACCATAACGAGTGGTTTAATTTGTATAGGCTAATTCAGATTCATTTCAGATGTGGCCTAAAATAAATTTTATATAGATGTCCGTATTGCACTTTTGCGAGAAACCATGTCTATTTAAGATGAATTTCTCCTCGCATTCCTTACTCGTTAGGATATTTAATTTGTCAGTTCTTTGTTCTGAGTAAATTGTGGTGGTGGGGTTTCGTGCAGGCAACTCTGAATGTAGACTTTAATCTGCAAATTTGCCACAAATGGATTCGGCGATGTGACGCTTCAATGTGTTATGAACTTTTCTTATCTGAACTTGAACTGAACCTTGACAATTGAACCAAGGATCAGAGTTTAAATTATTTGTGTATTTCTCCATGTAATTCTCTGTCGAGCATTTACTATTCACAATTGTTTAGGTGCATTTTGAACTAATATTTGAGAATGGTACTGAAGAAGAACACATCAGTATAAAGACCCTTTTTGAAAACTCTGGATGCTCTACAGGATATAAGATAAGCAAAGAAGATTTAGAAAACATCGATAGCGACATAATCAATACTACTTCCCCATTCCGAAGATCTTGGATTGCCAATGAGACTGGGTACTACTACTTCTTTATTTGGTTAGAAATCGCTGATCCCACAACAGAGATTAGAGTGAGTTTTAACTTATCCCAGATAAATACTTCTATAATCCTACGAATTATTATATCAACCTTTTAGGGAAGAGCTGATACATTGATGTTCGCATGGTATGGCTATCTCTCTGCAAACCACTATCCACTGCTTGTTTTCTACAGCTTAATGACAGTGGCATACTTAGTATTGAACGTAGCATGGTTAATTCTGCTCGGCATTTCCATCAAGAATTTGATTCGCCTTCAGTTCTTAATCCTAACCGTCTTATTCCTCGGCTATGCTGAACAGTTCTTCTTTCTCATCGACTACGCGTATATGAACATAACAGGAAATGACCCGTACGGACTGATATACATTGCAGAAGTGGTATCAGCTTGTAAGAGGACCCTAGCCAGGATACTAGTTGTCATCGTGTGTCTTGGATTCGGAACGGTGAGACCAAGACTTGGCACTATTAACACGCGTCTTCTCATCGCAGCTTCTTTCATCTACTTTTCTGTTGTTTCTGTCACGAGTGTCGTTTACGCTAGGAACGACTATGAATACGGGAGTTTATGGTATCTGCGTATCATCCTCCTGATCCTGGACATCGCTTGGTTCTACTGGATATTCTACGCATTAGTGAACACGAGGCGTGCCCTGAAACTACGTAGGAACACAGTCAAACTTTCGCTATACAACTCAATGGGGATCGTACTGATATCCGCTGCCATAGCTTCGTTTTTTCTAATCCTTGTTGAGATATATATATTGCTGGCTAAAACTTGCCTTCCGTATTGGAGAGAGAGATGTGCAAACCTAATTTTCTGGCCGATTCTCTTCTTAGCTCTACAAATTGCTATCATGATAATTTGGCGCCCGAGCAACAATGATAAGAGGTTCGCATTTGTACCGCTGAGTGAAGGGGGAGAGGAAGAGGGGGCACTGGACAAACCTCTTGACTCAGAGGAAGGTGTTGTGTACAGGTAGTTATATATTCATATTTATAAGTAATTACTTATGGTTACACCAGTTAATTAAAAGCGAGCATGTTGATGCTCAATCGACTGTTTAATTGAGCATCTACGTAGAGCTATACTTTAATGTATCCATCTATCTATTCCGTGTTATGATTCTACAGGAACATCTCAATGGCGCCTTTGCTGAAGAGGATGGATGAAGATGCCGATCTCCAGTGGGCGGAAGAAAATATTCCTAAGGGGAAGGCTAACCCGACAGAATCTACGGTTGATACTGTCCTCGACAATTTCATTCCCTCTGACGAGGAAATTGAAGAAAGGACGAAAGAAAGAGCTAAACTTTTCTAGAATTCAAGGGATTGGTGGATTTCTAAATACACTGCAGTCCAATAGACAATCCTCTTAGATTAATTAACACAATATTAACTGCTTGCTATTGACACCCTCTTGTAAAATACTTATTCAAACTCAAGGTTTTGTTCACTAATTCTTGTGATAAGATATTTGTGTTATTATGAAATTCTTTGCTATACCAATTAATTGACAAAAAGAGCAGTGCAAGATACTGTAACTAAAATGATAATAATTTAACACAGTTAAGTATGGAGTAGCAATGAAGTTAAGAACCTTGATTTTCCCTCACAAACTATCGAACCTTGGAATTGGATCACTAACGAGAGCAGTCTTACAGTCTAACTTCACATCAGGGCCAAACCACATTGATGCAGGTGACCATATGCAGATATCCTGTTGGAGGTGTCAAAAATTGATTTATACTAACCAACCACTCGCCTATATACAAAAATACTTTTGCCCATGTGAGAAAAGAGTTATATTACCACCACTTGAAAACAAGGACTATTTTGAAGTGTACAACCTGGCACCTTCCTATCACATCGACAAAACTCTCCTGAAGTCAAACTACTTGAAACTACAGTATACATTCCACCCAGACAGATTTAGTAGCCACTCGGAACAAGAACAAGAATTTGCAGCTGAGCACAGTGCGATTATTAGCACTTCTTACAACACACTCTCTAACCGCTACTCAAGAGCTGTCTATCTCCTCTTACTGAATGGAATCGATTTCGAGAAGGATACAGTGACATCCAAAATGTCGCCCGAATTTTTAATTCAAATGTTTGAGACAAATGAAAAATTGGAAGAAGGTATGAGTGAGTCAGAATTGACTGAGCTTAAACTGGAAACAAAGCAACAAATTGAGAATTGTCACTCACAGCTAGGTCCCGCCTTCGATGAGAAAGACTATGTAGGCGCTAAGGATATTGCCGGACGGCTGCAATACTTTCGGAATATTCTCCTCAAAATAGAGGAAATGTAGATTCCTCAAAATTCTTTTCGCTTCTAAATTATTTTATTTAAAATCATTTAATAATACAGAGTGAGAGTCTTCTAACTTATTAGATTTCAAAGAATCGTATTTCTATAATTGTGCATTTAATTCATTTCTAGCTTCTAATTAGCAGTGATTGATTGGTAACCTAAACATGACTGATACAAATCCAGATAAATCGAGAGCTTTTTTCCATCAGACCCTGGGCAAACTGCGTGATCAGCAGGAGAGGGACGATGAGATGGAAGAAGAGAAGAGACATCGCATGACTTCAGCATACACTTCTCTCAATGATAATATAAAGAAGAACCGAGACTTCATTGGTGCTTTGCAAGATATCAAATCGTACGAGCGAGATCAGAAGGAAATTGAGAAGGAAGAGCGACGAAGAGAGTTGAAAGATAAAAAAATATTGCCGAATGAGGTGTTCATAAAGGAAGAAAGGCTTGACAAGTTTAAAAGCAAAAAAGAAGCCTTTGAGAAAAAGACAAGAAAGGGGAAAGAAAAAATCTTCGATCGAATCATGCAGGAAGAGAAAAAACGAACGAAACAAGAATCAAAGCAATCTAGCCTACACTGGATGGATAAATACGACACCAAGAATTTCCAGATCAACAAAAATCGCACCAGAAAACTCCCTCGAATCGTTCACAAAAGACCTCCTTCTAGCAGCAGCAGAACTGAGTGCCTGAGCAGAATACCAACTGGAAAGTCAGAGGCGGGATATGAGAGTAGTGAGGAGGATGAGGCGAAAAAAAGCGCGAGTTCTTCGGAATATGATGATGATGCTTTACTAGAGCCAGAGTATAAAGGACTTTGGGAAATTGACCTTCATGAGAAGGATACAAAAAAGAAACTGGAACCGCCTTTCATCTCTGATTCAGACATGAAACAAGCGATGGAGAAACTCAGATCTAACATCGTCAAGAAGCAAGTTGCAGCTGGGAGAGAGTTCAAAGGTCAAGCATTCCGATCTCAACCCAACATTGTTCTATTCAAAGATTTCGATGTGGGTAAATCTTATCAGAAAAAGGTCCAACTGACGAACGTATCGTACACAGTTAATTACTGTAGATTTGTGGATATGAGCCAAGACTTGAAGCACTTCTGTACTGTGGAGTTCGATCCCCCTGGTTCCCTCTCCGCAGGCCTCACTTGTTGGTTTCTAATCAAGTTTACACCACTTGTTGACATGGATGTTGATGGAAGTGTCAATTTCTTAACACAAACAGGACCTTTTGAAGTTCCGGTGGAGTGCCAAATGAAAAAGTGTCTCGTGTCTTTAGACTGTGAACGTCTCGATTTAGGCTGTATTTGTAAAGGTGAGAAAATCCGTAGATCAGTTGTTCTGAAAAATAAAGGTATTATTCCAACTGATTTCACAATTGGTGGCGTTGTCGAGAAGATTCCCTCGAGCAAAGAAGCGGAAACAGAGACACCGGAAGCTCCAGACCCAGCTGGAGAGACAAGTCCGGTGGAGTCGGAAGTCATGAAGACTGAGGTGGGAGAAGTCAGTCATATAGTCTGTATGAACCAAAATGGACATCTTGCAGGGTATTCTGAATGCCTTATAGAGTTCGAGTTTGCACCTGATGAAGCATGTGTAGAAGTGAAAGATTTCGCGATTAACTTTACTCAAGAAGGAGTAGAACAAATGAAGTGTACAGTATGCGCTGAGAGCACTGAACTTTCTATTCTGCTGGATAGAGAGTCACTAGACATGAGGATATGCACTGTGGGGTGCTTCTACCAAGATTCCATTGTATTCCACAACCAAGCGATCAATTCAACCAACATTTCAACTGACATTCCCTCTATCCTGGACAACACGATACGCATTCTGCCCATCAATGCACTGATACAGGGTCATGATAAACTCACGTTGCACTTACAATTCACGCCAAGTCTAGCTTTGTGGAATGAGAAGTACAGACAGTTTTATAACCCAGAAACCGCACAGTTCGAAGTGCAGTTTAATTTTATCGCTAAAGGTCTGTCTCTGCCGTTACCTTTCACACTCAAAGCTTGCTTAACTCGTGCGGAATTAAGCTTCGATAAAAAGCAAATAAACTTTGGCACATGTCATATGCAGGAGAGCAGCGTTACCAAAGTGCACCTTACGAACCACTCCCTACTGCCACAGAAAGTTGGCTTCATAAACGTACCGCCGGTGGTGGAAATACGTCCAAGCGATGGTTTCCTAACTCTGCTCGCGAAGGAGACCTGCGAAATTACCATTGTATTCAGCCCTGATAAAATCAAGCTCTACGAATTCACGTTAACTTGCAAATCTTTGTACGATAAAGATTACTTGATTAGCTGTACTGGGAAGGGCATGCAATCCGGTCTGAAATTGTCTCATACACGTATTACATTCCGCGATACAGTCCTTGATAACTTCTCATTTGCGAAAATTGAAATATCAAACCCAAAGATTTCACGCATTTCAAGCGCAAAGGTGAGAGGTGTCGCACCTGTCAACACTAACAGGATATTCCATTTTGAAGTGCCGAGTGCTCTTCCCATCAAAATTACTCCAGAAATTGGCAATCTATCCCCAGGAGAAGAGACGAAAATAACTATCCAGTTTTCCCCTGTAATCTTGAGGGAAGATATATTAGAATTGGCGAGAGAATTGTATGAAGAAACGATGAGTAAACCGAATGACGAAGAGTCAGGTTCTCGAGTGTCTGTCACAGAAAAGAAAGGGAGCAGTGCCGGAATGATGAGTAAGAATTCTAAAGTGAGTGAAGTCGTGAGAGAGGAAGTTAATGAGGATACGCCCACCTGGAGTGAAGCCAAACACAAACTAATTCGAGAATTTCGAAGTAAGACACAAACTGTACGCATTCCTTGCTTCGTGTCAATAGCAACCCAATCACCTACATTTCTACCCGACGAGACTCTACACCTTGACCTCGTGTTGCCCTCAATCGCTCCTAAACTCTTCCTAAAAACCGTCCCAAATCAGTCGATAGAATTCGGCCAATGTTTGATCGGAATGAAGGTGATAAGGAAGGTTGAGGTGGAAAACAGTTCTGATACAGAATTGACATTCGCAGTTGATCCTTTAGATGTACACGGTCCTTTTGAGGTGTTAAATGCACCAAGACCAATTGCACCTGGAAAACCTTTTAAGATAGTATTCGAATTCGTCCCGAATAGCGATGAGGTATTTCACGAGCAATGTGTCGTCCGCTATGCGGGTTACCATCGACTCGTGTTCTTTTTAAACGCAGAAGGAGTGAAAACAGAACTTGAATTGGTAGATTCGGAGGATAATCCCATCGGAGAGGAGTTAGATGTAGGAGATGTGGTGGTGAATGAGAGTTTAGAATTCCATCTCGCGATCAAGAACTTATCTGTACTCGCTTGTCAATACTACAGTTCGCTAGCTGAGCTTGATGTGGGTCTGAATACGAATGGACTCCCAGCATTCGATATGTACCTATTCCAAGGAGAAATAGCCCCGACCTCCAAGAGAGAGATGAAGATCATTTTCACACCTGATCGGCCTTCTCTTCTATACGCGGAAGAGATCAGTATCAGGGTCAATAAGAAGGAGAAAGTCTTCAAATTTAAAATTAAAGGACGAGCGCATGAAATGAACATCCACGTACATCCTGACCTAATATACCCCTACGATCTGATGTGTCCTCCACCCCCTTCAAGGTACAGGGATATCACAAAGGCTTTTGTCTACAAGGGAGAAGGCGAAACGGTACAGAAATATATCCGAATAAGTAACGTTAAGCACAGGACGACAGGTTTCAAACCGAATGGGGAGTTCCACTTTGAATTGGTCGATGCTAAGTCACCTCAAAAGGTTTTTCAGATCGAACCGATGAAATCAACATTGGAAGCTGGGAATACGATAGATGTTAAGATTACCTTCGATCACAAACAAATTGAAGAAACACATCCGGTACTCGTCCATTATAAGCTAACTCTGAAAGGCGATTCCGTAAAGCAACATCGCGTGTTGCTTAGTGGGAGAGATTTGAACAAAGATTAACTTCAAATCATATATATGTATTACTATAGGATAAAGTTATGCTATGATTATATTATTCTACTACATGACTCGTTATTACGTAGAATTATTTGGCTTTCGGTATATTTGATGTAAAAATAAATTTTCAATAGCAATTATTTACAATGGCAGATCAAAATCCAGTCGATGATTCTAATGAAAATGACAGCGACACTCATGATGACGTCATTATCCCGAACGCGCCAAGTGATTCGAGTAGTGAAACTTCTAGTCAGGACGTGGAGCCAACGAGTGACGAAACAAACGCGGAACCGATTGAATCGGATAGCATCACCTTCAACAAAAACCTCGCGGCTAGCCACACCTACTTAGGCGAGGATCTAGAAGAGTTGCATGGGTGTACTGTGCTGCCTGACCGTGAGGAAATGGTAATTCCGATACTCTTAAACGAGATTGTACTCTTCCCATATAAGGCATTGCCTCTATCCTTCGAAGGCGATGAAGTAGCTTTCGTCGAGAATCACCTTAAAACCTCGAATGCTATCGTAGTAGCAGCGCCGATAAAATACAATTCTTTCTCTCACTCTTACACAGTAGAGTTTGGGTGTACAGCTGAAATACACAATAAGACCTATGATTATGTTCAGAATTTGCGTGAGCTGACTGTAACTACGCTGGGTAGACAGAGAGTGAAGATAATACGCACACTAGCTCCTAACGCCGTTCCAATCTCGTTTAAGTTGCAGTTAGGAGTGGTACATGCCCTCCCGGATAACCAACTCACACGCATCCCACCGTCTATCTTCAACTGCTCTGATTACCTTATAAGGAGCGCCATGTGTGCCTCCAGATTCGTAAAAGAGAACAGTTCCAAACTCAGTTTGAAAGACCGGGATGATATTTTGAAACCATTCCGGCGCTTCAAACGGTCTGGTTCAATGCTAGCAGTTCAAAGATGGAGCTTGAGAAGATTCGAGGAAGATGAGTTAATGGAACATGCTAAGTCGATTTTCATCGAGAAGCTAGGCCCCTTACCCGGGGAAATGCCATCAGAGTTTGTGCCATTCACTTACAAATTCGCAGGCAGTCTCCCTTTCATGAACGAAGTCCTGCTGGACATTCTTGGGATCGACTCACCTCATCAACGATTGCGCTACATCCTGAAATGTCTGAGTGAATCATCAGAACTGCACTGCAGAGAATGTACTGCTACAATCACTCACTCGAAATTCATCTTTAGTATGTCCCAGGATGGTCCGCTTGCAAACTACATCAATCCAAACGGATTCGTTCATGATACACTGACTGTCAGTAAAAGTCTAAATGTTTTGTTTATGGGCAGAGCGACATCAGAACATAGCTGGTTTCCGGGGTATAAATGGACCATTATGAACTGTGCACATTGTAGGTCTCATCTTGGATGGAAATTTCAGGCAACCAATAAAGAATTGATTCCAAAGCTCTTCTATGGTCTTACCAGGAGAGCTTTGAATTGGAAAATTTCGTCAATGTCCAGTTAACTTCCTAAAGATTAAACCTAACCCCTCTCAGGTTTCGATTATTAAACCCTAATTGATATTGAATAATTTCATAGTAATCGATTTACAATTATTCCTGAATATTTTGTACCTTGCTTAAAATGCTAATTTATGCATGTCTAGAAGGGTTTCTGATTGACCGCTATTGCCATATTGTTATGTAACTATGCTTAGATCAGTTTATCTGACATAAGTTGGCGATGTTAAACACCACAAGGTACTTTCAGATAATAGTACCAGTATATTCCAATATCTATATTCAATAAAATATTGCATTATAAACCTATGCAACAGGATACATAATTATACATTAGGAAAGCGGAACTGCTGTCATATCCTGATCTTCCAAATGGCAACGAGACAAGATTTAGGTCTGGAACGAAATTATTTAGTAATGAGTGAAACCAATGCTCCTCTATCGCCTGCAAGCGATGACCCAGTCGAGGTAAAGCTCAGCTATAAGCAAGTTGGAAAGAGGGAAGTGCTGTTGCAGTGGGAGACGAACTGTCTTATAAAAGATACTCAATTCGAGCTATCACAAGTGGAAAAGATAACGAGAATAATAGTATATGTTGGGAATGAACTAGAATATAAATTGTTTTATGAAAGCAAATCTCTTGGGACACAATTTTGTTATAAAGTCACTTTAAAAGGAGAAAACGTAAATTGTGAGAGCAACGTCTTGTATATCGATGTACCCCCAGAAATTCCTTCACAGCCGTTGGCCCCTAAAATACAAGTCTCCAGCAAGACAACGGCAACCATACGTTGGAATGCTGTTGAAAAAAATGGCTCCTTTATAAAAGCCTACCATTTAGAACGTTCTCAAGAGGGTTCAGGGAATTTCGAATTGGTGTACAGTGGAATAGAGCGAAACATCAAACTCCCCTTTAAGTTAGAAACCGCAAAGAGTTATAAATTTCGGTTAAGGGCAGAGAATGAGGTTGGATTCAGCCAATACAGTCCTATCCTTAACTTCTCATCTTCTCCAGGTAAGCCAACCCCACCCTCTCCTCCATACGTAAAATCTCACACCTCCAGTTCTATTTCAGTTGGTTGGGACGAGGTAGCGTCACAGCAAGAAGATACAAGCTACACTTTAGCGATGGAAGACCCGTCAACAGGACATGGTTTCATAATCATTCATAACGATAAGGAGGCGGAGTTCACGAAAAAGGGATTGCACCGTATCACAAGCTACAACTTCCGACTAGCAGTGTGCAATCAGTTCGGTACAAGCCCATACAGCACTGTAGTAACATTTACAACTGCTGCTGATGTTCCGAAGCAACCGCACTCACTAACACTGCAATCTAAACCTGAATACCGGAGCTTATGTGTGGCATGGCTAGCACATAAAGATGACGGCGGAGACACGGTGAAGGCTTATTCAGTAGAAGTTGCACCGTTAGGCAAACACTACAAACGACCATACAACATAGCTTGCGAAGAGAACGAAGTTAAACTGCAAGATTTACGTCCTGGGAAGGAATACCAGATACGAGTAGCAGCACAGAATTCCGCTGGACTTGGTCTCTATTCGGATCCAGTCATATTCACTACAAAAATCCAAAAACCTGAATCGCCAAGGTTAGGTGTTGATGGTATAAAAGCGGGACTTGAAACCTTAAGACTAGAGTGGGACTACCCTTCATTCGATGGAGGAAGTAAGATAATGAATTACCAGTTAGATATGCTACATAACCACGAGTGGGTAACTATCTATGAAAATCGATTTAAGAACTATACTGTTAAAAATCTCGAACCCTTGACTAGCTACACTTTCCGAGTAAGGTGTCAGAATGAGGCGGGGTACGGGCAATTTACGAAAAGTTTCGAAGGCACGACTATAGTTGGACCCCCTTCTGCCCCTTTACCGCCTGTCCTTACCTCGTCGCATTTACTATCAATCAATGTCAGCTGGACACCTCCACCCCTACAAGGAGTTCCTGTCACAGGGTACAGCGTACAGATGCAGGCATTTGGTGGTAGTAGCAAGTGGCGGTCAGTGTACGAAGGTGCGAATCTAGCGTGTGTGGTTAAGCAGAATATCCTCCCGTCTACAAAATATCAGTTCCGAATCTCTGCTAAGAGCTCAATGGGAAACAGCCTGTGGAGTGAGTTTGCGAGTATTTCAACTGATTCCGGGCCCCCAGGCGTGGTTCAGGATGTGAGAATGAGTAAGATTAAGTCCACATCCGCAATGGTTGAATGGTCTCCTGTAGAATTAGAACAGCACCCTACCCAATCCTATTTAATTATCCTCAATCATACTAAACACACAGAAGTACATCATCCAAACTCCTCATACAATATCACTTCATTGCAGCCGTATACCGATTATAATTTGCAAATCCAGGCGCGAAACCGGGTGGGGATAGGCCCTTTAAGTCAGGTGCTGACGTTTAAAACATCTCCTTTACCCCCGATGCCCCCTACACTCGAACTAAGCAGCCTCACGAGTAGCAGCGTATTAGTCAAATGGTCGCCCAATTCAGCACTAACTGATAGGTACCTGCTCCAGGTGAGACTGGCTGAGTCAGATAATGGAGATTTCCAAGCGGTTTATGCTGGAAATGAGAAGCGGTTTAAACTAGTCAGACTTAAACCTAGGACAGGATATGTTATACGGATATGCGCTGCTAACAGTAGCGGAGAGGGACCGTTTTCAGAAGGCGTATCATTTTACACCCTCCCACAATCTCCTCCCACTCCACGTGACCTAAAGGCAGAATGGGCGGACGATAAGTTACTCATCTCTTGGAAAGATCAAATTTATGATACGTATACATACCTTCTCCAATTCAGAGAATTGGGAAAGGAATTTCATACGATTCACGAGGGGAATGCTTGCAAATGTATCTTGAATTGCTCAATGATCAATTTTGATATTCGAGTCATAACAAAGTTGAATTTCACAAATAAACTAGACCACAACTGGCCCGATTCAATCGAGAGCAATCCTTGTGGAGTGCTGACGGTCGTGAAACCGAAGCAGGAACAAGTTAAGGCAGTCAAGAAAAGTGAAAAATATTACGAAAAAAAGGTTAAAGTTAAAGAACCAATCGTGGAAGAGATGCCTCCTTTAAAACAGACGAGACAACTACCCCCTTGGATATCTCAGACAATCAACAATCCTTATATTTGGATCGGAATTATGTTAGTTTTTACTCTCCTCCTGTCTTTAGTTTTGCCCTATTTTGTCCGTTTTAATTGAATGATATATAAATTGTACAGGGAACAGCAATGGGATATTTGGGATTTAGGCATCATAAAATGGACAAATACAAATTTAGGGAATAAATCATTGATATTTTAGGGAAATAATAATTTAAAATATTTGCAAAAGTGCATTTCTTTTATTGAACACGCACACTGGTTTGTTTCCACTGCGTATGGCGATTCCGGTTGGGAACACGAACTCTACACTCCCATTTCCTCCACCCCCTATACTCTTCACAAGCTCCCCTTCACCAGAAAAGAGATTGATGACACTCTTACTCGAATCCGTCATTAAGATCCCGCCGTTAGAATCTACATCGAAAAACCATGGATTTGCTAGTTGGTTAATAATGCCGCGAACAAGCATACTTCGCAGGTAATCCCCGTCAAAACCAAACAGATGGAGGCACTGATTGCTACCATCGAGGACTATTAGGTGATCAGGACTCGTCTTCACGTCCATTGGTCCGTATAGTATCCCCACGCCCATACTTATACAATGTTTCAGTCCAGCTGTGAAGCCTTGTACCCTATCGTTACCGTTGTCACAAACGTAGACTGTATTGCTAGCCCCTACCGTGATCCCGTATGGATGTTTAAACTTCCCTATTTCGCTACCTTTTCCGCCTGTTTTCTTCACGAATTTCCCATCAGTCGTCCAATGTTGTATACTGTGAGAACCTTCCATCGTTGCAAACACTGAATTATCACGCACAGCCAGGCCGTAAGGCTTTTCTGTTTTATGATAATCGCTGAAAGTTGACAAGTACTCCCCTTCGTAGCTAAACACCTGTATTCGATTATTCCCGTAGTCCGCAATGTAAATCCGAGCTGATGAGTCATCAACTGCTATTCCTCTCGGGTTGTTGAGCTCCCCAGACTTAGCACCCTTGCTACAAGCCGTGATGGCAGGCTTCAGCAGCGTATTACAAGGGCCTGCTTGTATTGGACCTAATTCGGGGGTGGCACAGGTGGAACTGAAACTGATTGTTGAGTCAAATCCGTTCACTGGAGATGCCATTGTGACTTCTATCTTTATCTGATCCAATTTCTCACTGATAGAATCGATGAGGTAGTCTTTACAGATTAATTTGATGTCTATTTCCATGTTTTTCCTCAAACCCCCGATCTTATCCTCTATCTCGTTCAATTGCTTGTTTTTAAAATCTTTGATTTGATTGCCTGTCAAAGAATCATCTATTTGTTCTTTCAACTTTAGCAGAGCTGTCAGATCTATTCGTGAAGGGTGGTATACTAACTCGTAATTCTCTTCGAGTTCTTCAAGTTGTTTTAGGAGCGCATCTCGTCTCTTTGTCAGTTCAATACTAAACTTGTCGAAATAGTCGATCACTTGATTTCTCGTGTAAATCAACTGATTTTGGACATCGAAGTTTGTTTGTTTATTTGCCATTTCAAATACTTTTGTTTGATACGCGTATCTGGACTATTTATGCAAGACCTACTGGTGCAATTTTTGTTTACATCAGTCTTAGAAGTAGAATCGCACTGAAAATTATTTGACCTTTGTTCTAAAAATATATATACTTCATATATAGAAATAGAAAATGTTCTTTTTTTAGTTTATCATCATGACTTTCAATCATTGAATATTTAAAATTTTCATGATTCGTAAAATATGAGTGCTATTATTAGGCTGTGTTGTACAAGATATTTGTGGTAAAAACAAAATTGATAGTAAGTTCAAAAAGCACTTAGTAGAACTCGGTTAGTACGGACTCGGATAATACGTTCTTCGGTTTAGTACGTACTCATTTCTCTGCAAAACCCATCTATAATATAGATTTCTATGTAGTACAAACTCGGTTAGTACGTACTAATAATTCCTTCCCGAAGGGGTACGTCTTATCCGAGTTCTACTGTATTTATATCTTTGCTACTGACAATAAAGAGAGACTACAATACGAGATACTTTATCTGATTAGAATCAACTAATTCCATACACAACTATCTTCCTCTAACTAACTACTAATCATAACCTAATAGCAAACTAGGTTGTTGGCTTGATCACACTCTTAGCTTGTTTCTCCGCTTCCACCACTGCTTCGTGTTCTTCTATCAGTTTGTTCAACTCCTCCTTTGTCATGATCTTTATCTCTGTCGGTGTACCATCAGGAAATTCTCCCTCTCTGCGCTGCAGAGTTGCTATTTCCACCGTGTCAACGCTAAGCTTAGCTGCGTCAATCGTTTTGCTCAGCACTTTAATAGCTAAGGCTTTCGCCTCTTGTAGCGTAGGCAGCTCGCCCTCCTTATACTCCTGCCTCAGCTGAGACATGGCTTGCTGCTGGTTCTTGCCGATACAGGTCGCTTTCCATCCACTGTAATTCCCACTTGGGTCTGACTGGTAAAGTTGGTACTTGTAGTGCTTGTCCCACCCCATGTAGAGGATTGATACTCCGAACGGCCTTTGTCCGCCGAATTGTGTATAGCGCTGCTTCACATCGGATAGAGACTGCACCAAATGTTCCACTGGCATCGGTTCTCCGTACTTGATGACGTGACGCTGTGCGGTCGTACGTAAGTAATCCGTAAGCACATTAGCGTCGCCCGTAATCCCCGCTACGCTACAGGCCACGTGTTTATCTAACAGGTATATCTTCTCAGAGAAGCCGGCTTCATCCAGAAGAGGTGTTACTAGTCGGTACTCTGCAGCTAGAAGTATGCCGTCACTAGCCAACAGACCGAGACAGTTCCCTGCATGGTTAATCGCCTCCATGGCATACTCGACCTGGTAGAGACGTCCCTCTGGACTGAAGATGGTTGTCTTGGTGTCGTACTGACGAGACATAACTAAAAATAAACAGACAAGAAAGGAGGAAGTAGCAGTAAAGGTTGATAGGCCATGGCCTGACTGCTTCCGGATATCGATATTGAAATCGAACTTGGTGACTACTTACGATTGTGCAAAAGTATAACTTGCACAATTTTCAATTTCATATTTAATCCAAGTTTGTACTTGATCATCTAAGATCATCAATGAAGCTATGACGCAGCTAGTATACCCCAGACCCCTATAGACCCCTCCCCCCCTAATATACGGAATGCCTGTCTAAACACTTCGCGAGAACCTTGACTGCAAGTCCTATTCGAAAGATACTAATTTTAAATTGAGAATGTCAAAATTAAAGAGAGATATCAGTCTAAGTATATAACTAAGTTGAGAGGGTTGCAATTAAGACAGTTTATCCCACCTCCAAATAGTGCAGTCATCACATGCGACTATTAGCACCTTGGCATCAGGACTAAAGCACACCTGTCGCACTGTGGAGTTACACGAGGCGTGTGTGAGGGGCACGGCTCGCGGCTTTTTAGCTACCCGAAGGCTGTAGAGGAAGACATTTCCATTCTGGTTCCCTGCTGCCAGGATATTATAGTCCATGTCCATACTGAACCGTATGTACCATATCGTACTATCGGGTACGGTGTAAGTGTAGAGAATGGTAGTTTTGTGTTCTGTACCTATCCCACTCGATGCGCCCTTCTTAGAAAGCTCAGGCTTCCAACACACTATAGCGTTCTCACAAGCTTTCGACAGTACAAGCGCTCCAAGCCATCGCACACAATCAACATAATTCGTGTGCACGTCACGCGTAGAGAACTTTGCTGAAAAGACGTTAATCGTTTTAAAAGACCGGACCTTGTCAACTGGACTGTGTTCGTAGGATTTAACTAGAATGGCATCTCTCAGGGTCTCCTCCTCCAAATCCCATATTTTCACGGCATGGTCTATCCCACAGGACACCAGTAAGTTACCCGTGTGGTTGATATCAATGGCTAACACCTCGTCTCGATGTCCCTCCATTCCCGCTAGAATAGCGATACAAACTACAGTCTGGATGTTCCAAATACGAATTGAGTGATCCTTACTCGCAGAGAACAAGATTTCTGGCTTGCAACTATGGAATTTTAAGTCATTAACGGAGTCTCCATGTCCTAGCAGAGACCTGTACGGCTTTCCATTGGTAACGTTTAATACGTGAATGCAGGCCTTAGCTCCGGCCATGGCAAGCAATGACTCGGAATTTGCATTATAACTCCAAACACACGTGTAGAATTCTTCCTCCGAGTTCGGATCTATGTACACCTGTATTGGAGTGATGGTGTCGGGTTCAGTGCAATCGTATATGGTTGCACGGTTGCTCCCGACACTGGCAAATATTTTCTGGTTCTCCTTGCCTAGGTAATTGTTAAACTGAACACAGTAGATTGGCCTTTTGTGGTCCTCTTTGATATATTTGGTGAATTTGTATCTGGGAAGGACGAATGAACTCGCGCTTGATTCCTCTGCTTCGATGTCAGATAAAGAACTCGTGTCCATGCCTTATCTGCATATGTACATGATTATATTAAAATTAATCATCTTAACAGAATGAAGAATTATACAAATTTTTTATGAGAAGCTTTTCACTATCATTTGACTAATCATTACTTTAGATAATTAGAAATCCTTGCTTCAGTTATATATGGCTGTAGTTCATCTACATGCTACATTTAACCTTCTCAGTTCGCCAGAGAAGCCATGTTTTGTCAAGAATGCAAGAATCCCATTGTCTCTTAAAATATGCTGCAACAAGAACAAGTTACCATGTATTGCAGTGCTAGTGACGAACAATGGTTGGTTATCTACCAGGTGAACAGATGGAGGAGATGATTACCCTTAACGACAGATTCCTAAATAACTTAGAATGAAGATTAATTAATATACGATTTGTCTAAATATAATTATCAAAAAATTACAAGAACTAAAGAGAACACACATTTGTACACATTTCTCTGTTTAATTAAATAAACTTTTGATTATATTTGTGCATAAGAGGCACTTCTCTTTGAAAGATTGTCTCTTGCGCATTGTAAGCAAGGAGCAGCCACCAGATAAAAACCATCAAAGAAAAGGATAGGTGTCTCTTTCCAAAACCCAAAATTGGGAATCATTTCAACACCTTTCGCTCCCTTCATTTTCCAATTCACAATAGCTCCTATTAGAAAGTAGAGGCCGAATGCGAAAAACCCTAAAATGAGAAGAATGAAGAGAACGGGTGCTGTCGCGGAATATTCCCTGTACCCAGGACAACCGTACTTCGTGTGGAGAGCGAATTCTGTGTGGTCGTAGTACATTCCAAGGAAACTTAGATCGCCAAACACGTCCTCATCACATCTGACATTCACAGTCGAATTACGCCCTGAGTCCCCCAGTCTGAAGAGAATGTCTATCTGTAAGGGGTAAGGGTTAGAAACGGAAAATTCTGCAGTGTATTGTTTGCCCAAGTTGTAGTAAATGTGAACTCCCTCTGCAACATTCAGATCTTGGCAGATGGCAACGTCATTCTCTAGGCTGCACGTACTCGTTTCGTCCCCATACTGCCTAGACTGACAGAGAAATAGTTGATAGATTGAGTTTTCTCCTTCAGTTATTAATTCTTTATAGGCCAATGGACTAAGGTCTACAATCTCTCCGTTTGAAAGTAGACAAGAACACGAGTTTATTTTCGTACAAGTGAGGCGGTCTTCTGCGTAAATCTGACCAATGCATAGAAAAAGCGCGGACAGCAGGATCAATAGTCTGGACAACTTCTCCATTTGTTTGAGTTGAATAACACACAACACTGATGTATTTGTAGTAATGTATCGAGGAAGGGAATGAGACTATAAATGAAGCCTACATCGAATGTTCATATGCTCAATCTGGAAGCCAATCGCGACTGAGACACAGCGCATCCCATCAAAACCGAAATCTATAAATCCATTTATTCTCTGCTATTGATTGTTGAGTATCCTTTCTCGGAAGCATGCAAGGAGCTTCTACGATTGAACATATGTTATTGTAGAAACTTATATGGTGAGCTGTATTGAAATTGAGAAGAATCTAAACGGCGTAATAGGCAATAATCAGAGGCAAATTGTATACATTTTCAATATTAAGAAAGTAACTTACAAGTCCATCCAATCTTTATTATTACCAAACAAATACACTTCCCCTCGAATTGATATGCTCTGAGAAATAGCAAGTTGAGTAGCTCTGTCTGACTAATATAATAATTCTATGTAAATAAGATCAATAAAAGATTTGTATTTAGTAAACAAAATTATAATAAATATACAATACGTAAATAGTACATGAAACCTCAACTGTGATAAAACTCGGTCTAAATAAAAAATTCGAAGTATTATTAGTATTGCCAATCTGTAAAATAATCATCCTCAGAAGTATAGTATTTTTCAAATGAATTTATTCGTACTTATAACTATCATTAGTATACAAAAGACGCTCGTAGAACTAAGTGTTTTGGTTAAGGATATTATCCTAAGAAAGACTATTCAAACTTTATTCCTTGCGCGAGAGGCAACTCATCACTGTAGTTGATCGTACACGTAGATCGCCGCATGTACTGCTTCCAAGCATCTGACCCCGCTTCTCTCCCCCACCCGGTAGCTTTGTTCCCGCCGAAAGCGCCACCAATTTCGGCGCCACTCGTTGGAATGTTCACATTCACGATCCCGCAATCAGACCCATGGGGTCCTAGCCACTTGAAAACCTTCCCCACATCTTTGGTGAAGAGTGAAGATGTCAGGCCTTGTTGTACCTCATTGTTCCAAGACACGGCCTCCTCCAGGGATGAAAATTTCGACACGTAAGTAATGGGTACGAAAGTCTCTTTCCAAACAATAGGGGCATCGTGTGCAATTTCGGTTATTAGAGTAGGTTCAACGAAGTTCCCTGGCCTATCTACTTTCTTTCCGCCGCAAGCTACCTTTCCTCCTTGATCAACAGCTTGCTTAACCGCAGACTGGAATTCGCCAACTGCCCTCTCACTATGCAACGGTCCGTACAACACCCCCTCTTCCATAGGGTCTCCCATCGGTACTTGTTTGTACGCCTTCACTAACTGATCAACAATCTGGTCGTGAACGGACTTGTGGAGTAGGACACGCCTTGTGGTGGTACAACGCTGTCCAGCCGTTCCAACACACGCGAAAAGCATAGAGCGAACTGCCATCTCGACATCTGCATCATCATTCACAATCAATGCATTATTCCCGCCTAACTCAAGCAGATGCCTTCCAAACCGTTCTTGTACTGTAGTGCCAACTTGACGTCCAACCTCAGTACTCCCTGTGAACGACAATAAGTCCACACGTCTATCCTTAGCCATCTCCTGTCCGATATTTGCACCGCCTGAGACTAGAGAACAGATACTGCCTGGGTGGCCATTAGCTTCGAGGACAGATTGAATGATACGCGTGATGGCTATGGAGACGAGGGGTGAGGTGGGGGCTCCTTTCAACAGAGTACAGTTGCCACAGACAAGCGAGAGTGTATGATTCCACCCGAACACTGCAGCGGGGAAATTGAAGGCAGTGATGATGCCAATGAGACCAAGAGGGTTCCAGTTTTCAAGCAGCATATGGCCAGGACGCTCGGAAGGCATGACACTACCCCCCAACATCCTACTGAGGCCGACAGCAAAATCGCACATGTCAATGTACTCCTGAACTTCGCCTATCCCTTCGGGCAGGATTTTGCCTACCTCCAGACTTAGGAGCTTTCCGAGGTCTTCTAGCTTCGCGCGAAGTGCTCCTCCAACTTGACGTACTATTTCCCCTCTCTTTGGACCAGGGATGAGTGACCATTGCTTCCAGGCCTCCCGTGACTTCACTACCGTGTCATTATACTCCTGAATGGTTCCGAATGTCACGTGCGCAATAGGTTCGTTGGTGGTAGGAGAGTATGAAGTAACTTTCTCACCGCTCCCACCCCAAGCACCGTTGAAAACTCCGTGGTTGTTCTCTTCGATCCCAAGGCGCTTTAGGAAGGAGTATTTGGGATTGTTCACGAGTAGAGAGAAATAGCGGATGTTAGAATGTTGGAAGTTGGAGTGACGAAGCCTGAAAGCTGAAGATATAATGCGCTGCATTCTTAAAGTACAAATTCTCGCAATTATTTAAAGTATTGGTACATAAAAAGGACCAGTTCAGTCGTATAGTAAGTAGAGAACGTAGAGAAATATTATTATAATTATTAAGAAAAGTATGACAATGTATAAATAACTAGCAAAGAATATATAAAAAGTTGCTACAAATTATAAATATGAAAAGTTGCTACAAATTATGTATAGAAATATTGTCCTACTATTAGAAAGTAACAAAGGATAAATAAAGAAGTTCAACTATATAATACGAATAATAAGAACAGCTCCATCCATATCAGCTTAAAAGATGCATTAATTAAATATTTTTTATTTGAACTAAGTTCGCAGCTTCGAACTTAGCATTTTGGGGAAATGTTTCGATGTATAATTATCTTAATCAACAAAGTTTGTATGTTATGAGGTAGCTCGGGTAAGCCAAGCAGTCCTCATATAGGATGTAAACCTTGGTGTTTCCTGTTACTCCATTCACAGAATGGTAACCGGGAGGGGGTGAGGAAATACTATCATTTTGTGCTAATTTCTTGGAGTTTCCAACAAATACTTTGGCCATAAACATACAGTATTCGTCTTCTGACACTTGATAAGCATAGTCATGTGAATAAGCTGCATTTACAGCGAAATATATCCCCTTACCCCAAAGACCAACCCCTGAAAAACTGATTTGAAAGCCTAAAGGGCTATCTGATATTAAATGTGGATTTGTACTGGACGATCCGTGGAACAAAGGTTTGATCAAGAGAGACCCTTCAGGGAGAGGTGGGGTTCCAGTTGTCATTTGAAATTTTGATTCGACTTTTTGTTTGAAATGGGTCCAACAATCTTTGTTGTGTATCTTTTTAATGTGAACAATCTCTGCATTTGTGAGACACTCTAAAAATCTCCTAGCTACTGCGTAATACTCCTCACAATCTTCGGACAGTATCTCGAATTTAATATCAGACCTGATATGAACTAAAGAGAGAAAATGTGTAAAAATACATTATACAATATACTAATCAAACTAGGACTTACAGTTTTCCAATTGAGTTTTCAACAAAGATTTAATGGGAGGGCATTCCCAAACCTTGTCTTCATCTTTAAACATCAATTCGCCGATACGAGGAAAGGAGCATTGTATAAGTTTTAAAATATTGCTTGCATTCGCAATTGCTTCTTCAGCTGCTTCTAATGGGTAACACTGAATAGGGATACAGCAACCGATGCCTGGAGTCATACAAGGGTCTCTTGCCACTTCGTTATAGTTCATGAGTGGAATACAGAGATCTGCTAGCTTCGACCGCTCTTCATCTCCAGAGAAAAACTGTTTAACTATCTCGATTATAATATCAAGATTTCGTTCAGCTGAAATATTCACTTGGTAGAATCTATGCAGACATATTATCGCAATACAGGCCTTGATGGCACAATCGAAACAGTGGAAGCAGGCATGAGAAGCATAAACGCTTGGATCATTTTCGCACTTGTGTATCAGCTTTTGTGCTGCTCTCAAATCGCACTGTGCTGTCCTTATCCACAGCTGTGCTGTATGTGTGTCATGAGAAGTTATGGCGGTGGCTTCAATGCTTGAAGATGGAACAACAGAATGAGAAGACGAAGGGAGAGCGGATGAATATATCGCGGGAGATGAGTGCGTTGGAATTGTAGCAGGTATAGATGTTGGTGCATGACTGGGAGTAGGAATATGAACTACACTTTTACGTGAATGAAATCTCTTGAATAGTTTAGCTCTAGTCATCCCTGTACTGCTGGGTGGAGCTGTTGCTGCTGATGTACTGTTGTCTAGGTGTGGACATTGAGATATGTTGAACGAATTGAGAGTTTCTGTAATCTTGTCACTAGTTAAGCAACTATGTAAATAAAATAAATTTTGACTAAAAATATCTCCAAGACAGCTGTTAATAATCGTTGTCAGATCACGAAATATAGCCATTGAATCGTCTGTTTCGTAAGCATAAATGATTGAATGCTCTTTGAAACACTGGTAGATATCTTTTCGAGTTAATCCCGTTCCGTCTTTTAGACAGGTTACCTCGATATCTATACTATTCACAGCGACAACCTTTAATTCATTCAAGATTTGGGAAACTGATTTGAAACTTGGATCAAGTGTTTGGTCGCTATCGTAAGAAACAGTATTATCTTTTATTTTGATAAATTTCAGGTTATCTTTTCCATTTGACTTTGTCTCATGATAATATATCCGAATCAGACCATTCATAAATTCATCCGCTCTCAATATATTTTGAATAAATTTACTGGAATCTGAAGTAAAATATCCATTTCGTGTTTTATCAGCCAAGGATTCTTGTATCAGTGAACTCAAGCCTGTAATTTGAAGGCATTTTGGAGGTTCACATGAACCAAGGATATTAGGCGGGAGTTCATGCAATAATTCTAAGTTTGAAAGGACTGGGAATTGTCCAAGATGAATCATCAATTTAGTATTGTCAATATATATCACATCAGAACGAGGAATTATGTTGAAATTCTGTGTAAATACTAGAATATTTGTGAGGTTAAGCTGAATTGTTTGATTGGATGATTCTAACTCCCTTAGAATATTGATAAAAAGCAAGAAAGTCTTCTTTCCAATATTTTTAATATCTAGTTGGGATAAAGAAGTGTCAGCTAGCAAATCTCCCATTACTGCGGTATAATGGTCGTGGTTGGGGTCATCTTGAACGGCGATCTTCCGTAAGAAATTGTGGAAATCTGCCAATGTATGTGGAACTTTGAAAAAATAAGGTTTTATTTCATCTTGAGTCTCGAAAACCATATTTCTCGCCATATACAGTTTCTCGTCATGAAGAATACACTGAGTATTTGGGGGAATACTCCAAGGTAAATCTGTGCTACTTAGATGGGAATAAGAACTGTTGAACAGCTTATTAACAATATTCTTCAAACGTGTGTGTGCCAAAACAAAGTTAGTTGAAAGGATTTTGAGATGTTCTACTACGTCGCACGGATCTGGAGTTTGTCTGACTTTGAGAGTACCGAATTTTTCAAAGTCTGATCCTACAATTTCCTTGCAGTGTATCCAGGTCACAGTACTGCAGCATGCTGAGTTCACGTGTAAGTTAGCATCAGGAAGACAACCTAGTCTGTGTTCTTTCTTAAAATCCGACGAATATTTCCACTGGGAAATAAATGCAATGCTAGCGAACTGATCAATCAAACTTGCAGGTGCAATTTCCGATTTGAGTAATTTTATAAAAGCTATTAAGGGGAGTAAATTCGTTTTATCCGATTCTTTTCCATTATTTCTCGATGAAACCTGTATAGCGCATTCCTTGATCGTATCAACATCTTCTTCATAATGCAGTCCTAGCTGATACAGAATCTTTGAACATGAGTTGATCCAAGTCTGGGGAATAAGGAAGTCGGAATAAAAAGCTTGGAACAGTTCAACATCTGGGTTATAGAGTTCATCAACTCGATACTGATCATTTCCTACAGTTATGAAGGGAATCGATCTAAGCTCTTCAATAATACTCGATTCAAGCTCTTCAATATTATTTTCGATGCATTTAAGTAGAGTTTGCTGTTCAGGAATTGGGAGGTTTCGAAATTGTGGAAATATACATTCAAGGAATAGATTCTGGAGACTAAGAAGACTAACAGATCGAAAGGAGAGTAATTCTCTCAATTTTCTTTCGTCTTCTTCGGAATTAGCTGAAATGATGTAGATATCAGAAAAATCTATTTTAGAAATGGTTCCGATCGGAAAGAGATTGAAGTTGATGAAACATTTTTGACATTCTTTAACAGACACTAACTTATTCGTGTTGGTTAGGAAAATCTTGAGCAAAGAAAATATCGTTAATTCTTGGTTATCATAGGAGTCTTTTTTCTGTAATACTAAACCTCTCAAGCAATTAGCCTCCTGATCACTTAGCACATTTTCAAGTGATCCAGTTGTTGCAAGGCTGAGTGCATTCACCACATCTCCATACTGAAGGGATTTGTAGATCGTATGCTGATCTAAACAACGACGCAACATATCTAAATTCACACCTAGCTCTTCTGATACCAGTGATTCTAATGCCAACACAGGACAACCTAATTTTCCCAATGTATTTGATAAAAGTTGAAGCTTAATATCAAAAATCTCTTCCTGTTTCAGATTTAAGATAGAGGGGAGTTGTGCTATTCTTAGACACTCTACACTCTGACTATCTATTCGCTTGACGGGAACTAATTTGTGCTTTCCAAACTTCTGTATTAAGGAGACATTTCGTGAGAGGATAGTACTCACATATCGCCAGAATAGTATGACCCCTTCCAGATCGAGTAATTCTGATTTAATATTGTGGATTAAAAATTGAATAGGCAAATCCTCTATGTACCCAGCTTGAGTTAATTGTGAGATTATTGTAACGGGATAAGCCTTGTCGTAGAATCGTGATTTGAAATGTGGTAGGAGCTTGGCATACTCAGAATTAAAAGTTGTACAAGAAGACTTTGAGAAGGAAGAAAGATTTCTTGACAGATCTAACTTCAGTGGAATGTCCCCGTACCCCTTAATAGTTCCGCTATCCGCGGCGAATAGAAACTCTAGTAAGCAAACAATTTCGTCAAAGGACAAGATAGAATTATTCTGATCTTTCATTAAAAAAGAAATATTACGATTCAAATAATTCAGAAAATGGAGCTGTTCCACTTTTTGAATCTCATAACCAAACTTACTGAGGCAAAGAGCAATGTGTTCTGGAGCAACTGTTAACGGATATTTCAGTTTGGTCAAAACCAGATTCAATGGTATTGAAACATCCGATTCTTCCATATTTTCAAAAACACCTCGATTCTCCCCTGAAAAAGAATACCATTGTGAATAAGTTTCGTCAACAAGCATTTGCGGGTGAGAGCGATACAACCAAGAAATAAGTTGCTTACTTAGCAAGAACAGAAAACTAGAATTTTGTGTCTGCCCCTTCTCCAACAACTCCATATTTGGAAATAAGGAATAATACCATTCGAAGTAAAGTGGTACATTCCAGTTTGAAAATAAATCTTTCAAATGCTTACTTCGGCCGGATTTTAAATCAATCAGTAATGTAGCATAAAGAGGAACAATGACGTGATTTAAGATTCCAATATGCCAAACGTCATGCCATTGTTGGTCTTCTGTACTGTCTTTCTCTTGAAACATCAAAAACTGTCTATGAGGATCGACAATAAAAGGTGCATTTATATGCACAGGGTAATCGTGGTAAGAAACGAAATTCCCAAGAGGAAGGTAGGAATATAAAAACGCTTTTCGTAGGAATTTAGATGCCTCAATAATATCATCAGGAATCTTGATGGCGACACCGCCGTATATCGAATGATCAAGTTTCTCATTTTCATATCTACTCTTGTATTTTTTAAGATCTGGATAAACACTCTCTAGTCCTTGCAAATCTCCCTTAAAATTGTAAATCAGCCAAGAACTATTTTTCACAATGAAAGGTTGATATAATTGAGTCAGTGCACTAAATTGATTCGAATAAATTATTGTCTTTTCAACTTCTGTCTCTATCCTTTTTAGAGTTATATGAATTTTGCCCAGGTTTGTTAGAGGCAACATTGAAGGTTCATTAGGAATATGTTGCATTGATTTACAAGTTAAAGTTCCACATCTTTTAGCAGTTCCTAAATCGATTTCAAATAAGCTGATATTTTTTACTGCTTCAAGAAACAAATTTATCTCGGATCCTTGGTGTAAAAATTCAGATGTCATCTTTTTGACTTTTTCTGGTATTAGAATATTGGAAAGGAAAGGAATTCTAAAGATCGTAAATTCCCCTTTCAAATCGGAAAAGTTATTTTTGCAAATATGCTCTTGAGAAGTAATAGCTGACAGAGAAAATGGTTTAAATTGATCTGGGAACTCTGAAAAATTCTCTTCAGTTAAGTCCAATCTTATTCCAGGAGGCTCAGTTGGAGGAATATTTAAATACTTTCGATAAGGATCGAAAATACAGTAACTATAAACAAACTCACCAGAACTCAACTTGCGCCTAGTCAGTAGGCAAGGAGACTCTGTGAGATGATACACCGCATTAAATCCTAGCCCGAATTTACCGATCGTATTTTTCGACCGCTTTCCTCCCAAACCCACTGATTGTATTCCTGCAAGATCTTCTTCTGTAAACGCTCGGTTATTGTATATCAAAAGAGATGGACATGTTTGATATTCAGGTAAATTTGGCATATCTTCGTTAGGGAAACAAAGGGATTCGGAACGGTAAGTTTTTTGGTGATCAATAATTATAGAAAACTCTGATGCAGATGCATCCTCTGCGTTTTGCAGAAACTCTTTGAGTATAGTAGACTCGTTAGGGCAGTCTCTCTTGAAGTTGTCTATACGCGTTGAAATATCTTCATATTGGCCAAACCTATGAATTTGAAATGGAACATTCGTATAGAGTCGGCTTCTTGAACTAGGAACTTTGAGATTGTGCAAGCAAATCAGAGGAATGTGAGGATGGGCTAGTTTGCAATTTTCAGAAAACAACTTCTTTTTCCAAGGCATATCATCTCGGATTAGGTCGCCAACAGAACATAAAGTGTTAGAAGCAGATAAAACGTATTTTAATCTCAGGCCTGAATCATCATTATAAAAATCTAGTATTAATCGCAATATTAATCCAGCATCGCCAGGAGATAATGCTCCATTTTTGTAAATTTTCTTCATTGAATTGACAACGTTCATTACACAATCAATTTCAATCTCTTTCTTAAGACCTAAACTGTAAAAGAAGTCAAGAGAAATGGAATGTTCACATCGGGTAAAAGGGAAACATGGTAAAAAACTGCTTTTAAATCCCTCGTATTGAGAAGATTCTGTAATTTCTGATATCTTGTAAAATGTATTAAAATCAGGATGCCATATCCAATTCTTTCCTAACAGCAATTGTTTAACGGAATCTCTTTGGTTCGACAATGTTTCCAAAGAATAGTAGATCTTTAGAACACGCGAAGTAATTTCTTTGGTCAATTTTCGTTCTTTGATAATTGTTTCATTCTCATGGAATAAATGAAGAAGATTAATCAAAATATTTTCACTGACATCTGATGGAATTTTAAAGTTGTCATGGAATTTTTTCATGTCCATAATCTTTTCATTGATAGAATAGAATTCAGGAGTAATTAAATACCGTGAAATGTACGAAAAACATTTAGTTGGACATGTGTATTTTTTATACTTCTGAACTCTCATTTCTGAGAACAGTTTATCTTCCCAAACTGGGATGAAATCAACCTTCTTAACTTCATCATATATCCAAGCCATTCTTGACACTTCCTTGACGTTCAGAGATTCGATAAGTATCATACAATGAGATAGCCTTTCTTTGTCATCTAAATTTACCTGATTCTTGAGGCGATCCACTACATCTTCAGGAGGTAGTTTCCCGTGGATAACATGAAGGGACTTTAACGCTTGATAGAAATCACTTTCCTTTTTGAAAAGATGAGCAACAAAAGGGTGTGGTGTCCGCATTTCATTCGGTTTATATAATGGGGCAAATCTAGATTCTGGACTTATCACCTGTTTGGGAAATTGAAATGTCACATTCTGACCGATACCGCATGGAATACATTTGGTTTGTGAAAGTAATTCAGAAGCCCATTTCTCCTTGTAATAATGTAAAACAGTTTGAAGAATAAGTTCTACATATTTCAGAGGGATTTTTTGTAAAAATGGGAATAACAACTCACGTAAAATACGTTGCATATCAAATAATTTATCGCTGTCATTTGTGAAGATTGTACGAAACACTTCTCTCTCATGAAATTTCTTTGGCAGAGTAACAAAATATATTCCTCTTTTCGCACTAAATGCACCAACAAATGACAGAAGATCTTCACGAATTGAAAATGCACTCGTAATAAAGTAATGACAATCTACATAGCTAAGCCAATCTTCACGATAAAATTCGCTAAAAAAGATTGCAGTGTTGTTTTGGATAATCCGAATCGCAGCAGAGTTAGGAAACTGACGCCATAAAACAGAGCTATCCTTCTCTAATGGCCAGATCGAATAATAATCATCAATGTTCATGTTTCCCGAGGTCAAAGCCTGTTTTGGGAAGTACTCGCGTATCACCTTCAAAAGTTCTATCAATGCATTCACGAGTGCATCGTTTATCAAACACGTATTCCACTGTGTCCCACGGCTTCCATCCTCAGTACGACATAGTCCTCTCCGAGAATGGTCCAATTCAAAGTAACCGTTGATAGACATTGGGTAAGGTGATGTCGCTGGCAAAGGGAGGAAACAATATAATTTGTGTTCAGTTGCGCGAGAAATTGTTTCAAAAGGGTTCGTACGAAATGAAATTGAGCAAAAGGGGATACTTGTCCATTTGCTCGGTTTTTTAAAAAAGTCTTGACATTGTTGAGCTCCAGATGCATACGAAACAATGTACTTCCGAGTGGTTGTAGATTTTCTGTTTTGCTCAAAAATAGTTATCTTTTGATGACACGAGATAGGAACTTTGCAACCGTTAAATATTGATTGGAAATGGTCAGAATTACAAGATAGGAATGAATGGTCAGTTGGAAATGGATTCGTGTCAACTTTCTTCTTGAGACTCAGTAGTCGGACAGCTTTGGCATTGATACTTACTCTTTCATATATTTCTATCGAAGTAACATGCTGGAGAAAACGGATAATATCTTCAGTTTCATCAATGATATTAGAAGCAAATTTTTTAATTGTTTCCTTTTCATATATTTCCTCTGATATTTTTGATGCTTTATTTCGAAATGGGAGTCGAAACAATGTACCGTTATACTGTTCCCTACAGAAAACATTGCAATTGAAAAGCTGTAAGTTAAAAACACAAAACTGGTCTTTATAGTTCTTAAGATTGCCATAGTTTTTTGTAAAGTCCACTCTAATTCCAGGCTTTGGACAGTTCTTGGCAATGTAGCTCATCTGAGGATCCAGAATATGGACATACTTCCCACTAACAAAACTGGGAAGGTCAGTTAGGTGGTAAACCGTGTTAAATCCCAAACCAAATTTTCCTATTTTAAATACATCGTCCCGCTTGGTTTGTCCAAATATTTTCATTATATTTTTAAAATCCTCGTCAGTGAACTGTGAATCATTGTAAAAGTAGATTGCAGGCCCTTGCCATGTCTTCATTGACGGAGTTAATATGGAGTTGGATGGGAATGTTGAATAATCGATCAAAATCTTAACAGACTTGGCCTTCGCATCATCTGCATTCTGCACAAGTTCCTTGTACACATCAATACTCGATTGGTATTGCTGAAGAATGTTGTTCAGTCTGGTAACCAAATCTTCATACTGACCTACAGAGTCACAAAAACCGAATATATCTTCATCACCTAATAGAGTGAGTTCAAAGGACTTTGCACCCAATTGGATGGCAACGTATATGGGAATGTCATCATGCAGGAGATAAAACACTTGGCCATCTTTCTCAATTTGGGAATTATTCGAGGTGCAGCCAGAATCAGAGAAAACACATTCGCTAGCTAGACGTAATTGATTGTCTTTACACAGAAGATACTTGTTGGTGTGAAAACCATTTTTATGCAAGTGTTTTATAATATTGCCGACCAAATCAATGCAATTAGAAATACCATATTTCTCGTCCATTTGTTGCCCTCTAAGTTTAAGTAATATGTCATACAACATCTGATCAGTAAGCTCAGCGGATGCACCATGTCGGTGGAACAGTTTCCATGCATCATCGCTGTAATTAAGCGAATCAAATGAATAATAAAATGGCTCAAGAGGGAATGGAAATTTAACTTTAACAATCCTTCGGGGACATAAAAACATATTTTCACTTTTTAAATACACGAATTCGAACTCTGCATTAATGTTTTCAGAAAGGAGTAAAGGAGAACTGTATATTTTACGTAAATTTTGATGAACTTTACTGACATCAGAAACCTCAATTTATTTTTTAGAAATGAGAGACAGTTGTTCGATAAGCATCTTTCCAGAAAGACCAACTTGGCAATTTAGAGATGAGAGAAGAGGTTTATAGTTAGGGAGTTCGTTCGCACATATCTTGACGCTAGCTACTAAAGGTATTTCAGACTGTTTACAGAATACAACAGAGCCGATTTGAACTAAAGATTTCTTTCCAAGAAATGGCAAGCAGTTCGGATAATTTGGCTTTTGATAACATGGCAATACAAGTTTATTGTTGCATAAGGCATCTCTAACCACAGGAGTAAGTGATAAAGCATCTGTTTGGCGAAAGATAAATTGGTTTACGAACTTAAGAAGATCAAGGAAGTGTGTTTGGTGCTCAGGATCAGTTCGAGAAGTATTAAATGAAGATTGGAGATAAACAACCGCAGTCTTGATAACTTCTTCAAAAAGTAATTGATTAATAGAACAAGTTGTAGAATTGAATAATAATGCTGATCTGATGTGCTGGGAAAACTGGTTATATTTACAGTGAGGGAAGAATCGTGAATTTGGAGGTAATATTTTTCTCAAAATCTGATCTTCAGGATTAAAGAGCTCATTCGGCTTACGATACTTCAAATGTGTAGAAGTAACTGAAAAATTAATTGAGTCTACAATCCATTCAAAGTCCTTTAACACAGAGAGAGACTGCTGTGATAAGAAGCCAAGATTTCTAAGTAAAAATTGGCTCAACGTAAAGTGATCAGACAATTTGTGGTTTTCTTCAAGCGTTTGCATGAAATTAATCAAATAATTAGTAACAAAAGTGTCAATATTCGTACAAGGAATTCGCAAGACATTATATAGAGCGTTCACTTTACTATGCAGAGGTGATAGGAAGTGATTTGGATAATTCAAGGAGATTGAAGGCAAATCGAAAATTTCAGGAACTCGAACTGTGCCATGAGATAACGATATGTAGTTTTCGGACATGTTAGGGAATATAGGGAGCTGTTTGATAATTTTGCTCTGATTTGGAGTGAAATCATGTTTTTGATTGAGAATATTTACAATAGTTTGGAAGAGAAGAGCATTATCTTTGGTTCCCAGAAGTCTAGTAAACTGTTGACAAACAGAGTTACTCTTCTCTAACACCGTTAAAAGCCCATCCGGAAGTGATGGAAATATTAAACGGTCCAAGCATTGGATGAAACCGTGTTTATACACGAATATACATCCCGATTCCCGTAGGAGCATTTCAACCGATTGATAAGTCGCATCAGAGGAATATTGGATATAAATTCTACTCATTACGATTGGTAACAATTGATTGTCTGCTGAACCAATCTCCTCCTTTGGCAGTAAAGGCAGGGCACCTAGTGATTTAGCGAGATTCTGATCTGTTCCTAAGAATGACCAGACTGATTTGATCCAACTGACGTATGTTGGATTTTGAGAATCCCATAATAAAGTGCCTTCGCATTTATGGAAGACACGAGTTAATGATAACTTGAATAGTTTAACCAATAAACCAATATCCATTTTGATGTTAGAGATGTCCTTGAGGTTAATAGCAGTGGGATATTTCGTTGCTAATATAAGGAAATATGAAAACACGTCCAAAGGGATATTGGGATCAACGAAGCTACCATCTAACCCAGGGAAAATATCAATCAAACTCAGTCTAGGTTTGTATATATAGATTGGTTTGTGCTGATTTGTACTAAATTTTGTCATAGTCGATGATGAGAGAGGAAGTAACGGAATATCTTTGAGTAGTTTTGGGATGCAAAGAGGAGAGAAATTGATGTCTAAATCGCTAGTGATGTATTTCAGTAGGTTAAGTGAATCCTGAAAATGTGAATTCAATTTTGAAACCAGTCTTTCAGAATCGCAGTTAGTTTTTAGCAACGTTCGGAGCAGACATGGTGAGATTATTCTCTCTTCTGTACGACACCGCAGTTCAGGCAATGAATTGAAGATTTCAATAATGTTATTTGGGAGAAAAACAAATGGTTGCTCTAATGTTTCAAGCACTTCCCCAATAAATTCTTCATATGGTAGGGATTTACCTTCCATTTTCGGGTGATAGATTCCAGAACGAATATCAAGCCATTTGTCGCAAGGATGTGAATAGATCATTTTACAATTTTGCAATTGTGTTAATCCCTGGTTTACCATAATTGAAACTAAAGACTGTTCGTTTGAAGCATCAACTACACAAAACTGATAATGGTATTTATCTGGATTTTCATGGTGAAAACGATGAACAATTATTTGGTGGAAAATGGCATAACAATTAACGCCCAGCTGTTCAATTAGTACTTTATTCCATTTCGAATCGGTGTCATTAGAATCAGGTGTTGGCCATTTAATTCGGCGCCTGTCATTCGATAGAGCGAAGTAGCCGTGTATGTGGAATGGAAAGTGAGAATTCTCGGGAGTTGGGAGGAAACAACATAATTTTCCTGAATTCGAGGTTAGGAAATAAGAGGAAGGGATTTTCAAATTAAATTTGAAATTCGAAAGTATGTTCTTTATACAAGAGTGTATGTCACCTTCATCCCAATTATAACAATAACTCCAGCAATCACGTTTCGGTAACTGGCCCATTTCAATTCCAGTTTCAAATGCCATACCAATCCATGGTATATAGTTTTTTATTTTGTTTTTTCTGTAAAATTCCGACAGATCTTTAGGGGAATGTGGGAATCCAATAAGATTAACAACTAGCCATACTCCTTCCTTACCCATCTTTACATGGTTTACTGTTATCGGAAATAGTCTTATCATTATCTTGACTTCATCAGTCAGATTGTTAATAGGATCTGATAGATCAAGCTTTCCTATTTCATTACTATCGTTAGGCGGAATTTCCACAGAGAAAATGCGCTTAGGAACCTTACTCGCTTCTTTTTTGATGAAAAGTTCAATCGACTTAACATTTTTTAGAAATACTAAAATAGTTTCTGCCTCTTTCATAAGAGGTTCGAAAAGGGTAGTCATGACCCGGTCTGTGTCATAGAATTCATTAATTTTGATTTTTGAAACCCAATTTTTGTTCCGAAGAGGAAATCTAAAAATAGTTCCATCGAATTGACTTCTCCCGTCATAACCGAAATATGATTTAAAACATTTCTGACTATCGATATTATCTAATTTTTGAAAGAATGTTTTTAGCTTAAAAGACTTCCCAGTGAATTCTGGGTTCAAGTGTAGATGTGGATCGAGAAAAAGAATTTTATTATCACTGAGAATGATGGGAAAGTCTATAGAAAAAATACTTAAATGGTTTGTTAAAAAAACAAATATCTAAAAGAACTAGCATTTACCAGTGATGTGATAAGTAGAAACGAACCCCTGTCCGAACCGACCCACTTTATTGACATCATCCACTTTACCACTCGTGCCTATGCTATGAATTCCTTCCCAGTCTGAATCTGTAAATTTCGCATTATTCCAAGCATATAACGCCTGCCCTTGGCAGACCGAGAACTTGGGGTCCGCCAGCTGGTCACAGGGGTACGAAGAGTAGTCGAGGAGGAATGCTACCGCACTTGCTCCGGCATCATCGGCATTCTGTATCATTTCCTATATTGGCCAAAAATACAATAATCGGATTCATAAAATGAGAAATTTGTGAAGCTAGGAGTGTTGCAAATCTCCGTCCGACCCTCCTCTCATACCGGAGCACCAGTGTCAACCTAGTAACCTCCGGAATTCTAACCGGATCCTAAACTTTTCGACCGGACAGGATCGCAATGGTTGGGAATCGGGATTATATTTACCTTCAGTATCTGACTGCCATCTGGATAATTCTCGAGGATATTTTGGATATAAGTGATGAGAGGTGGGACTGTTATTGTAATATCTTCCTCACCTAATGTAAAAAAGTGGAAAACGATAATCATACAATTGATCTCTGATTTGTATTCGGAAAAACAAAAATGGATTTTACCATCACTTGAGTCATCACTACCAGCACCTAAAATGCACACAAAATATTATAAAACAATTAAAAGGATGCGAGTGAGAATATCAATCTATCCCTTCGACTTACTTGATGTCTGTCTACGTTTTGGAAAGTTTACATCGCTAGGTGCTTGACGTTTTCTACCTTGATTAGTCGCCATGTCTCACTACCTCGCTAAATAGTCAAACTGATCCATAATCAAAATATACACATGCACCTGATGAAAAGTTGAGATCGAGATATTATTGCGACATTTGAGAAACAAGGTTTAAAGTAAAATTTTTATTCTTACTTTTTATATTAAATAGATTAGTTTTTCCAAATCTATGCTATTTACCAAACTTGACCACGTTAATTCCAAGTGGAAAATTGGTACTATATGGTTCAACCCCCCCCCCCCAATAGACGAGTTTACCTGGTCTTAGAGTATAAAGGGCTGCATATTTATGATAAATAAACTCAACACAAGTTGGAATAATCTAATCGCTCTAAAGACGATGAATTTATTTATTTGTACTTCAATGAACATAATTATATTATAGAAATAACGATTATTTCACATTCTAGCCGACCATACTTTGTATCATGGTCAACTTGTGATTGGTGTCTGATTGAGCTATCTACTTCAAAGTTCATAGTAGATTGTTGACACAGTTGAAGTCAGGTGATCAAATAATGGTTAATAAATATATCGGCCACCTTTTAATTCACAACAAGAAGTTAACATGCTTCCACAGTCTAGGTTTAATTATGAAGAATAGACCTGCGGAATTGAATGTGTTCCAGTATACTCCGTTATCGAATAGCTCTCATGTGTACAATTTTATGGTGACTTTAAGACTGCGAACTTTCGCGTATCTTCCATGTTGCTGAATAATGTTACCGACTTGTTATAAGTCCATTTCCTCGCAATGCTAGACAAACTCTAGCCTACTTAAGGGCAAATTAATTAGTAATATTCGGTCAGATTACCAATACTTACGTAATCAGTTGGATATCTTATGTTAATCAAATACCAATAATCAGTATAGGTCATAACCTTATCTTATAATTATTGAGAATGCAATTAATTGACAAAACCTCAATTTGCATTAGCCAGCGTTCTTCCATTGTCATTCAGATGAAGATACTGGCCGATGGAGTTATTTTGTCTTCGATGGCAGGATTATTCGCAGCAATGGCTGCAGTGTTCTCCAAGCTTGCTTTTGACTCGGATTACCTCTCAGACGTAGAGCCGCCACATCTTGGAGTTGCTGGCTGTGTTATTATGGTCATCATTTGTAATGTATTAATGTGGCTATTGTTCGTTAGAAGTCTCCATTTCGCATCTTCAGTAGCGATTGCGATGATCATAAACACCACAACGAATTTCTTAATGACTGGAGTATTGGGTTATTTCGTGTTCAAAGAAGAAATAAAGTTGACATGGTGTTTTGGTGTATTTTGTATGGTATTTGGTGCTATGTTATTGAATCGAGGAGCAACTAAGAATATTTGAGGAAAAAATGTCCAATTTATGATTATATCGTCTTATTTCTTGAGAAAACATTACATAAATTTCCTTTTTAGCAGTAGGTATTAATAATTAATCCATTAGTCTGAAAGCGTGTCTATCTTCGTAATTGCTGTGTTAGTTTCGATTAGTAAAACTTTCAGTATTAATTGATTAAGATGTTGAAAACTTTCACTTTTTAGGAAATATATATTTTTATTTCAATTTCCCATCTTAAGTTATATATAGATTATGATATCGATCCCTACAGGAATAGATTTCAACATATGTCATGTGTAGTTTGTATTTACAGTGATTTGTAATTCGTTGCATGCATCACTATTGAAATTGCTGAATGAATCCCGGTAACAATTCAATTTTTAAAATTTATATTACATCAATGGAGCGTAATTATATGCATTGATTTGTAGGGACTCTTAATTTCTGGGTAACATTTGTATCCAATGAAGCATAATAATCCCTTTGTCATTAGATGCTGTATGAAATAAATTCTTATAACATTTGCCAGCAGGAGAGTTCAGTGCCATCAGACCTGCTCTCATGCGTTCCTGTGTTTGCATGATGATAATCCTCGTGTATGCTGATCTTGTATCACTGTACTCTTTTCCTTTGTTAGATATCTTCCTACACATCCATTTGTAAACATAGTTGCATCATTGTGTTCTAGGAATGCTTATTTCGTTTGTAATTAGAAACTATTTACTTTGATTATTCAAGAATTCTTGTTATATGGTATTAGCCATCAAATGGTGACCATTTATTGACATCGTAACGGACAGACTCGACAGTGATTATTCGATGATACCTTTAAAAAGAGTTGAAGATAACAGAGGATTTAACCTTGCCTATTCTATTCTGATTTACAAAAGCATACTAATGAATATATTCATACTTCTCTACACTGTAAGACTTACGCTCGCAACTCTATGGTAATTTCATGCTTTTTCTGCTTCAAAAGCAGAATACCAACAATATTTATTGCGAACAATTAAATTCATTGCATTGAATATTGTAGTTGTGATGATTCAGTGAAGCACATTCAACGCAATGGCTGTTCATTTTGTTTTTACACTAAATAAAACCACTCAATAGTTCCTATTTACATGTGTTTATTGAACTTGTATTTTGAAATAACACAATATTAACTCAAACATCTTTCTCAGACCAAGTCACTTCTTACATTGATACAGATAGCAAATTTGAAAATTGCCCACTGATCGAAAATTTTGGAGATGCAAAACTTAAATAATAAATTTATCTTTTAATTGATTCCTCTCGCCTCGGCTTGCTCGATGTTTCCTTCGAATAAAATTAGAAATGTGTACATATAACGCTGCTTAGCCAATTAATATGTTTTATCAGTTTAAGTAGGAACTTACGCTATTTCTTCCTCAAATACGTACGTATTTAGTCAATGAACTATTCTGTTATGACTTTGGTTTAATATAGCGATAGAAATGAGCGGGAGACATTTTGATGCGTGCGTTGCCAGCAAATTTTTATACATTTTTATTTAATGATATTGTAATCAGAGCATGAATATATTCTATAATCTTGTGGTTTAGAATTTTTAGGTCATCCATTGTTCACAGTTTCAATGATTTACATATGACCTCAAATTCCACAAAACTTATAGCATTGAGATTGTTGGACTTAGTAGTATAAATATGGAAGCACTCAGCTAGCTTTACAAACTGACTATTAACAAACTAACCAAAACATTACTAATCATAATAAAATGAGTTCTCCAAGTGGAAATCAAGGTCGAATTTCACAACTCATTCGTGAAGAGCGTACAGTAGTTGACCCAGATTTGGATCAAAATTTACAACTTTTGCAGTTGACATCTTTATACGAAAATGTCGATTTGAGTGAAAATTCTCCCAGCCGCTTTCGCAGCGATTCAGAGGACAACACCTCCATCGACTCCTCAAATCCAGACTCACCATCTTCACCAAGCTTTTTCAAATATCGCCCCTCCAATATATGCATATCACAGAGCCAGAGCTCTGACCTACGTACAAGCATGTTTCACCGTTCTTCATTTCCTCTGAGCAGAAAGCGAAAGAGTGACGTGTTTTTTGCGGATGACATTGACCGCATTTCAGTCATACGTAGCATGAGTCGGTCCATATCCCCACGCAGTATCAGCCCAATAGGGGAGTGTAGGAGTGCACCACAGTCTCCCCTTTGTCTGTCGGCCACCTGGGATCCCACCGGAATTAGGCGGCCTCACAGTTCGAAATCCACTTCACATGATCGAGACTCACTATCCAGCTCTTGCCATTCCAGTCCTTATAACTCAACCGAGTGTTTGATTCAACCTCCCAGATTGAACATTTCCGTGTCATATGATAATCATGAAATTAACGAAATTGAGAATGTGCAAAAATTGACCCCAAATTCAAATGAGACCTTTGTTTTTCCTGATAAAACACAGAAAGAAGAGCAGATGCCAATTTCATCAAGTTTCAACCAATTACAGATATTTCAAAGCCGAAGGCTCTCGACTGGGAGAATGAAACTCCATAAGAAGTGCTTAAAATTGAGGAAGTCGCTCACACCAGACAATTCTCCATTAATTAACAACGACGAACCAGCTCAAACAAATGTGGCCAAAAGGCGAAAAATTGAATAAAGACTTATCAGAGCATCGCTCTCTTTTAGTATTAGCGTGTTTTATCGTACCTATGACTTCGAAATCTTTTCAATTGTGTGTTAGATGTCATAGCCAGCACTTATAATTCACTTATTAAAATTAAGCGAACTAAATCTTTTGTTTAACTATCAACGTTATAGAATCTAGATTTTAATCATTATTTGGAATTGGGGGGAAGTTATAATTAAATTCTCACGAGTTAAAGTAGGGTCACACAGTAGAATGAGATTTCAATGTTGTTTTCCTTAAATTAAACCTCAACTCACGACAAAATACATTAGACAGTGCAAAGGACAAGTAATCGTATTCTGCAAGATGATGATATGATCACATTATTATACTGTTGTAAATTCCTTAGTACATGATTCCACTTGGGCTTAGAGGGTAATCATTTTGTGGAAACCGTTAGACACCTCATAGTTAAATTATAAACTTTTTCGTAAATTAGATGCACTATAATCCTGAATTTGTACAAAGACAGATACGATAATCATTTTGCTTTTTTCAGCTTGCTCTTTTAGGAGATGAATTGTAATAGACTGGTTTCGCAAGCAATCGATGAAGTGCTAGGCGAATACTCTTTGGAGAGCAATACTTTCAAGCTTATGAAATTTCTAAGGAAATTTTCATGAGCTCAGCAATATCGCTAATGTTACAGCAAAGCCTTATGTTTAATTTATTCAACTAATAGGATTTATGTATTTCACCAAAGATAGATTTTCCATCACTTTTTATTAAAACATTAAGAAAACATACTCAAATGACATGCACATAACCAAAATTGTGGCTCGCAGTTTACATTAAATTTCAGGTAGTTTCTTGCCAAATCTATTCTTTTCAGGCGCTGGAAATATGATTTAGGAGAAAGTCATAACTACGTCAATCTAGTACAGATTCAAGCCTTATAATTTCTGTCTATCTATTACCAATTACTTTTCTTCCAACATCCTATAGGACTTGTTTTGTCTAGTAACCTTGAGTACCACAAGTATGCATCACCATTATATGTACCTTGTTTACAAAAAGTGAGTAAACAGCTAAACTAAAATGAGATAGCTTTGAATTGAACGTAGTGAAATACCATACATTCCTTCATTCCGAAAAGAAATTCACGAGATGTTGAGCTTGAGAAGTTTCTTCCACAAATTGCAATCACTTCCTTCGAGCAAATCTGAATATAATTTTGTTCTTGATGCGGAAACCACACTTCTTTGTTATTCAATCAGTATAATGTTATCAACTAGGCTTAATAATTGGTTGTTAAATTTTTCTCGACCTCATAAGCGTAATAGGAATTTTCCATTGCATAAATATTACCTTTTTTAAAAAAAATACCGTCCATGCGATCCATATGTTGCATTTGCTGATGCTATACACAAATTTACCTTACCAAAACACAACCTAACACTTGTTAATGCAGCATTGTATGTAAATATCAAATATTGATTTTTTCTTTGTAAAAAATTTTTAAGAATGTTCCCTTACTCAATTATAAATCTTTTTTAATAATTTCAAAAATTACACATACACAGCATTTAATCATTCATTTGCGCAGTTCGTCATGAGATGAATGCTTTTAATAAGTTTACAATTTACAACTTAATCTCTAATGATGTAAAGTTTATTAAACTTATCATTAGTCTGATTTGCCTTTTAACTTCCTGCTTAAATCTACACAGTCTTCCCCTTCATATTTAGCATCATAGATGATGGAAGCCAAATTCTGCAAACATCATTTTACGTTATTCTACACTATATTTCTTTGTATGAACCATTTTCTTCAGTTGCCGATGATAGATCTTTGTGCCCTTAGTACGTATTTGTTGAAGAATTCAGATAGCATGCTAATTTAATGTTATGTGGTGGTAGTCAAGAACCTGTTGCAATCAAATTTGTTTTTCAATCCATTAGTGATGCAATTTCATTGTTTTTCACCATTTGAAGTTACACAATTAATTAAGCATTGAGATATATACAATTATAAAACATGTTATAGTGCTTTCCCCTCTGCCCTTACTCGAACAAACAAATTTTTCCTTCATTTCAATAGTTTGCATTGTTTATCATGGTACCAACACGCACAGCAGGTACACACTTACGTCACACACATATACTTGTGTAGTGTTTCCTCAATGCTAACAATTACGATCATGAGAGCATTCAGTCAATTACATAATGAAGAACTCTGAATTAATTAGACTCTGTGCATCAAGCTAGTTGTATCATAACATTTCTTACAACGTTTGTCCCACTGAAACTAAATAGGTTATTAATTTCACTGTATGGTATGTTTCAACAGATCATATAGTGCTCTAGAGCTCATAGTTTATGAGTAACATGATAAATTACAGTAATTAATATCTATTTAAGACCCCTGGGTACAGAATATCAAGAAGGTCGAGTGTGATTCCCCCAATTTCCTTGTATTTGTTTGTGCCATCAGAATGATACGGAAAGTCAATTGATTCTAGTACCTAATTAAGCACTATCATTATTATATTGGTTGTTTTAATCATTATTTATATTGTATATGTCTATATTGCAATACAAAGTTTACAAATGGTATTTTATCTCTGTTATTTGTCTGAATTTACTAAATTCTTCTCAGCAAAAAACAAGATGACATTAGCATTCAGTACTGATAGTGGAGAATTTCTTGTTAGGTATCTGTAGCTATAAAAAAATTAGATTAGTTGTTGAATTGATTTCTATATTTTCTTAAGATTTAATCATATTTTATTTATCAAAAAGTACTTATTCTACTCGCGTACAAATCTATTTATTTTTTGGGATTTAACTTACTTAGGGTCATACTAGTTCATATAGAAATCCTAAATATTTCAGCATTGTGGAAGGCCAGTGAATTACCTAATATCTACCTCTCTCTCTGATAGGAGATTATTTGAATACATTTCTTATCACAAAGGAAAACTATCTAAGATTAATTAATAATTCCAATCATACCACTTTATAGTCGTGATGTTCTCAAATATCCCCAATTGTTTGATGCAGTTCAATTGGGAGGCACTTCAATGGCATCGTCTGCTCCATTTGACTTATCTAAACCATGTGCGTTCTTCTTATCCATAACTGACCAAAGACTTTCATCATTCTGTAATTCGATATTTTTAAAGTAGTAAGAGTGCCAGAGAATTTTCAATCCGAGTCAACATTTTTGGGAGGAGCTATGAAGTTGATTACTCCTCCATCATTTTTCTATTTTATTCCTAATTTAATAACTTCTCGATAATTCTTTATCAGATCTTAGTTGTATTCAGCACAGACAAAACACAGAATTGAAGATACATTGAAATGGTTTGTGAGTGTCTGTTACAACTCAAACCGTACTAGCCTGAGGTTTCATGAAAATCTTATTCAGGAAATTAAATTGGTTAATTAAACCCATTTCGAAATTACAGATTTTGTAATTATGTAAGTTTTGAACATGAATTTGATAAAATAAAATAATTTTTGATCCAGTTTGTTCACATCTGAAGTATTTTTCCTTATCAGTAGAAGTTAGGTTTGTGTCACTAATTATAATTTCCATCATAACATTCAAAATTGGTGATAGCTATCCTGGATGAATTGACGTAGGTATCTACCAATTTGGATTCTCAATTATGACCCAATATGCTCAGGTTGACACAGTGATACAACTCTATTCGCTACTTCATACTATGGCTGTTTCGATTCACCTTTGTCTGAAACCCAATAACATATTCATACTTTGTTTTCTCTTCCATTCTGATCTCGGAATGATAGCTAGCTATTAGAATTATTGGATAATATGCTTAGATCATTTTCCAACCATTTTAATCACATCTTGGTCTAATTGAGTTGCGTTTTTAGGAATTTTTTAGTTCACGAACAATAATGTAATTCAGAACATAATAGCTTTGCAAGCTAATCTTAATGAGTCTACTAATTAGTGATCTAACTGTTCGCCTCATTACCATAACTTTCTAGCTATGCTTCACCGTGAAATCTATTTGATTTGGTCAGAACATTCTGTCATAGAAAGTAGTGCATTTATCTCAAATGGAAGTACATCTGGCCGGTGTTTTTGTACAAGCCATTATGGAGAGACCGCATACCATCTGCTTTTAAGATAGTCTGTTGAATAAGCCTTGACTGAAATACGACTCCAGTAGGAGGGTAGTGAATACACAGACGCGTAGATACTGCGATGTGCTATCATCAAAAGAGATTTTATTAGATCTAAATTTGAAAATCTCAGCTCTTTAGATCATTTTTAATTAATTGTACTTACATTTTTTGAGCCTGTATATCCTGAAATGTAAATCAATTCGAATAATTTTTTAACACTTTAAAACTAAACCTTTCAACTACATCACTTCTGGATTCGTATCAAGCATATGCCGCTTATCTTTGTAGAAACTGTTCGTTCGCTGGCTGACATATGTCCTGGGAGTTTGTATCTTAATTTATTAACAATGAACATCTGTAAAGTTGGAAATGATAGAATCTTAACACACTCATGAAAAGGAGCATATTCTTGGAAAATAAAGTAGCTATTTTCCTCATGGTTCTGCTAATTACGGAGTAAGAGAAAAATGTATTTGACGTTGTAGGACCAAGCAATCGCTTAGAAAAGCGTTACTTCACTGTATCCCAATCTCTCTCCCTGCGATTCCATAACGAGATTTTCACTGAATATTAAACTATTAAAGATCAGCATTTCTTGTGTAGACTGTAGAAGCATGCAAACGGTATTCCTGATGCAATTAATACTTGAACAGCAGGCAGAATGTTGTCTAGGATATTGAGAACTTCCTTGATTCAGTAGAAGATAAACCAGGAGCATTATTTCTCTAGAGAGAGATTAATTATGTTATAATTGATCAATCCTTATTCGAATAATTCTTTTGTCCAAGAAAACTCTAAATACACTTTCACAATCTTTTTGGAATTGGATGCAGTTGCTACAAATTTGATTTCTTCCGCTACATTTTTTAGCCACCACCAAAGTTGTATTTTGCACCGTAAAGGCAAGTTCACCCATCTTAACTAGATTTTCTGGTTACCTGGCTTACGTAATACTGCATTCTTCGTACTAACGTTATTCCCTACAAATCATTCTGATTTGCTTAGAACTTCTTAGAGGAAGCAACTTGAGTTTGTACCATCTCTCTCATGGACGGGTTCGGGTTCATTGCTAACCAGCCAATCGTTATTGATAACGGGAGTGGCATCATAAAAGCTGGGTTTGCAGGGGAGGACACACCGAAATTCCGATTTTGCAATTACATCGGTTTTCCTAAACATGTCCGCGTGATGGCGGGAGGACTAGAAGGGGATGTCTTCATTGGTCCAAAGGCAGAAGAGCACAGAGGGCTGTTGAGTATCAAGTATCCTATGGAGCACGGGATAGTGCGGGATTGGCGGTCAATGGAGCAAGTATGGCATTACCTCTACTCCAAAGAGCAACTCCACACCAACCCTGAAGACCACCCAGTCCTGCTCACAGAGGCACCGCTCAACCCGACCGCGAACCGGATGCAAGCGGTCGAGTTCTTCTTCGAGACGCTGAACGTGCCTGCTCTCTACATCTCAATGCAGGCAGTGCTTAGCCTCTACGCCACAGGCCGAACGACTGGAGTGGTGTTAGATTCCGGTGATGGGGTCACTCACTCTGTGCCCGTGTATGAGGGATTTTCACTGACTCATTCCATCTCGCGGTCTGACATAGCTGGTAGAGACATCACAGCATACCTGCAAACGCTGCTACGGAAAGAAGGACATGTTTTCAAAACGACCTCCGAGTTTGAAGTTGTCAAATCCATCAAAGAGAGTGCTTGTTTCATTTCGCAGAATCCCAACAAGGAGGAGCAGATCGTAGCTAGCAAGGGTGGCGATTACGTACTTCCGGACGGTAGCATTATAACCATAGGAAAGGCTAGATTCCGTTCTCCAGAGCTGTTATTCCACCCGCACCTGATCGGCGAGGAGACGGAAGGGATCCATACCGTGTTGGGTAATGCTATCCGAAAATCCGACCTCGACATCCGTAAGATCCTCTACACTAACATCGTGCTATCTGGCGGCTCTACTCTGTTCAAAGGTTTCGGAGATCGCCTGCTGACTGAAATGAGGGACCATTCCCCGAAAGATATTAAAATCCGCATTTCCGCCCCCAGCGAGAGGATGTTCTCCACCTGGATGGGTGGGTCCATTTTAGCTTCGCTGGAGGCGTTCAAGCGTATTTGGATAACGAAGAAGGAGTACAGTGAGGAGGGGCAAAAGGTGGTTGAGAGGAAGACTGTTTGACGTGACGTGATCTTATGTTGTGTAGCGTATAGAGTGTACCAATATTTGTATTTATCTAAATCCTCTTGGTTTAATGGGAAAAATACTGATAGTTCTTATTTTGGCAAATCCTAGTCTTATTTTATAATGGAAAGATATTTTATTTCTAATAATATACCTAATTTTTTGCTTAGATTTCGATTTTATATTCTACTGATTATGGCCTCAACAGGGGCTAGTCGCGAATCTGAATTTGAAGCCGCAATAGCTCGAATAAAGAGTGAAATTGAGAATAGATTCCATGAACTGATTTCTAGCTTGAGAGAGAGAGAGGATCATGAGCGGTCTATTTCAAATCTGAAGGTAAAGCTGAAACGAACTCGAGAGACCATCGACTACTATTTCGAATGGTAGAGCACTTGTGAGTCAGTTCGATACTGGACGTTTACTAGTATACGATTTAAGAGGAAATTTCATCAGACAAATTGGAAGTGAAGCAGGGGCAATTTAGAATGTCCATACGGTATTGCTGTAACGAGTTGGATGGAGATATTTATGTTTGTGATAATGATAGCAATCATGTGCAAATCATAATAAAGTACTTTACGTACAAATCTCAGTTTGCAGTGAGTGAGCCACGAGACTTGAAGTTAACTAGTCAGCCATATACGTACTGTCTGCAAGCACCCCATTCATATTCACCTCAAGTACGTACATGTTTTGAAGAGCATCTCGGTTTCTATTGGCAAGCTTTTGCAAAATCCATTCGGATTCTGTATTAATGGAACTGGACAGTTCCTTATTTCTGATTTAAAAAAGTAAAATTATCTTATTTGACAAAAAGGTGCATTCCTCTACCAGCTTGACGGTACAAGAAATGTAGAATCGTAGTGATAAGTTACGAGGTCCTCTTCTCATATTCTGAGAAGTGTCTCCATCTTTCTACCACCCTCCCCTCCCTAACAATGAATTACATCTGTTTGTATCCTATACGCTCTTCTGTGCCTTTCGCTACTTTTCTATTATTTTGCTTATCTATATTTTAATAGAATTATTGTGCGTTTGAATTCTTTCATAGAATTAATCGTATTCGATACATTCTGTTCCACCTACGTAGATTTGTTGCTAAGTGGTTGAAGACGATATCAATTATATTGGCATTTAATAAACTGACATTCGCGATATCCCAACATAATTATAAGCACAGGTGCTTATCAATATCTGAGGTACTACTTCGTCTTATTTGAACCACAAACGATCTAAGCTTTTGTCTTATACTATGCTCTTGACTCTATATTTCAACTGTACTGACATTCCTCGTGACGATATGTTTTAATCATTATTTTGATCAGAAATGTGGAATTTTAATACAAATTCCACAATTCTGATCAAAGTATAGTCCCAAATTCCTCTATCATATTACAGTGACTACACAATACACTACAAAACACTCCCATACATTAGCCCCATGCTATCAGAATCTGCTCACGGGACAGTTCCCAACAAGCCGCCTCCTTCAGACAGCCAGCACAAATCTAGACACAGAGTGAGACACGACTCTCCTGACGAAGTGGCAGTGGATAGACAGAGCAAGAGTAAACCTGATGGGCTCAGATCAGTGAACTACTACCAGGTATCTCATAGTGCTTCAGCATTCAATTAATGGTTAATTTGGACAAAAACATTCCATCGCAAATAGCTATTTCTTATCTCATTCATAAAATGAATAATTATATTTTGGCATGTAGGAAGTTACTGTGTATCATGATTATGAATGCTTTTATTAGAAATGGGTGAATGGTTTGCTCCTATCTCAAGAAGTCGGACATGTAGATAACCTCATCACTGCATTCTCAAATGGAAAGTTCATTATCACACTCACACAGCTGATTATAGGAGAGAAAATAACAGGTGTGAAGAATGACCCTACGTATCTGAAGCAAAAGATAGAGAACACGCGAAAGTGTTTTGAAATTTTAGCTACTAAGGGCATAGAAATGCAAGGAGTTAGTCCAGAAGATCTTGTGAGTGGAAAGAGAGTAGCTATCAAAACGTTTTGTAAAACTCTTCAGAAGGAGGGAAAGAACGGTTCGATATCAACTAGCAAGTCCCTTGACCTAACTGAGGTAAAGATGCCTATAGGTCAACCTGGCGACCCGAGTCCTTACATGAAACTGCAGCAGAGAGTAGCTATGTCCAATTCCTTGAATGCAATCACATCAGAGAGTGGAGAGATAGGATTAAGTGGGGAAAATGATCTGAGCTTAGAAGAGATACAAATTGAAACCAAATCCGATTCTATCCAAACTGTCAGGAAGGAGAGTAGAGAAGAGAAAAGCGAGAATGAGAAAGATAGACAGGAGGGTGTTTCCAGCAGGCCTAAAAATCTTGAAATTCAAATTGAGAGCGAAGTGGGTAAGGCAGTTAAAAGGCGATCTCTGGAATTGCCTCCTCACCGCTCCTCAAATAAATTCCTCCCCAGCACCCCTCAGAAACCCGTCGTAACAACTAATTCGGAGGAAATCCTTAAGGATACTAAACCATCTCACAACACTAAACAGTTGGAAGATGTAAAGAACAAAATGTCTGAGCAAAAGGCAGAATCGAAAAGAGACGAAGAAGAAACTAAGTTACTCCGCTCAAAGATGAAAACCTCCAAAGAAGAGACAGGAGGGAGACATCTCCAATCCAAACAGAAGCGATACTCTCCTCTCGACATCACGAAGCTCGCAGGGAAACTGTTCGATGCTTTTAACAACTTCTCCCCGATTGAGGAGAATCTGTCCGAGCAACCGATGGAGGAATCTCTAACAGGAGAAAGCGAACTCCCTTTGACAGAGACTATAGAAGCTAGTGACGTCATCACGTCTGAACCTATCCCTCCTGTAGACGCGCTACCCGATTCGGCAGTGAAAGAGAGTTTGACAGTCCTACCTCCACTTTCTCTGGAGGATCTAACTCCAGAAGTGGGCGAGACGGCTGTGGAGAAAAACGCGAAACGCATTCTGCGTAAGAATAAGCGTCAGGCGACTGTGATTGAGTCGCGAGAAGTGTTGCAAGCTAGGGTTCAGAAAGAGGAAGTTACACAGGAAGATGAATCTTCACACCTTGATTCAAGTACGCCTGAAGAATTGCCTACTCACTCAGCGCAAGACTCAATCAGTTCTGTAGTGGGGAGTGAGGGTTTGGACAAAGCACCCGAAGCTTTAAAACATCAGAAGAGAGAGAAAACCGGCCTGAAGGTGAACCATAGAATCAGGTCTCTCTCCCCTCAGTACAACGAGTCTGGGATGACAGCTGCGCACTCAGTGGAAGATGTCTGGCAGGAGCTGCAGCGAATGAAAGCCACAGTTCGCACGCATCACTCTCTTGCTAACCGCTTCGCACAGGACTACCCAGTCATGCGGCGGTGCTTTGAGACACAGAGTCAGTCGGTGCGGAAACTGGAGCGCATCCAGCACACGCGAGGCCGTAACTCGGAGAAAGAGCTGCAAGACAAGCTGGCTCTGATGGAGGGATACCTGGTGCAGACCATGCGAGAGAACGCAGACCTCCGGAGCAAGGTCTGGGGACTGACGACCAGACTTACGCAGCTGGAAAAGTCGGGCGCCTCTTCGCGGCCCAGCTCCATTCTCAGCTTCAGTGACGTGCACCGGCGGGAGCAGATGAGCATTCAGGACATCTCCATGCATAAACGCGCCTTGAAACTTAAGAAGTTCTTTGGCGAGGAACCTCCGCCTCTCTTGGAGGAGATCCCCACCTCATTCACTCACGACGCGTCTAAGGAAGATGACGAAATTGTATAGTTCCAATCTACATGGCACCCCCCTCAATTCTAATTGAAATCCTACTCAATTGCACGCATCTTTGCTATAATATCACTTATTTTGACATCAAAATATTTATTTATTCTGAAATGTATTTTGGCTAAACTCTAGTTACAACTCGATCTTTGGAAATTAATAATTTTAATTAATCAAGCCGCAAATCCTATTTGTTATTTTACCTTATAAGGAAGTTTCTAGCACCTCATTAGATGGCTACCAGTTTTAAAGTCAGTGCACAGAAACAGGAGTCCCAGCTGAGTCAGACTGATTTCCATTCTCTGGGCCTGGAGGCGAACACTGTCCTGAGGGAATACCAGCTGGCGGGGGTTAACTGGATTGTGGACTGCTATAATAACGACCATGGGTGCATTCTGGGAGATGAGATGGGGCTGGGTAAGACCATACAGTCGATCGCTTTTCTGCTCTATCTCAGAAGCAAACTCTCCACTTTCTCCTTTCTTGTCGTGTGCCCACTCAGTCTCGTTCATAATTGGGAAAAAGAGATCGAAACATTCGCACCTGATTTTTCCATTATAACGGTAATAGGCGAGAAAGAAGTTCGCGAAAAAGCGCTAGCGAAAATCGTTCAATCGAGTTCCCTGGACTCAGTGGTGTTAACCACTCCTGACTACCTCCTGCGAGAGTCCGATTTCTCAAAGTTGAAATGGTCTTGCGCAGTATTCGATGAAGCACATCGCCTGAAGAGCCACGAGAGTAAGCTGTACAACGTCATCCAAACTCGCTTCACCATAAAGTTCCCTCTCCTCCTCACTGGCACCCCTATTCAGAACAACCTGCACGAGTTGTACACACTTCTCACCCTCCTCACCAAGCGCACATTCCCGCTGTCTCGAATTGAGGAGTTTGTGACTCAGTTTAAGACGGTGGTAGATAAAGATCACACAGACCAAGTTAGCGAGCTCCACACACTGTTAAAACCGTATATACTGCGCAGAACCAAGGACGAAGTGCTCTCTTCCCTGCCTAAGTGTAGTCAGGTGTACATCTACGCGCCTCGAACTGACCTACAAAAGAAGATATATCGAGCTGTCTTGCACAAGGATATTTCTGTGTTCGGAGAATCGGGAAAAAAGACGCGTTTGTTGAATGTCCTCATGCAGCTGAGGAAGTGCGTTAACCATCCCTATCTCTTCGACGGAGTGGAACCAGAGCCGTTCGAGATGGGAGAGCATCTTATCACCGCCTCAGGTAAGCTGCTGATACTCGACAAGATGCTCACACACCTGAAGGAGACTGGACACAAAGTGCTGCTGTTCTCTCAGATGACGCATGTGCTGGACATCCTACAGGACTACCTGACCTACCGTAACTTCACGTACGAGCGGTTAGATGGGTCTGTGCGTGGGGAGGAGCGCTACCTCGCTATCAACAACTTCAACCAGAATGAAGATACGTTCGTGTTTATGCTGAGCACGAAGGCCGGCGGGGTGGGACTTAACCTAACAGCGGCTGATACCGTGATCTTCTTCGATAGCGACTTCAATCCTCAGAACGACATTCAGGCTGCGGCCAGGGCTCATAGGATAGGGCAGCAGAAACCGGTGAAGATAGTCCGACTCGTGACCAAGCATTCTGTCGAGGAGATTATTCTACGGAGGGCGGCGAAGAAAATCGAGTTGACAGAGACCATCATAGAGGGGGGGCAGTTTGCTCTGGGGGTTGGAGATGAAGGTGTTGACAGGAGTAGTGTGATATCAGAGGTGTTAAAATTCGGTCTAGACAATCTACTCTCTGATGAGAAGGAGGAAGAGTCAGCTGTTGATATCGCGGAGTTGCTGGGGCCGAGTGAAGAGGGTTTATGGGTGGATAGGACCGCTAGCGACAGAGCGGAAGCAGTGGACACGTCTCAAGACGAGATTGCTAACATGTACGAGTTCGAAGGGGAAGATCTTTCCAAAGTTTCCAAAGAGAAAGACGACTCTGCATTCGATCAGCTGATGCAACAGTACCTGAGTTTGCAGACAGGCGAGAAGGCGGGATTGGGTAAGCGAGTGCTGAGGAGTGAGGAAGGGCCGCAAAAGATCACGAAGCCGCTGGAGCTGGTCATCCATAAGAAGCGAGTCCTGACGCCGGAACAGCTGGAGGCTCGGCGAAAGAAGCGTGAAGAAAACCGCGCGAAACGGCAGAAGCAGCTGGAAGAGAAGGAGCAGCGAGAACTTGAGGAAAAGCGCAGAAAGCAGTTGGAATTCTGGAAGAAGCATAAGTATACAACTTCCAACCTGTCTCTGAGCGAGTCAGAGGAGAGCTCGGAGAGTGGATCTGATGGGGAAGCGACTAGCGAGCCGTCTGAGAGTAGGATTAACTATGTGAAGGGTGACGTCACTCACCCTCCCGCTAAACACGTTGGCGAGCGCAATGCTATCATCGTCCACTGTGTAGACGACTCAGGCAAGTGGGGGCGAGGGGGCGTGTTCACAGCTCTGAGTAACAGGTCCAATCAGCCGGTGTCCGTGTACGAGTTGGCCGGGAGGATGTCCGACCTGGAGTTGGGACAAGCACACTTGGCGGGAATTGATGACCTACAGAGTCGAGACGCGGGGAAGGATTTCGCAGCTCTGATCGTATCGCAGCGAAGAGACGAGCAGGGCGTGTCTGGGGTTAAGCTGAGTGCGCTCGACGAGGGCTTGAAACGGGTGCAGAAAGCCGCCCTCCTGCACAAGGCCAGCGTGCACCTTCCCAGAATAGGCCACAGCACGCGCAACTTCAACTGGTACGGAACTGAACGATTGATTCAGAAGCACCTGGCCTCTAAAGGGATCCCAACCTTTGTGTACTACTTCTCTGCTAAGTCCGCTATCTAGTGCATTACTGCATGTTTATTTTTAGAGAGATAAAGATAGACGTACGTTCCTACCCATCTTGTTCTTTGATTGTAGTTTTTACTCTAAAATTATTTGAATAATTAGTGTGTGCACTCATGTCAAGTTTCAAGAAGAAGACAGGTTCCACTAAGTCTAAGACTCCCTCTCTGTCCCCTGGATGCAAACCCTCTATCCACAACAACCAAGTGGTTATTTCCTCCGGCGTGGCTTCCATTGACTTCCTGCTGGGAGGGGGTCTTCCCTTGGGGTCTCTCGTCCTCATCGAGGAGGACGAGTTGAGGACTTACTCAGATCTCCTCTTGCGCTATTTCGTCGGGGAGGGAATACTGAGCGGACATCAGACGATGGTCTGCACTGGGATGGGGGATTGCAGCGAATTTCTAAGACAATTGCCGGGTGTGGAAGTGGAATGTACCGGAGAGAACGTAGGACAGAGCAAAACTGACTCGAGCGGTGAGGAAACAATGAAGATAGCTCTTCGTTATGAAGCCTTGGAGCAGATTAACTCAGAGTTCACTTCAGCTATTAAATTCTGTCACACATTCGATCTAACACAGAAACTTGACTTTGATACTTTCATTAAACAGAACCCTTGTGTCACCATAATCAACACCAACTCACATTTAACACCCGTTGATACGCAGGCTAAAGCAGACAGCACGAATCCTTGTATAGAACCTTGCTACGCACAGTTGATCCAATCGATTCGAGACAGAATAAATCAATTGACTGGTGAGGCTTACAACGGAGTGATTAGGATCGCTTTACAACACCTCGGTTCGATGGCTTGGACAGATACAGGATCAGAAGGGTCGAAACAGTTCCTACAATTCCTTTACCAGGTCCGAGCCTTGACTCGCTCCTACCCCATCACGTTCCTGCTGTCCTATCCTCCTTACAACCACTCCCAGCTAGATCTGCATAGGATTAGACATCTTAGTGATGCTGTATACAGATTGGAATGCTTACAGAGCAGTGAAAAGGAAGTAAGCAGTCTCTTCTCGGAGTATCACGGCCTGTTTCACCTTGTAAAATTACCCAAAATCAACTCTCTCCAATCCTTCATTCCTGAAACGCTGAATTTCGGATTCAAAGCAAAGAGGAAACGCTTCATGATTGAGAAACTGCATCTCCCTCCCGAGCTAGGAGAAGATCCAAGAGAGAAGAAAGTGTCCGAAAATTCTCACCGAGGAGCTAAAATTGATAAGAAAATGATAGAATTTTAGTATCCATTAGCACGTCTTACTGGTTAAACACAACTATGGCGAATAATTAGATTAGGATTTCCATTAATTAGCTAAGATTGATGACTTCCTATCTTTTCATCTGTCTAGGAACGTTCAATTATGAATATTGAAAGGAAGACTTGTACGTTTCTATCGGCCATCTCTTCCCTCTACCAGCACACTCTCCCTCTCCTGTCTCAACAGATCAATCTAGAATGGGAACTGTTACAAGTGCCTAGCTCGAGTGGTAATAACCGGTGTAGGACACATTGTCCTGAATGTTACACTTCATTGGAGACTGGTGAGAACTGTAGCGTGAGGAGGAGAACTGCTAAAGAGCTGAAACTGTCTAGTTTCAAACTCAGATCCGTTGATCGAAACGAAAAAGTTGTTTTAGGGAAACGAAATACTTCCTACTGGACTATACCCTGTAGGATTTGTGGAATCTTGTTTATTGATTTGTCTGCTAAGAAAAGGATGCGCAAAAGGAAATATCATCTTCTGGGTAAAAACAGAAAATATTTGGGTCTAAGTAAAAAAGCGAAGAGGACACAATCCAAGAAAAATAGAGCGAAAATGGCTAGAATAGAGAGAACAAAGAGGAAATTAATAACCAAGAGATCCTTGCAAAATTCTCAGATGAAAGGGAAGACATTAGAAGATTTCCTTATAGAGTGTAACCTCAAGGTCGATTGATGATCCATTATCTGAATTATATATGTGCTTTATTCACTAGATTTCCAATTAACTGAATATTTGTCTGAGCTATTGTCACTACGCACGACGTACTTACTATACTATTGTTACTGTAATTAATCTGTGCAGTGAGTTGGTACCAGCAATTAGAATGGGTTCTGCTATCAGTTCCATGTTCAGCTTGGACGAAGTGAAGAGAATGGACCGCAGACAGTTAGTGATGCAGGTGCTCAATTTCGTCCTGATAGTCGGCAGCGCTCTCATGATCTGGAAGTCTCTCATGCTTCTCACTGGCTCCGAATCTCCGATCGTGGTCGTGCTTAGTGGAAGTATGGAGCCTGCGTTCTATAGGGGAGACCTCCTCATTCTTACTAACAAGGAGCATGAACCGATCCAAGTGGGAGACATCGTCGTATTCAAGATAAAGGACAGAGACATACCTATCGTGCACCGAGCCATAAAGCTACACGAATCAAAGGACGGGAAGGTCAAGTTCCTGACCAAAGGGGACAACAACTCCGTAGATGACAGGTCCCTCTACTCCCCCGGACAGATGTGGCTGCAGAGAAGTGACGTCATCGGTCGAGCTAAAGGGTACATTCCTTACATCGGTATGGTAACTATCGCAATGAATGATTATCCACAGCTCAAGTATGCAGTTCTCTTCATCCTTGGTTTGTACGTGCTAATTCACAGAGAGTAGGAGATCACGAGATGCTCTTACAAGTTAGATTATGTTTTATATTTGCTCTATAATGCTAAAGTTATAACTGAATATATTAAAAGAATAACTTCTAAACTTTAAATTTATACTTGTTGGATTTTGAAAATTTTATTTCGGTTAAAAAGGATCTTTAGAGATGGCCAAGTATATGGCGCCTGAGTTGAAGAAGCTCCTCCACTCGAAAGAGCTAGCGCAGAGGAGAGGAGACACGTCTGAGGAAGCCAAGCTGTGCAATGTTATTGGAGAGTTTCTGAAGAAGGACGGGAATCTAACTGGCGCCCTGAGGGAGCACGAGATGGAACTGCAGCTGTGCGAATCTATCGGAGACAAGATGGGTGTGGCGATAGCAAACCGCAGAATCGGGGAGTGCAAGAGCGAGCTGGGGGAGCATCAAGATGGTCTGAAACACCAGAAACTGCATCTCCGGATAGCGAAGAGCCTCGGAAACCTCTTGGAGGAGCAGAGGGCCCTAGCTACGATTGGACGCAACTGCTACCTCTACGCACTCTCTCTTCCAGAACCAGACAGCAGCAGAGAGTTGAAGTGCGCCAAAGAAGCGTTGCTAGAATCCCTAAACTGCTGCGATAAGCTGGAAGCTCAGAAGAGCTGTAGTGAGAGAGATCTGTGCGAGATGAAAGCCAGACTGTTCTCTAACCTGTCCAACTACTACGAGTATAAGGAGGAGCTCGTGCTGGCCAAGAAGTACTGTCGGAAAGCGATAGAACTCTCGAATAGTGCAAACTTCTGCTGCGCCAACTTCCACTTTTCTCTCGGCTCCATCTGCCTAACAAGTGCCGAGTACAGCGATGCTCTGACACACTTTGATTCCGCACTCAAGCTAGCACAGAGCGACGGAGATAAACCGATGCAGTCGTTTGCATTGGAACAGATGGGGACTGTGCTCGCCAGTCTTCGAGACTTCCATGCTGCTAAACACTCCTGGAAGCAGGCGCTAAAAGTCGGTGGAATCAGAGGCGAAGATAGGTCTACTCTGCAACAGAGCTATATGCTTGTGAAGAAGATGTTGATGTATTCAGAAAAGCTTAAAAGCATGGGTGAAGACAGTAACCGTAATAGGGTCGAATTGCTTGAAAAGCTTGGTGATACTGCTTGTAGCATGGAGCTGTATCGGGCGGGGGAATGCTACTATAGAGAAGAACTGCAGATGGCAGAGACGATCGGGTGCAGTAGAAGTAAGGTGGGGGAGATATTCTGCTCCCTGGCTGTGACGTACACCGACCTGAAGGAGTATGATAAAGCCATTCTCCATTTTGAGAGAGAGATTAAGAACTGTAAGGATGGAGTTAAGTGTACTAGTTTGAAGCTGTTAGGAGACTCTCATTTCGAATTGGGACATGAATTCACGGTTATTGACGCTGTATATGAGAGAGCAATGGAAGTAGCAGAGCGAGAGCACGACCTGAAATCTATTAGGGATGTGTGGGGATGCAAACTCAAGCTGTACCAAAGAGAAGGTGAGAAAATGGATCTCTAATTAAGGGCATGTTTAAGACGTTTAATTATACTTTAATAGGTCTTGATAGAAATATAATTAAAGCCAAGATGGAGCTAGAAGCGCTGTCTCATAATCTCGACAGTGGGGAGAGTGAGAGTGAAGAAGACTGCAACTCTAGACTGAATGAATTCGTCCTGAGTGATTCAGATATTTCAGAGGATGAGTTAGAAGATATCCTAAACTCTACTTCAACCGTCTCCCACGTCAGATATCCAAAGAAGTCGAACGTAGATCGTGTGAACGCCAAAGGCGAATCTAAGCTGCAACAAGCTGCTATTCTAGGTACGGATTTATCGGGTCTACGACAATTCGTATTCATCCATGGTCCAGTAATATTATTATTCGATTAACCTAGGCAAACTAGACATGGTGAATATTTTGTTGAAGCAAGGAGCACTCGTGAACATACGAGACTACTGCGGATGGACGCCACTTCACGAAGCTTGCAACTTCGGCAACTCCGATATAGTGCGAGCTCTCCTGGAGTTCGGAGCTAATGTGAATGACCCCGGGGGCATACACTGTCAGGGAATAACTCCGCTGCACGATGCGACGCTCAACGGACACTATGGATGTGTTAAACTCTTGATCGACTTCGGAGCAGACCCTCACTGGAAGAATAGTGAGAATTTGTCACCTATTGATGTTGCTAAGAAAGGGTTAGAAGAGTTTAAAGCGGAGAAGTGTACTGAAGAGGCACAAGAACGAATGAATAGGATCATACAGCTGCTAGAGACCTGTCCTGTGGTCAAACACCGTCCCAAGCAACCGCCCATTAACTTACTGCCTCAGAAGCGTCCTATCCTACGGAGTACTTCCCCGCCCCCTTTACTCCCAGAGCGAGCCAGTCCGGACAACACACAGTCCTGGCTGGTGGATGACAGCGAGTATAAATACAAGCGAGTTCGAATGTCTCCTCGCTTCAAGAATAAATCCAATTCAAAAGGATCAGCATCACATTCCTATGTCACGACTTCTGCTTGTAAGAGGAATAAGACTGGCATCTCTCACCGCCCAAAAGCTGCCAAACATCACAGAAAATCCCCCAAGCGTAGTCACAAGAGACTGTTGAACTCATTTCACGCTTCTAAAACCATTGAAACCCCTCAACCCAACCCAGGAACACATTCCAACTTTACTCTCCCGGCCACACAAGAAGACCTTAGTTCAGAATTAGAACTGTTTTTTGGCGCCACAGTGGCTAATGACCCGACCGATCTGGACGCAATAACCCCGCACAATCTTGATGAACCTGACTTATTAGAATTGGAGCTACCCTCATCGCCAACTCTGACTCCTCGAAACCAGTCTCCCGATCGCTTATCGAGCAACTACAGCCTCGCTAACGGCGTATCCACTCGCCTAGACGCCGTGACGATACAGGAAGTGAAGCGGGTTAAAGTTAGAATTGAGAACGACCAGATTAAGATTCCTTGCCACCCGGGGCAGACCATTCAGTGGCTGTGTGAAGAGGCGAGTGAGAGGTATAGCACGATCAGAGGAATCAGGCCGCTGTTACAGCTGACAGACAAGGAAGGAGCTCTTCTGATGCCGATGGACAAGCTATCTGAAGTGCTCTCTAACGAGGAGGAGGTCATAGGCCGTGTGGAGAGCTGGGACCTGCCTTCTCTGCGTGATAGGTACCAGCAGTACTGTGCTACACATGGAGTGACTCCCTGTCAGCGAATCACCACCCTACTCCCCAGCCTGGCCATAGAGAACGAACTGAATCTGTGTAACAGAATGCTTCCCACTCAAGACTTGATGGTCCTGTTCAAGTGTCTCTCCGCACAGCTCCACATCACTAGGATCGACCTCAGCAGCAACGTCGTAGGTGATGATGGGCTGAAGATACTAGGCAGTTCCGTCTGCAACCTCTCTGGCCTCCAGTTCCTCTCTCTGTCCTGTTGCTCCCTCTCGTGCGCGGGGATATCCGCACTGCTCAGTCAGATTGTAACGCAACAGACCGAGAAGAAACCGATCGAGTCGCTGGCACACTTAGACTTGAGTTATAACTTTATTTGTGGAGATGGAGGCAAGGCTCTCTCGCATTTCATCTCACACATACGTAACTTAGAAGTCCTCAAGCTGGACTCTTGCGGACTCAAGAACTGCACTGATTTCAATCACTTATCGAATTCCATTTCTACTCTTCCTCTCCTGAAGGAACTCTCCCTCGCCTTCAACCACATTTCTACCAACAACACGGCGGCTCTCGTAAAGGCAATGCAAAGAGATGCTCTTGTAAAACTCAACTTGTCTCATAACCACGTTATTTAGATCTAATTTATCGGATTGAAATCATTGATTCATACATTTACTATTCTTTTCAAGTAATAATAACCAAAGATATTTGCCATAAGAATAACGTACAGTTTTTTCCTGTGAGATTATAACCTATTTTACTGGGGTAGGGCGTTACCATTGCTTTCATAGACTAGAGTATGATTGAAAACCTCCTGCTACACCCCTCCGTCCTCCCCTACGCCGTAGCAGTCACGATTACTGTGCTTGTGGTGTATCTTGTCGCCAGAATTAGAGGATCCCGGAAGCCTATCCCTCTCATAGTCAGTCCCCCTCACGGCACCCCGCGTACCCTGGTGATCGGATACGGGACACAGACAGGAACGAGCAGAGTGTTGGCTCAGAATCTCGCTGCGCTCTGTGAGAAAGAAAACATTTCACACAGAATCGCCTCTCTCTCTTCCAAGGATTGTCCCAATCCAGATGATTTCCTCTCCCAGTGCGCGGGGGATGGTTCTATCTTGATCGTTATACTCTCGACTTATGAAGAGGGCCTCCCGCCTGAAGGTGTGAAGTGGTTCTGGACGTGGTTACAGGATGCCAGTCAGGACCATCGTGTGTCCAGGACGTTCTTGCGACAGCTACACTACTCTGTTTTCGGAGTCGGGCACTCCGTGTATGGCCCGGAAAGGTTCTGTCTAGCTGGCAGGCAGACGGACGAGTGGCTTGCCTCTCTCTCAGCCAAGCGCCTACTCCCCTTCAGCACAGGGGACCAGGACGTGAATGCCAGCCTACACGGGGGGGTGGAGCTGGATTTCAGTGCTTGGGGTACACAGCTCCTTAGAGCCTGTCGACCCCTGCTCAGTACCAGATCCACTCAGTTAGACACGTTCGATGAGACCGTGTTCGAGTCCAAACTAGCTGGAAAGGGACCTAGAACAGACACAGAGCTGGAATCGGACACCAGCGACTCAGAGCCTGAAATCGCGGACGTAGAAGACATGGGAGGGAGCATCGAGCAGTCAATCAAGTCCAAGTCCAAGTCGCCCCGTGCCATGCTCACCCCCCTGCTGAGACAGAGTCTGACCAAACAGGGGTACAAGCTGATCGGGACGCACTCAGGCGTGAAGCTGTGTCGCTGGACCAAGAGCATGCTGAGGGGAAGAGGGGGCTGTTACAAGCACACTTTCTACGGAATCGAGAGTCACAGGTGCATGGAGACCACGCCCTCGCTTGCTTGCGCTAATAAGTGTGTGTTCTGCTGGAGACACCATACCAATCCTGTGGGGACGGAGTGGAAATGGTTGATGGATTCGCCTGAAAAGGTGATAGATGGCTCAATTGAGAACCACCGGAAGTTGATCAACCAGTTCAAAGGCGTGCCTGGGGTGAAGCAGGAGAGGTTCAATGAAGCGATGGGGATACGGCACTGCGCGCTTTCTCTAGTCGGGGAGCCGATCATGTACCCAGAGATAAACGCGTTCATTGGAATGCTGCATGAGCGCAGGATCTCCTCGTTTCTAGTCACGAATGCGCAGTTCCCAGACCTGATCCACAGTCTCGTGCCTGTGACGCAGCTCTATGTGAGTGTGGACGCTGCGAGTGAGGAGAGTTTGAAGAAGATTGATCGACCTCTTTTCCGCGACTTTTGGCCCCGTTTTGTTGATAGCCTGCGGGCCCTCTCCTCTAAGGGACAGCGGACTGTGTACCGCCTGACCCTTGTGAAGGAATGGAATGCGGAAGAGATACAGGGGTACGCACGACTGGTCTCACTCGGCAAGCCCGACTTCATTGAAGTGAAAGGTGTCACATTCTGCGGAAGTTCAGATGCCAGTAGCCTAACCATGCAGAACGTGCCATGGCACGAAGAAGTCATCGGTTTCAGTCGCCTCTTAGCGGACTACCTGCCTGAATACGATCTCGCCAGCGAGCACGAGCATTCCAACTGCATCTTAATTGCACATCGGAAATTCTTCATTGAAGGACGCTGGTGCACTTGGATCGATTATGACAGGTTCCTCGACTTGGTGAGTGAGTACGATGCTCAAGACGACTCAACGCGATTCACGGCTATGGACTATCTGGCATTGACTCCGCCCTGGGCTGTGTTCGGGAATGTGATGCGAGGCTTTGACCCTGAAGAGCAGAGAGTGAGTAAGAAAAAGTTGAAGACCAAGGACACCACGGGGTGCTGACACCTTTATACCTCTCTAAGCCCAAACTAGTGAGTTCAGAATTATTTGTATTTCAGCCATTACATTGTGTTACTAATTTATATGTTTCCGTAGAGATGTGTGATGATAGAATTGCTTTTATCTGTGATTAGATTCGTATATAAATGTACACATTCACTGTGGCTATCGCGGCGGTGTTGATTCGCTGGTGTCTCTCTCTATGGAAGTATTCTGGAGAGTCGACTCCTCCTATGTTTGGAGATTTTGAAGCTCAGCGGCATTGGATGGAGATCTGCTACCACGTGTCTCCGTCCCAGTGGTACCTCAACTCGTCCGACAACAACCTCCTCTATTGGGGTCTCGATTACCCTCCCCTCACGGCCTACCACAGCTTCCTGTGCGGGGGAGTGGCTCATCGGATAGATCCGAGGTTCGTCGCGCTTGGTTCTTCACGTGGATTCGAGAGTTACAACCTGAAGCTATTCATGCGATCCGCCGTCTTGGTCTCAGACCTATTAGTGTATTTTCCCGCGACTATTCTGTACTGCCGAGCTTTCCTCTCTTCCTTCCCTTCCTTCCAGAGATCTCTTTTCCTCATCCTCTTGTTGCTACCGCCGCCCATCATCCTAATAGACTACTGCCACTTCCAGTTTAACGCTGTCAGCCTAGGCTTGGCACTGCTAGCTTACGTCATGATGGGTGGAGGCTATGACGTCATCGGGTGTGTGTTCTTCACAGCTTCTCTCAATTACAAGCAGATGGAGTTGTACCATGCTCTGCCCTTCTTCTGCTACCTACTAGGCAAGGCGTTTAGGACACGTTATCTCTATGTGGTTATGTACGCACTATCAGTCTGTATCACCTTCATTATAATCTGGTTACCATTTCTCCACTCATCTTACAGTGTGATACAAGTGCTGCACAGACTTTTCCCGTTCGAACGCGGCGTTTTTGAGGATAAAGTTGCTAGCATTTGGTGTGTGTTGGAGGTTCTGATCAAGATAAGAAGGTTCGTCCCACAGAATTACCTCATCTACACATGTCTCGCTTCAACTCTGATCGCTTTACTGCCTTCATCAATCCATCTCGTGAGAAAACCGACTATTCACAACTTGATGCTCGCGCTCGCTAGCTCCTCTCTCATATTTTTCCTCTTTTCTTTCCATGTGCATGAGAAGTCTATTCTTCTAGCGGTTTTGCCAGCCACTCTTCTCCTGCCCTACTACCCATACGCCATGACCTGGTTCCTCACAATAGCCACATTCAGTCTGTTCCCTCTTCTACACCGCGAAGGGAATATCTTGCCTGCTTTTGCAATGGCGATTCTCTTTTATCAGATCTGCAATACAATTCTAGTTAAAACCGAGACTACATCCAATAATATCAAGACTCTACACGCTTTCAGCATGTTAGGCTGTGTTCTGATTTCTCTCCTACCTCTTGGGCTTGCCCCACCCCCCAGCAAACCAGATCTGTTTCCCGTACTCAATGCTGTGTACTCGTGTTCACATTTCATAGGATTTCTAACCTATTTTCATCACTTGCAGCTTACCTCACACACACGGGGATATATCGGTGTAAATGGAGAATTAATTTTCAAGCGAAAGAAGCGTGATTGATTGATAGAGATAGAGAAATGTGTACTTTTAATTTTAATGGCCAATTAGTCACTTTTTTGAAGGGGCATAGAGTTTTGAATTGATTCTCTTTCTGAAGTTGTAGAATAAGCATCAAAATCTAGATGATTTTATCACATTCTAATTCAGTGGAATTGGGTGTGTCTGACTAATTATGTACTCTAACATATCTTGAATGACGTAAATCGTTTTTGAACAGACAGAACACTAATACAATTGTTTAAATACTAGATTTTAATAGTTAGGCAGCAAAAGAATTCTGAATTATACTGTATCAACATGGTAGAAGACCGTAGCTGGGCTCATTCTCTCGATTCCTGGATCGAGCAGCTGAACAACTGTCAGTACCTGGAGGAGAGTAACGTCAAGACGCTGTGTGAGAAAGCTAAAGAGATTCTATCGAAAGAATCCACAGTCCAGGAAGTGAAATGTCCAGTCACAGTGTGTGGAGACGTACACGGCCAGTTCTACGATCTGATGGAGCTGTTCCGTATCGGAGGAAACAGTCCGAACACGAACTACCTGTTCATGGGGGACTATGTAGACCGTGGGTATTATTCGGTGGAGACTGTGAGCCTGTTGGTTTCCCTGAAGACCCGGTACCCCAACCGTGTCACCATCCTCCGAGGTAACCACGAGTCCCGCCAGACAACCCAGGTTTACGGGTTCTATGATGAGTGCCTGCGGAAGTACGGGAATACGAATGTCTGGAAATATTTCACTGACTTATTTGACTATCTCCCGCTCACTGCACTGGTGGAGGGACAGATATTCTGTCTCCATGGAGGGCTGTCCCCTTCAATCGACACATTGGATAATATCCGTAGCTTAGATCGGTTACAAGAGTTACCGCATGAGGGTCCCATGTGTGACCTCCTGTGGAGTGACCCAGACGATCGATGCGGTTGGGGGACATCCCCCAGGGGTGCAGGCTACACCTTCGGACAGGACATCTCTGAAAACTTCAACCACGCCAACGGTCTCATGCTGATATCACGCGCGCATCAGCTCGTGATGGAGGGGTACAACTGGTGCCATGAGAAGCAGGTCGTGACCATATTCAGTGCTCCCAACTACTGCTACAGATGTGGGAACCAGGCAGGGTTTATGGAGCTGGACGATGTGCTCAAGTACACATTCTTACAGTTCGATCCTGCACCTAGAAGGGGAGAGCCATTCGTTACTCGTCGCATCCCCGACTATTTCCTGTGACCTTCACCCATTCTCAGAATTTATCTGTACTCTCGTATATGTTTATATATCAGGTGTTAGTATTACTTCTGAATTGAGTTTACCAGATTTTCATGTGACCAAACCAGGGCAACTTTATCAAACAACGAAGATAACCAATTGTAATCCTTTTTACTAACATAGTGTATATGTAGTGAAATTAATTATCAAATATTTTCTTACAAAAGAGAAAGTGTATGATGTTCTATAAACTATGCTTACTATTCCAGTGGGTCCGTTAATGCACAAAAGTTTGTGATCTAAAGAGAGATCATATATTTCCGTAGAGTATTGAGTTTATTCATGATAATCAGTCGCCAAAAAGTATTCTATAACGTGATCGAGATTCTCGTGAAAATCCTGGAGGATAATAATACAACTGTTTAATACGGCGCAAATTTTAATAATTAGACAACAATAAAATTCTGAACTGTATCAACATGGTAGAGGACCGTAGCTGGGCTCATTCTCTCGATTCCTGGATCGAGCAGCTGAACAACTGTCAGTACCTGGAGGAGAGTAACGTCAAGACGCTGTGTGAGAAAGCTAAAGAGATTCTATCGAAAGAATCCACGGTCCAGGAAGTGAAATGTCCAGTCACAGTGTGTGGAGACGTACACGGCCAGTTCTACGATCTGATGGAGCTGTTCCGTATCGGAGGAAACAGTCCGAACACGAACTACCTGTTCATGGGGGACTATGTAGACCGTGGGTATTATTCGGTGGAGACTGTGAGCCTGTTGGTTTCCCTGAAGACCCGGTACCCCAACCGTGTCACCATCCTCCGAGGTAACCACGAGTCTCGTCAGATAACCCAGGTTTACGGGTTCTATGATGAGTGCCTGCGGAAGTACGGGAACCCTAAAGTCTGGAAATATTTCACTGACTTATTTGACTATCTCCCGCTCACTGCACTGGTGGAGGGACAGATATTCTGTCTCCATGGAGGGCTGTCCCCTTCAATCGACACATTGGATAATCTGCATAGCTTAGATCGGTTACAAGAGGTACCGCACGATGGTCCCATGTGTGATCTCCTGTGGAGTGACCCAGACGATCGATGTGGTTGGGGGATATCTAGGAGTGCTGGGTACACCTTCGGACAGGACATCTCTGAAAACTTCAACCACGCCAACGGTCTCATGCTGATATCACGCGCGCACCAGCTCGTGATGGAGGGGTACAACTGGTGCCATGAAAAGCACGTAGTGACCATATTCAGTGCTCCCAACTACTGCTACAGATGTGGGAACCAGGCAGCACTCATGGAACTGGACGACGTGCTCAAGTACACATTCTTACAGTTCGATCCTGCACCTAGAAGGGAAGAGCCCCTCGCCACTCGTCTCATCTCCGACTATTTCCTGTGATTTTGCACGCCTATACGGGGGGGGGTTTCTTTATTTTTTAAGGGGGGCACAAATTTCCTGGAAGCTGACAACATTTGTTTTATAATGTGCCTAGATTTAAGTTGTATACATATACAACCAGCATATACTGCGTGCTAAAATAAATGGAATATATATTTTTTAAAATAATTAGTAAACTATTATGACTCAGGCTTGAGAATCCTTACAAGGTTCATATAATTTGGAATTGATTCTCTTTTGAAGTTATGGAATTAGCATCGATACTAGTCTCTTGACTCTATCACATTATAATTCAGTGGAATTGGGTGTGTCTGACTAATTTCTGTACTCTAACATTTCTTGAATGACGTCAATCGATTTTAACAGTCTGAACTCATAATACAACTGTTTAAATACTGCCCAAATTTTGATAATTAGACAACAATAAAATCCTGAACTAGATCAACATGGTAGAAGACCGTAGCTGGGCTCATTCTCTCGATTCCTGGATCGAGCAGCTGAACAACTGTCAATACCTGGAGGAGAGTAACGTCAAGACGCTGTGTGAGAAAGCTAAAGAGATTCTATCGAAAGAATCCACAGTCCAGGAAGTGAAATGTCCAGTCACAGTGTGTGGAGACGTACACGGCCAGTTCTACGATCTGATGGAGCTGTTCCGTATCGGAGGAAACAGTCCGAACACGAACTACCTGTTCATGGGGGACTATGTAGACCGTGGGTATTATTCGGTGGAGACTGTGAGCCTGTTGGTCTCCCTGAAGACCCGGTACCCCAACCGTGTCACCATCCTCCGAGGTAACCACGAGTCTCGTCAGATAACCCAGGTTTACGGGTTCTATGATGAGTGCCTGCGGAAGTACGGGAACCCCAATGTTTGGAAATATTTCACTGACCTATTTGACTATCTCCCACTCACTGCACTGGTTGAGGGACAGATATTCTGTCTCCATGGAGGGTTGTCCCCTTCAATCGACACATTGGACCATATCCGTAGCTTAGATCGGTTGCAAGAGGTACCGCATGAGGGTCCCATGTGTGATCTCCTGTGGAGTGACCCAGACGATCGATGCGGTTGGGGGATATCTCCCAGGGGTGCAGGGTACACCTTTGGACAGGACATCTCTGAAAACTTCAACCACAACAACGGTCTCATGCTGATATCACGCGCGCACCAGCTCGTGATGGAGGGGTACAACTGGTGCCATGAGAAGCACGTAGTGACCATATTCAGTGCTCCCAACTACTGCTACAGATGTGGGAACCAGGCAGCACTCATGGAACTGGACGACGTACTCAAGTACACATTCTTACAGTTCGATCCTGCACCTAGAAGGGGAGAGCCACTCGTCACTCGTCGCATCCCAGACTATTTCCTGTGATGCCATCGCATTCTCACACCTCTATCTGTACTCTTGTGTATGTGTATTTATATATTATCTCAGTTAGGTGTCAAGCTAGGGTGTTGCGGTCAGTGCATGCTATATTACTCCATAGTACTACTCCCTCTGACTGATACTTACTCTCTTACAGTGTGAATGAAATGTTAGGTCTTGTAGTGCATTTTACGCTGTGTTTATTTTAATTAATAGCATACATACTCACATACAATCAGTCCTGCTTCCTTTATTTTGAAAACAATAATTATCCGTGTTTCTCTACTCTAGCTGCCATGGCTTATACTAGTTTCAGTTATAACCAACAATCCCAACAGCCTTACAACTCACAGCCCCCAATCCCAGTTCCCGTGTACAGCCCAACCCCAGGTTTCGACCCCAATTCCAATCCTGCATACTCGGATCCGGCGCATTATTATATTCCTCAACCTCAGCCCCAAACTACACAGCAGTTTGCACCGCAGTATCCGGAGCAGCAGCCACCGTTCCAACCCTATCCAACTCAACAGCCTGGATTTCCAAACACACAGAGTTATGAGTTTGACTATCAGCCCGTTGCCCCGGCACAAACCTACCCGCAGTCACAGACCTCTGACATGTTCATCGGACAAATGACCTCCAACCTCACCTCAGGTGGTACCTTGGCTGCCACTGCTCTCCAGTTCGCGCCCTCGTTGGCTGCGACCGCTAGCAAGGAATTCATTGACCAAAATCTTGGCACGTTTCAACAGAGCAAGAGTGTGTACAAGAGCTACTGGGATGTGGACACGAGTTATGTGCTGAGAAAACTGTTCTACCTTCTGTTCCCTATAAACTCGAGCAGCATGCAATCCAGTGGGTTCTCTTCCTTCCCGACACAAGGAGACACTTCCCGCTCCCTCAACAGCCCAGACCTCTACATCCCGTCCATGTCCCTCGTGACGTACATCCTCATGGTCGGGTACGTACTCGGGACGCAGGGCAGGTTTGCACCTGACCTGTTAGGAATCACGGCTAGCTCCGCTTTGGTCTGGCTTGCAATAGAGCTGTGCTGCTGCCTGCTAGCAACCTACTTGATCGGAATGTACTCCGCAGGACTCTGGCATAAACTCTCCGTGCTGAGTGGGTACAAGTTCTTCTACATGGTGTGTTGCATCGGAGTGTTCGTTGTATTTGGTTCATACGGGTACTACATTAGCTTCCTAGCGACTTCGCTCTCGAGCGTTATATTCTCGGTACAGAATCTCAGGGCTATTATGAGGGACCAGACTTCAAGTAACGGCTGGTACCTTATGCTGGCAATCTCCATTCTACAGCCCCCCATGGTGTACTGGCTCACCTGGCATCTTGTGCACTACACTCAATGAGAATTAGTCAGGTCTTTTAATTAACCTTATTTGTATGAGAATTCATTAGGTGTGGCAATTATTCTTTTAGATATACTCTTGATAAAAATATTAGTTGACTAATCTCATTGCTGTATTGGATGTCATAAAACATTGATATTTATTCGTATCGTTGATGGGAGTTAGGAGTTCTATGAGCAGCTATCGGTTGAAGAGGAGGTTCTGTTACGGTGTATTCATATTGTGTACCTTGTCTTCGTGCTTCCTCATCTCTTATGCCTTTTGGCAACAGTCAATGAACTCTTGGAAATCAAAGTATATCGAATTGGAAGAAAATTTCACAGAGCAAATGCTAGTACAAATTTTGGAAAATCTATCTGATGACCAACACATGCACAGTGGGAAGAGAAGAGAGCTGATAGAGAGTATTACGCAGTGGCAAGTGGAACAGGACAGATTGCGGCCTGTTATTTTCGTTGGAGGGGTACCGAGGAGTGGAACTACCCTGATGCGAGTTCTTCTCGATGCACACCCGAATATCTCGTGTGGCCAAGAAACCAGAATAATCCCTCGCATTCTGAAAATGTACTCGAACTGGGGAAAGACTGACAAAGAGGCCGAGAGACTGAATGAAGCGTCACTAACGAAGGATTCGCTGAATAGAGTGATGAGTGCGATGCTCATGCAGATATTCCGCGAACAGATAGAAACAGTGTCTGAATTCTTCTGTAACAAGGATCCATTCAACCTCGCCCACATCCACGATCTAGATAACATCTTCCCGAACTCCAAATTCGTGCTAATGATCCGCGATGGCAGAGCTGTGACACACTCGATTGTAGACAGAGGTGTGACGATTTCCGGTCTGGATATCGAAAGTTATGAGAAGGTTCTACAATTCTGGAATTCTGCTTGTGAAGGGATGTTGAAGGAATGTACTCAGATTAATCGCAAACACCAAGATAATCGCTGTATAAAAGTGTTTTATGAAAACTTAATTCTCAACACAGAAACAGAGCTCAAACGTGTGTTTGAATTCCTGGCGATACCCTGGGACAGTAGGATCCTTCACCATGAACAGATGGTGGGGAACGGAGACATAAAACTATCGAGGTTAGAACCTTCTACCAAACAGGTCTCTCAAGCCATCTACAACGAATCTCTCTCAAAATGGAAGTCCCAAATACCTTCAAATGTCCTCACACAAGCACGCCAACTGGCTCCTCTCTTGGCCAAACTTGGCTATGCCTAGCTATCCCATCTGACACTTGTTTATATGAATATTATTGTATAACAGTTGTATATTACATATCCGTATTTGTAACTGGTTCCTGATAATTCGGTTTAATACGCGCTGCTTCATAATAACCAATCTATGAGTATATCATAGCGATAAGATGAATTTATTTAAAAAGACGAAAACAAAAATCCACTTCGCTACGCAGGGCGGGTCTGGCACGGTGCTAGGCACCTCCAACGAATCTGACAAGGGAACAGCTTCCCCTCCTCCCATCACGTCTCAACCCACACACAAGACGTACGTTATGGAGAACCCATTCATTCAGGTTCTAATAATGCTGTAATGATGAATGATTTTATTCCATTCTAGACAAAGCAGCTCTTCGCGGACGTCAGGAGTAGCTGCTATCTCTCGTTTCGATTCCAAATCTTCCCAACAGCCCCGGCCTGCCTCCTCCAGCGGTCGAGGGGGAGGGATGCTGAGTGAGGCTCGGCGAGAGGCAGACAGAGATAAGACTGGATCGACTCGAGCGAGCTCCATCGACTCGACTGCTGTGAAAGTTGCTCAGAAACTGACTGAGGATGAGATCATAAAAGCTCTCTCTTCTCCGGACTCCGCTAGAGTCATAGTAGACTGTCCTGTTACAGGTATAGCCTAACATCTTATGTTACAGTACCATAGCTTCCAGCTATGCTCTACCATAGAACTGAATTTGTAGTTGTTGTTGGTTTATATTATTGAAGTTGGATGTCTGAGGATTCGGAATTGACTCATCGTGTTAAGCACACTCGGAAATTTGAACTGGAGAAACCGATTCCAGATGTCACCCCGCCCAAACCAACAGTTTCCTGTTGCTCTGTGTTTCTAATAATTTTGATGTCTTTATTTGTTACGATGGTTGCAATTGTCCTCGTATTACCTTCCCACATCTCGCCTACCCCCTATGTCATCTCGGACAATCCTCCTGAATTCGACCCTAACCTCACGAAGATAGTGAAGACATCTGAGAAACTGAAGGTCCCTGGGTGTGAATGCTTTGCTGTGGACTCAAAGGGTTTCATCTACAGCGGGACACTGAATGGCCTCGTTGTCAAAATAAGCCCTGACTTCTCTACCGTCACTCCGATAGTGAGAACTGGGCCTGCTCCAGTGGATAGTGTGGAATGTAACACCTTGGATGAGGGATACCTAGAGGAGTGCGGTATCGTGCTTGGGGTAAGCGTTTTGAATGACGATACACTCCTCGTAGTTGACGTGTTGCACGGGATATTTTCAGTCTCTATTAACCGGAAGTCTAAAACGCAACTGCTAGATCTGAAACACCAACCAGACTACTTGAAGAAGACGATCGGTCTCCCTAACAATATCGTAGTACTACAAGACGACGGGGCATTCCTTTTCTCTGATTCCACTTCGAAATTCTCTTTTAAAAATGTAGCCTTAGCCGTTTTCGAGCATGGGAATGACGGCATAATCTACCATTATGACTTATCCACGCAGAAAATAACAGCTTTAGTTTCGGGTCTCCACTTTCCTAACGGGGTAGAACTTCACAGAGATGGAGAGTCCGTTTTGATATGCGAGTTCAACATAGCGCGTATCACTCGGTTCTACTTCAAAGGCGAAAAGAAAGGAAAGAGAGAAGTGTTCGTTGATAATTTGATAGGAACTCCCGATAACATACAGCGATCTCGACAGGGCGGATATTGGGTGGCGGTACCCATGATCAGAGAGTGGCCATACATATCCGATATTGTGCTAAAGTACCCTTTCATTTCTAAGTTATTCGCTAAATTGATTTCTTCTGACTTTTTGCGGAGCACTACCAAGGCACAAGCTGGTCATTTTGGCCTGGCAGTGAGACTGGGGGAGAATGGAGAAGTTTTGGAATATGTATTTGATCCAAAAGGAGAGCATGTTTCTGTTGTGACGCATGCCCTGGACCTCTCTGATGGTTATCTTTATTTCGGTACCTCAGCAGAAGAACATCTAGTCAGGACCAAGTACCCCATTTTGTAAATACTAGGATATTTGCATGAAAATACGACTCTTGTTATAGTTTGATTATTATATTTGTACTGGGATTATATGACACTGTGTATTATGATGTTTCTACGTTACGAATACGCGTGTAGGGAAGACGGTTAATTATGAACAGAGGCTGACACACCTCCAGAACACCCTCCAAGATATGTACCTGCAAGAGCCTCTCTACGCGTCCTGTCTCATGGTGCACACGCTAGGAAGCAACTGTCCTACGACCACACACCTCGTGGGGACAAGCAGTGGCCTTAGCGAGACAGACAAGATTTCAGCTTGTGTAGAGACACTCAGCAAGTGCCTGCGGAAAATCATAGAGCAGCCTGATGAGGAGAAGTATAGGAGCATCCGCTGTGAGAGTAAAGCTCTTAAAGAGAAGGTGTTAGAAATCGCAGGGGCTGAGCTGTTCTTACAAGCAGTAGGGTTTGTGCAGGAGCACAGAGATTTTCAGGTAAGACTTGTAATGTGTTAGAAATCAGATGTCTAACCTCGATTCTTTGTAAAGGGAAAATCAGAACTGTTCTATGTGCTTCCCAAACCTGAACAGAAAAAGGAAACTTTACCACCGGAAGCGAGCGGTGATGCAGAACAGCTGATCGCAACGGACGGTATAGCACCTGCACCGAGTGAATTGGGTGCTTGTAAAGTAGAAAGTCCTCTGATCGATGTCAGTGAAGAGAATGTAGTGAATGAGGCGGAAACTCTCACCACAGCTCTCGATCTGTTAACAAAGGTCACACCCATTCAGCTTGCACTGAATAGAGACGTGCAAGTGTACCGCGCTAGCAGCTCTGTGCAGAGATTCCCAGACCTCCCACCTTCATTCTACATCTTGAAGTCGGAAGAAGTTAAGAAGGAGTACTTGCAGAAGAAGGAGCAGGTGGAGATCAACGAGATGTTGTTAACACGTGCTCAGCGCGAACGATTGGACCGTCAAGCCAGTAGGCAGTATCAGTTCTGCGTGATTAGGGTTAAACTGCCTGAGGGTATGGTCGTTCAGGCAACTTTCAGAGCGAGAGAGAAACTGACGCACCTCCACACTTTCATCAGCAACTCTCTCAGAAATGAAGCCACCATATTCTCACTGTTCCATCAAGGAGGAAAGAAGCTAGATACGATGGCATTGTCTCTGCAAGAAGCGGAGTTAGTACCGGCTGCCCTTGTTAATATGAGAATCGAAGGGGAAGTTGGGAGAGATTCAATTCTCAAACCTTCTCTGCTGAAAAACATAAAAAGATTGTCATAGATCTATCCTGAATTGATTGCTACAGTTGAATTTATTCTTGTCATTTGAGTCCTATTAATTACCCCACTTCCCATTGCTGTATTTATCATATTTAATATCATTCATCAACTAATTGCCTCGAACGCGATGTTCTTCGCTTAACCATAAAGATTTCGCGATTTAAGGACTACCCTGGGACTGCCACTAGTATTTTTTTGCTGTCTCAATGTTTAGGTGTTGATATGTTTTCTGATGCGGATTTTGAAACAGTTAACATTCCTTCAAGTTGGAAACAAGAAAAATCAAAAGAGGATCGTTCCTCCCAGACTCCTGCCACCCTCACAGTGTCCAGGGAGTGCAGTCCCACCCACAAGTCCGATGTCACCTGTCAGACCGATCAACCAGAACCGCCCCCAGGAATGGCAGAGGATACCAACCCTGAAGCTACATTGGCCTTCTTAAAACGAGTAGAACCGGAAGTGACAAAAATACTGAAACAGAATCAGCTGAGTCATGCTTTCGACGATTACAACGTGACATGGAGGAGCACTGAGAAGAAGACTGAGCCTCTCTTCACACTGGAGCAGAGCCCACCTCCTGATTCAGAGCCTGACATGCCAGTGACGTCATTGGCATGGAGCGCTAAAGGCAATGTGATCGCAGTCGGTTATGGGCGATTAGATCATCAAGATCTCTGCTGGCACAAGTCCTTCATTTCAACTTGGAACCTAGACAGACATTCAGCCGGAGAAGTCAAGCCTGACGAGTCTGTAGTGGTGGAAAATTGTGTGATCTCACTAGCATTCCATCCCGAGAGGGCTACGTTGCTAGCTGGCGGTCTGTTCAATGGGAACATCTACGTGTGGGATCTGAGCGCGAGCGATGAGCAGAGAATCGCCAGCACAATGTTGGTCTACACTGGCCACACTGACCCTGTCAACCAGATTGAGTGGGTGGAATCTGCAAATAAGTCTCGACTGAAGAACTACAACCTCCTGAGTGTAGGGGGGGAGGGGCTGATGATTATTTGGGAGCTAGATACCGTGAAAGGCACGCTCGATCCGATATTCACATGCACACTGACTACTTCCTGCATTCCTAAGAGCATTCGCGTTAGCAAGGGCAGACCGCAGGATGCTCTGGGCATCACCTGTGCTGCTCTATCCCGCGAGGACCCCAAGGTGTACCTCGTGGGTACAGAGAGTGGAAACGTGTTCAAGTGTTCACTCCATGGTGTGCCTATGGGTAAGAATGAGAAAGTGGTGTCAGAAAACGTCGTCACAATGGTATACACACCGCATGTCGGTCCTGTATACTCCGTCTGTAGCTCTCCCTTCCATAGGAACCTCTTCCTCACCTGTGGCATTGACGCTACTCTGTGCTTATTTTCAATGTTAGACCGTAATCCAGTGTTGGTTATCGACGCCGAATCCCTACACTACATCCTGAGTGCGGAGTGGTCTTATGTTCGTCCTACAGTCTTCATGTGTACAAACAGTATAGGAGAAATTCTAATATTCGATCTGTCTCATTCACGGCTTAAACCTGTTCAGAAACTGACCGCCAACTCGAAACAGAGTCCCGTGAATGTGGTGAGGTTCAATAAGTCGCGCAGACAGCTGATGGCGAGTGGGGACAGGGGCGGATCCGTGGTGGTGTGGGAGCTTAGCAGTGACTTGTGTAACTTAAAACCGAACGAACAGAAAGTATTGGAGCGTATCGCAACAGAGACTCCAGATTTGGATTATTAAGTCATTAGATTCCATAGAACATATCACTTATGTTATCAGAAATTTATTTACAATTTGATTTTATATACTTTAGCTATTCTAATGAACAAACTTCCGATTATGTTCCGCACCTGTATGCGCATCACTAACATCCTTACACCTAAATCCTCTTTCTCTGTTCGCACGAATTCTACTAATACCCCTACAGACACGCCTCCAGGAGTTTCCTTCCAAGATATCGCCACAGCTTTGGATTTTCAAGGAGAAGAGAAGGGCAGCAGTCAGACGACCAACTCTCTCCCTCTCCCCACTTCTGTGCCCAACAGTTACATGAGAGTACTGAAGATACTCCAGAACACGAACAAGCTGTATATCCAGGTCAGCAGACACAACGTGATAGCCACACTCACAACTCCTATCGGCAAGCCACTCACTTGGGCCTCGTGCGGGATGGTGGGATTCAAAAATGCTAGGAAAAGAACAGAATTTGCATCTACCACAGTTGGACGGTGCATTGGAGAGAAGACTTTAGCTTTAAAAATTGAAAACGTGCATCTCAAGGTTAAGGGCCTATACCTCAAGAGAAGGATAGCAACTGTGAAAGGTATCATCGAATCGGGCGTGAACATCATAGCCATCACTGAAAACAACAGGCTACCCTTTGGAATGGGTCCCAAGCCACCCGCCAGGAGATCGCTATAGGATATTATCGATTTATTAATTATTTACAATTCTTACGTTAACTGAATTAGAATGGGAATTGGGTGTCGCGACATAACTTAGAACCAGAACCAGATGTATTAATTCTGCATTGTAAAGGGTTGTGTTGTTAGCATGCTGGGTCAAGGGCGCTACGAAGGAGAAAATAAGGATCAGGTTCGACACGGCGTAGGCGTGTACTACTACCCGAACAAGTTCTTCAAGTACGAAGGCGAGTGGAAGAACGGAAAGAAGCATGGGACCGGTAAACTGATTCTAGGAGACGGTGGGTACTATGAGGGTGCCTTTGTTGAAGGAGAGATAGAAGGGAATGGTGAAAGAGTGTACGGACACTCCGGTGCTAGGTATGTGGGACATTTTAGCAAGGGGGAGAGGCACGGTCTGGGGCGATACGAGACGAGTGATGGGTCGTATTACGAGGGTAATTGGTTCTATAACAAGAAAGAAGGGTTCGGAAGCAGTCAGGCGGCGAATGGGACTGTGTATGAGGGGGAGTGGCATAACAATATAAAACATGGAGAAGGCATGCTGGTATTCCCTGATGGGAGTAAGTATGACGGATGTCTCGTTAATGGATTGCGACACGGGCATGGACGTTATGAAATGGCGGATAAATCTGTGTACGAAGGACAGTGGAAGAATGAAATGTTCCAAGGGGAAGGAACTCTGACACACCACTCTGGCATCGTGAGGGTATGTCCATGGGTGAAAGGGAAACCGTTCAGTAATCCGTCTGCGTTCATGTTTCAGTCTAAAAAGCATATCCGTCTCGATCACGGCAAACCGTTCTCTTTCACAGTGGCTGTTGTGGATGAGAAAGGGGATATCTTCGAAGAGGAAAGTGGGAGGCTGGTACAGCTCAAGGTTTCGCGGAAGGTGAAGACGGGAGAAGAAGACTGGTTCAATATGCTAGTTCGTAAGACCAGTGAGAGCGATGAGTTTGTCCATACAAGTAGATCGACCCCGAACACTCCTTTCTCTAGTTCTTGTGACTTGGAATTAGAGAACTATTTGGAAGACATAGAAACACCGTTTAAGCAGGCCTGTCCCATTCCAACCGTGAAAGGAATTGTCTGCTTTAAGAACGTCTACCTTCCTACCTTTCCATCTGACGTCAAAGACAAAGCATTCAACAAACTGAACCAGGCAAAGTCTCTGATAGATAAAGTGATCTTATTCGAGAATTCAGCAGCGTTTTCAGAAGGAGACGAATGTACGGAGACAACGTCTGAGTCTAATCTCAAGGACGGTAAGGCTAAATCAAGGAAATTGCATCCTCTGAGGCAATCTGAGAATCGGAGAAACCAGATGCGGACAGAAGATAACACGAGGACAAGTATGAGCAAACCGACGAACAGATCTAGCAAAACAGCTGCAGAGGGAGGGAAAGTGCCGAAATTTGCATTATCTGAAGATTTGTTTATCGGGGCTTTTGATGTAACAGAAAATCCTTTCGCACTCCAAATTCCACTCAAAAAGCATCCAGTCTATTCCGGTACACCTTCAATAGTCAAGCTTGTGAAGTGATCCGAGTCACAAGGATATTATCTGGACACAGCGTAGAGGGCTGTGGGCATTTGACTAGATGCCTACTCTTTATTATATCATATTACGGATAAATTGTTTCAAGATATCTTATATTAACGATTAACTTTTTAACCATTTATATTGGGAATTATAATAATTCGTGCGTAGTTAACTATTATTAGCCATAATGAGTGAGGAAATGTACACGGAACTTCCGGCTGACGGTGATCCAGGATTCGAAGTTTACGAGGAGCTCTCTGCTGAAATGACTGGAGGAATTCAAAACGCGAAACCACTCGCTGCAGCTCCACCTGTTCCAGAGACGAGACGCCCCCTCCCGCAAGCCCCTACTGTCCCGGACAGGAACCCAGGCCTCAAACCCCAACCTGTCACAGGCGGCGGAAAGTCCAAGTTCTACGATCAACCGTCTCCTCTTCCCCAACGTCGACTGCCTCAGGTACCCCCTGCTATTCCCACAGGAAAGGCCCCAGAAGCTCTCAGGGTTTCGGATGCGTTCCAGATATTCATCCACTCCAAGAAAACCGGCAGCTCCAAATCTCGGTACTCCACCCCCTGGGCGAAACGTCCAGACCCCAGCGGCCAGGATGTTGAGTTTCTTCCTCTACAGGGAAACGGAGTTAATCTTCCTTTCGTCCCACCATGTATCCTTGTCAAGATGCCACAGGGCACAGAGATAGACACGGGGAATTACCTGCGGCTCTTCATACCCCCCGCCTCAGCCTCCCAACAGCCGCCACCCAAGGCGACAACTGGCGCCCCCCTACCACAGTCTGCAAGTGCGGAGGCTGATGATCAATCTCTCCTGTACGATGAAACAACTCTGCCCGCCGAGGATACACAGCCTCAGGACACCTACGATGACGTCATTCAGAGGCCAGAGCCCACCGTGACTGTCCCTAATTCTGAACCTGAACTCACGTATGATGACGTCACGAATGTGACAGAGAATGGAATGCCTCTGAAAGAGGACGAATTAACTTATGATGACGTCATTCCCAAATCGAAGCCACCAACAAAGTAAGTCATTATCATTCTATTCGCAAAACTAAAAGTACGTATTTAGGCCTGTTTCGTGCCAGGTTGATTCACGTGCCAGATTGATTCACTTGTATTAATGGACCATGGACACTGTAGTGTCGTGCCAGATTAATTCACTTGTATTACTGAACCATGGATGCTGAGTTACCGTACCAGATTGATTCATTGTTTGTGTAATTATGTGATACGAACAATATGCATTGCTTACACAGTATCTGCACTTTATGAGGGAGTTACTGTATGATAATTATCACATTTTCGCATACGCAGCTAGTAATTCCGAATTTATTCAAAGGATTATCTTTCAAGGATTGGAATTGGTAAGCATTTCAACTACGTAGTTTCTGAAAATGGAATAATATTTGATTTTTATTCGTTAATCACTTATGCTGTCATACAAAGTTTGAATCAATCTGGTACGGTAACTCAGCATCCATGGTTCAGTAATACAAGTGAATTAATCTGGCACGACAATACAGTGTCCATGGTCCATTAATACAAGTGAATCAATCTGGCACGTGAATCAACCTGGCACGAAACAGGCCTAATGCTAAGTGTTTAGGAAAGTTAGGTTTTTGTGATATACGAGTCAGCAACCCTATTTGTTAGCCAGCGGGTCCATTGTTATCACAAGTGCGATGAAATCCTCATCCGCTCCTTCTAACTGGTGTTGACACTTCTCTTTCACGAGCAAGCTGTTTTGCCTCTTCAAGACAAACTCTTCAGCAACACCTCCCTCTATCTTGATCTCTATCCTCCCCTCTCCCTCTAGCACCCATATGTAGACTTCTCTTCCTGCCTCAGTTAAGTTAGGACCGTACTTGGTACCCTCCCCCTTCACTACCTCTACTCTGAACTCTCCTGTACTGAAGATGCATGTAGTGTTGTCTTGTGAACTTTTGAATTCTGACAGGAAAGTCTTCAGTGTGAGAGGAGCTGCAACTTCCGTTGTTACATCCAGTTTGAAAGGTGGGTCTTGGAACACTTTACCCGCTGGAAGAATTCCTGTCTTGTGTTCTTCTGATGCAAAAAACTCTTTGATGACCGGAGCTACGTGAAATGCAGAGTTGAAATAGAATTGATTATCTAAGGTTAAATTAATATATTACCTAACTGAGTGCCCAGGTCTGTACAGTGAAACCAAGCTTCCCAGAGAGTGTCTGTACTTCCCTCTTGGTAGAAGCGGAGTGCGTCCTTCTCCGTCTCATACCTCTCTCGCTCTATCACCAGTCCCACCGTGTCGGCTTGCCGCTGAGGGGAGTGCGGCATACGGCTGGGCAGTCGAAACATCTCTCCTTCCTTGATCACGACATCTTTGTGCTGACCTGATTGATATGTGCAATAGTAATTGCGCAAAGTGGGTATAGCCATCATGATTAATATTGAGTAATATATGAAATAAATTATTTAACATTACGCTATATATTAATGGACTCTAATATACCTTTTTCAACGATCTTGAGGACCATATCTCCTTTGACCTGGTAGAACAGCTCCTCTCCCTCTTCGATGTGGTAGTCCTTCCTTACGTTAGGTCCCCCGATGAACATCACCTTCAGTTGTCCCGCCCCGTGCATCAGCTTGTTGCACACGGGGGGAATGAAGCTGGATTTGTTCTCTTCTATCCATCCTGACACGTCATGAAGTAGACTTGATGCAATGGCCATATTCGAATGATTTCTAAGTATCCAGTTTATGCGTAAAACTCGCTTTTATAGCAAAGGAAGTTTGATATGTTTGTTCATTATTGAGTATGCGATTATGAACTTCTGCGGTTAGTGAGACATATTTGCTGGATGACTGGAGGCTTTGCTTTTAATTCATAAAACCGAGGAATGATTCCATCATTCTATCTTGATACACGTAGTATCGGATATTATATTAAATATTGCTTCATTTGAATCGATTAATTTCCCTGCGAAGTATTGCAAAATGTTTGCAGAGGTGGAAGCGTAGCTACACATATATAAGAAGGAAGGAATTTAAGATTCAAGCAGAGAGCAAACCCAAATGGCGGAAGCGAACCCTGGTCTGATAGACAAATTGGAGTTGATCGAAATAATATTAGTTGACAACTGGCGTGACGTGTGTTATAAAGTGAAGTTTGAGGACTTAATTGATGAAGAAAAGCTTGCACACATCAAGGCAATTGAGTTTAAGGACAAACTGAAAGATCCCCGTTTCACTGAAGAAGAGAGGGCAATCGTTTCAATGGCAAACTTGAAGGCCATTCGGCGCCAAGCGAGTAGATCTCGAAAGGAGAGGGAAACTGAAGAATTGAAGAAGGTGGATCGACTGAGCGAAGAGAAGAGAGAATTAGAGCAACAGAAAGAGAGCATTGAAAAGGAATTAGTAGTGATTAAGGATACTGAGGGAGAAAAATAACTACTCGTAGTTCCCAGCAGAGATGTACATTTTTCATTTTGTATTATTCTAGCTAAGTTTAGTAGTTGCGGCTTTTTCATATTTTAGCTTTGTTCATTGTAATAATCATTCAGCCAAAGTGCACAATACTTGAATCTTAGTCAATGTTTTACTGGGTGTTTGTTCCTTAGGGAAAGTGTGGAGCCGCAGGATATCTACGACGACGTGGAGGTATCTCGCACAAGTAGCAACAGAAGCTCCCCCACACCTAGCGGCTCATCTGAAGCGAGCTACAAAGTTAAGGGAGATAAGAAAGCACAGAAATCGGAAGCACAGCGTATTAAAAAACGCGAGAAAAGCATCAAGAATTTCAAACTGTTGAATATAAAGTCTACTGATTCATACCTCCAGGATCTGGTGTCACAAACCGCGAGCGGGAAGAGCAAAGATAAAGACGTGCTACAGATCGCAGAGGGAGAGAGAGTGCAGCTGTTATTGCAAGACCACCCAAAGTTAAAGGCTGGACATTGGCTGGTCGAGAAGTCAGACGGTACGGTAGGACTAGCGCTGTCCAGTTTGTTCACAAGTTAAATAACGGCCAACTCCGTAACTGTACATATGTAATGAATTGTATTATAGGCTGCATAGCCGTGCCAGGTGAGGATTTCAATGCGGATGTATTTAGTTATTTATTCTTATTTTGATGCTTGATACTCTAATGAATATGCTTTAATTATGAATTTAATTGTAGTTCAGAATACTGGTGTAACGTAGCACTTTTCCAAATTAGATACATTTCATTGTGCATGGCTACGGGAAATCCTCCTCCTATAGGAGGGAAGGATTTCGAACAAAGAGTAGTGGACGTTCGAAAAGAGATAGAAACGCATTTCACTGAGTTGATTGAAGGTGCTAGATCGAGACAATCAGAGTTACTAAAGAAGGTTGATAGTATTTTAAGAGACTACAGAGAGAAAGTGAAGGAAGAGAGTCAGACACAAAAAGAACTCGATGCTACTAAGGAATCAATCAAACAGAATATCCAAGTTTCAGGATTATTGGATCTACAAGCAGATCTTGTATGTAAAATCGAAGAGAGAGTTCAGAAAGTTAAAAAAGAAAAAGCATCCTGGGACATATCTTTTAGCGGAGATAAAGAGGTTATTCAGAAAATTAAAAAACATGGACAGATCATCTTTGGGGCTTTTTCTCATCGATCCAACCCATCTATTAACTACAAAAGTAAGCTACAAGCTATTAAGAGTTTTGGAACTCAGGGTAATGCAGACGGTCAGTTCAGTAGTCCATGGGGAGTAGCGATAGATGTGAATACATCTCACTTATTTATAGCTGATCATTCACGCCATAGAGTCCAGGTATTCTCACAGGAAGGGCAGTATCTCTATAAGTTCGGAGATGGTCATATGCGAAGTCCAATTGGCGTTGTTATCTATCAAGATAAGGTGTTTGTGACACAGTTCAGTACAAGCTGCTTGCAAGTCTACAAACTAGATGGAACCTATGTGAGTACCGTTGGGAGTCAGGGAAGTGGTGAGGGACAACTAACCAACCCTTATGGCGTAGATATCAATAAAGCTACTGGAGATATTTACATATGTGACACAAAGAACAATCGTGTTCAGATATTCTCTCAAGAATTGCAATTCAAACAATCACTCTGGGCTAACTCTCTTACAAGACCTATAGACATAAAGCTGACTGAAGAGTCGATATTCCTGTTAGATGAGAGTATTACCTGTCTACACATCTATAATCACAATCATGCATTGGTGAAGTCTATCATAACCAGAGTTGCCGGAAAACAAATTGATCGTCCTTTTTTTTTCTGTATCGATGCAGAGAACAATATTTACATGACAGACTACAGTACTGGAAAAGTGAATGTGTTCGATATTCAAGGTACTTCTCTCCACCAGTTTGGGAAATATACTAATCCAACTGGTATCACATTATCTCAAACTGGTGCAATTATCATATGCGGCGCAGCAAACAACCAATGCATCCATATTTGGTGATTTAAAACCCTTATGATTATGTCCAATGAATTTACTTTAACTAAAGGATTTACTTTTTTAGATTTTATTTCCCGGTATATACCATTAACTTTTTGTTTTGTTGCTCAGTAACTGGGAGAGTACAATAACTCTATGCTAAGTTGGACACTACGTCATAATTAATCAAATTAATTTATAATTTCGAGGTAAATGAGCTGATTGTTCATACGATGGAACTGCTGGAACAAACCATCCTCCTGGCTAACAGCCTGCTCATGCAATACTGCATCCCCCGCATCGTCTATCAAATAGCAGATTGTGGCAAGTTAAATAACGGCCAACTCCGTAACTGTACATATGTAATGAATTGTATTATAGGCTGCATAGCCGTGCCAGGTGAGGATTTCAATGCGGATGTATTTAGTTATTTATTCTTATTTTGATGCTTGATACTCTAATGAATATGCTTTAATTATAAATTTAATTGTAGTTCAGAATACTGGTGTAACGTAGCACTTTTCTAAATTAGATTACATTTAATTGTACATGGCTACGGGAAATCCTCCTCCCATAGGAGGGAAGGATTTCGAACAAAGAGTAGTGGACGTTCGAAAAGAGATAGAAACGCATTTCACTGAGTTGATTGAAGGTGCTAGATCGAGACAATCAGAGTTACTAAAGAAGGTTGATAGTATTTTAAGAGACTACAGAGAGAAAGTGAAGGAAGAGAGTCAGACACAAAAAGAACTCGACGCTACTAAGGAATCAATCAAACAGAATATCCAAGTTTCAAAGTTATTGGATCTACGAGCAGACTTTGTTAGTAAAATCGAAGAGAGAGTGCAGAAAGTTAGAAAAGAAATAGAATCATGGGAAATATCTTTTAGCGGAGATACAGAGTTAATTCAGAAAGTTAAAAAACATGGACAGATCACTTTCAGATCCTTTTCTCATCGATCCAATCCATTTGTTAACTACAAAAGTAAGCTACAAGCTATTAAGAGTTTTGGTGCTAAGGGTAATGCAGACGGTCAGTTCAGTAGTCCATGGGGAGTAGCGATAGATGTGAATACATCTCACTTGTTTATAGCTGATCATTCACGCCATAGAGTCCAGGTATTCTCACAGGAAGGGCAGTATCTCTATAAGTTCGGAGATGGTCTTATGCAAAATCCAATTGGCGTTGTTATCTATCAAGATAAGGTGTTTGTGAGACAGTTCAGTACACACTGCTTACAAGTCTATAAACTAGATGGAACCTATGTGAGTACCGTTGGGAGTCAGGGAAGTGGTGAGGGACAACTAACCAACCCTTATGGCGTAGATATCAATAAAACTACTGGAGATATTTACATATGTGACGCAGGGAACAATCGTGTTCAGATGTTCTCTCAAGAATTGCAATTCAAACAATCACTCTGGGCTAACGCTCTTATAAGACCTTTAGACATAAAGCTGACTGACGAGTCGATATTCCTGTTAGATCAGAGTAATACCTGTCTACACATCTATAATCACAATCATGCATTGGTGAAGTCTATCATAACCAGAGGTGACGGAAAGCAAATTGATCGTCCTTTTTTTTTCTTTATCGATCCAGAGAACAATATTTACATGACAGACTCCAATACTGGAAAAGTGAATGTGTTCGATATTCAAGGTACTTCTCTCCACCAGTTTGGGAAATATACTAATCCAAAAGGTATCACATTATCTCAAACTGGTGCAATTATCATATGCGGCGCAGCAAACAACCAATACATCCATATTTGGTGATTTAAAGTCCTTATAATTATGTCCAATGAATTTACTTTAACTAAAGGATTTACTTTTTTAGATTTTATTTCCCGGTGTATACCATTAACTTTTTGTTTTGTTGCTCAGTAACTGGGAGAGTACAATAGCTATGCTAAGTTGGACACTACGTTATAATAAATCAAATTAATTTATAATTTCGAGGTAAATGAGCTGATTGTTCGTTCATACGATGGAACTGCTGGAACAAACCGTCCTCCTGGCTAACAGCCTACTCATGCAATACTGCATCCCCCGCATCGTCTATCAAATAGCAGATTGTGATTCCGTAACTTTTGTGGCACTTTTCGAGAGTATCACTCGATCTCTAGTCCCCTCCGTCAACCGTCTCCCCTCCACAGCACAAGAGCACATGGAAAACTACGCCCTCCTCATCTCACAGGTCTCCTCATTCCTGCCACGAGACCTGAACCTAGATCACATCGACCCGTCCTTCTTAGCTGCCCACGACACACTCAGCATCCACAACCTGCTCGAGCTGATGAGTGTGCTGGGAGAGATAATCACAGAGAACTCACAACTCAACCAATTCACACATACCACGCCTTCCCCCTTATTCGCGGAACCTCCAATCTACCCTAACCTAGTGCCAGGGCTATCTCCTGACATGAAGGGCATCCCCATGAGTGCTTACACCACCAACACGGATGAGATGTATCTCGACCATTTCCGGAGAAATATGGAGAATTTAAACATAGATACAGATGCTAGGATTACTTTCAACTTTCCTACAAACGCAACCCAGTCATTTCTCCCATCAATCAGTGCCCCCAAATCTTCCCAACTCTACATCAACTCTCCCAGTCCCCCTTCCCCTAATAGGGGCGTGGAAACAGACTTGAACATGCTCTCTCATCACACCAGCCTCGAGTCCATCGAGATAATCTCACTCGCTCCGTCACAGTGCGATGGAGATGAGAACATCGGGGAACGCCCCCTCTCGCCCCTCCCATCATTCCAAGTGGAGATCCCTTCAGACACGCAAGAGGTCCCTCAGCTCAGCATCACAGAGCTGGAGAATGTAACCGACACTCTCCAATCCCCGATCCTGCCCCCTCAAGTTGTCATCCTCAACAGGTCCAATGGACACCATTCTCCTGTTCCCCAGCACATAGTGACGTCAGATTCAGACATATTCCCAAGAGCCCAGCCTAAGCCCACGCCTTTCTCCCCGCTTTACGTCTCCAGCATCCAATCACCCGACGGAAGGAATGGCATCAATTCTCTGCTCATTTCGGAGGACAGTCTTGCTCATGAAATGGACCCCAATAAGACCCTTTCGCCGCTAAGAAAAGAGACTCGCAACCAGGACAGGACAGAAAATCTGGCCAATATTAACATCGATGATTACCAAGTTGTGAAGGGGGTGCATCAGGAGATATTCGCACCGATGACGAAAGGAAAAGATTCAGTCAAGAGTCCTTATATGAACTCTCTTGTGCCAAAGAGCAGCAACAAGACTCCAAGCAAACACTTGAAGAGTCCAGGAAAGCTGCAGAGAAGTGCGAAGAAGAAAGATAAAGTTCAGTTCTCTCAAAGTACCAATCTTAGAGAGGAGATTAGAGAGTTTGCGAAGGAGCTACACAGAGAGAGGCCAGACGATACAGTGACGTCATTCGAGGATGCATCTCCTATACAAGTTGACGAGAGCGGAATTGAGCTGGGAAGGAGAGCTGAGAGTAAGAACGCCAGTGTTAGACGAGATATCCTGAAAGCAATGTACCGGAAGTACTGGAGAGACATGAAGCAGTCGCATAAGAGCGGGGAAAAGAGAGAGAAGCCGAATAAAGTGTATTTTGAAAAAGAGACGCCACAACCCTACAACTACCGTCATTCATCACCGATGCGACACGATACAATTGAGTCAGACCTGTCCTTCTACGAGCCCCCAGAGACAAAGACCATCCGGACTGACGATAACTTGTTCCCGATGATTAAGAGGGAGTTTCCTTATATGGAGCTGAGCCCCACTACTTCTCGACGCCTCTGGAAGAAACAGATGCGGCAAATCGAATCGCTGACAAAGTCCGTGCAGCCGACTCAGTCCAAGCAGTACAGGGAACTGCTGGAGGCAGAGAGGAGGCAGATGACCATGATAGATGTGCTGAATAAGGATCTCCGTCATGCTAAGCGTATGCGGGAACTGCAGCAGAAAGCACATGGCCAGCAGACGATGAGGTCTCAGCTCCGCGAGCAGAGAGCCGCACAGGTCAAGTCGAAGCAGTACTACAAGGAGTACGAGCTGAAGATGAAGTCCAGACTGCAGAAGAAGCGCACCAAGGAGGAGGTGGTCTTCCAGAGAATATTTGAAGATGCGCTGGATATACAGAAAGCGAGAGTTAGAGAGCTGAAACAGTTCGCGAAGGAGCAGCAGAGTGTCCAGTTGAAGAAGCAACAGGACGCTCTGGAGTCCCTGGAGAACTACTATCGGGACAGGTTCTCCCTCCTCACCGAGAGGATCTCCCAGCAAACCAGGGACGAGACACGTCGGCAAAGAAACGAGAATTTGGAAGTGAAGCGCATGAGACGCGAGGTGAGACACAAGTTGGAAGGGGAGATACATAAACTACAGGACTGTATTGACGACGCAGAAAATGACACACATTTCCGGGAACTGGACGCTATGCGGTTCCGTGACAAGTTGAGAGCAGCTACCTTCCTAGCACCGATCAAGTAAGACGATCTGCCACTCAATAATTGTAATGCATTACTACGTATGTACTCTTGTATTGATTGGATTGTACTGCTACATTATTAATCATTGATTGAGCTTATAACACTCCGTTAAGATAAATTTGAAGGAACCATTACCTTATATGGAATTATGTTAAGTCTATATACGATGCCAGTTAAGAAGGGCTTCGAATGGATGGGTCTCGATGATCGCATACTGAGAGGTGTGAAGAAGAAAGGATACTCCGTCCCAACCCCCATACAGAAAAAAGCAATCCCTCTCATCCTGGATGGCAGGGATGTGGTAGCGATGGCGAGGACAGGATCTGGCAAAACTGCTGCGTATCTGCTCCCGCTGTTTCAACACCTGACCATGAACTCCGGCAAGATGGGCATCAAGGGACTGATCTTGTCTCCCACGCGCGAACTCGCACAGCAAATCTGCAAATTCGCTAAAGAGCTGGGACAGTTTCTGCCCTTCAGAATGGCACTCCTGACGGGCGGTGACAGCATTGAGAAACATTTCTCTCTCATCCACAGTGCCCCTGACTACATCATCGCTACGCCCGGCAGGCTGCTGCACCTGCTGGTGGAGATGGAGCTGAAGCTAGAGGCCGTCTCCTACCTCGTGCTGGACGAGGCGGACAGACTGTTCGAGCTGGGTTTCTCTGAGTCCTTGCAGGAGATACTCACGCGCGTTCCGAGAGACAAACAGGTGTCACTTTTCTCCGCGACGCTGCCTGACCTCTTAGCGGAATTTGCGACCGCAAAGCTCTCAAATCCGATTCTAATCCGTCTGGACCTCGAACACAAACTAAGCCCCTCCCTCCGACTGGCCAACTTTCTCCTGCGAGAGGAAGACAAGGAGGCAGCCCTCTTGCACCTGATAAGAGCCGCGATCCCCGAGGACAGCCTCACCGCCATCTTCCTCCCCACTCGCTGCCACGTCGAGTACTTCAAGGAGCTGCTGGGGGAGTGCGGACTCAAGTGCTCCTACCTCTACAGCTCGCTGGACCACACGGCCAGGAAGATCCAGGCCGCGCTCTTCTTCCGGAAGCAGACCTCCTACCTGCTCGTGACTGACATCGCCGCCCGAGGGATAGACATCCCCTGGCTCGACTACGTCATCAACTACGACCTGCCCTCCCCGAAGATTTTCCTGCACCGGGTGGGGAGGGTGGCACGGGCTGGGAGGAGTGGCAGCGCCTTCTCTCTCATCTCCCAGGACGAGATGTCCTACCTGTTCGACCTCACCCTCTTCCTCGGATACCCGCTCCAATGCGAGAGCTCCGCATCGGGACAGAGTTCCAACGAGGTTTTCTACCTCGGCCAAGTCCCCTCCTCTGTCCTCTACTCGGAAGTAGACGCGATCAAGAGCGTCAAGAAGAATAACACGGAGATAGACGTGATGGAAGTTGCTAAAAACCGCGCTTACAAGAGATACCTCCAGACCAAACCACTGACTAACGTAGAATCAGTTCGCCGCGGAAAGGAATTCGTTGCTTCTTACGACTTGAAGTGTCACTCTCTGTTCGTAGATAAAAGTTGCACAGAAAGTACTGAAGACATCCAGAAAGCCCTGAAGAAGTTCAGACCATCGATGACTGTATTTGAAATTCAGAACAAAGGGAAAGTGAAGGTAGCCGCACTCAAGACCAGAGCTGAGGCTAGAACGAGCAAAACCGAGTTTCCTTCTAACTACAAAGACGCTACCTTCTTGAGTTACGAGGCGAAGGATAGCTTCGTTAACGAACAGCTGGCCGTGAGGTCCTCCATCAGGAGTAACGTGCTTCAGATGATGGGAGATGAGGACACGCCCACCTCGCTACCCAAGGAGAGATGGGACAGGAAGCGGAAGCGATTTGTGAATGCGGACGGAGACGACAAAGCTAAAAAGGTGAAGACGGAGAGCGGACGATGGATAAAGTCCAGCTACAAGACAGACCAGTACAAGAGGTGGCTAGAGCGGAACAAGGTACACTCGAACGACCCTAAGGAGATCCTCTCTCGATCGGACGCCGGATCGGGTAAGCGGACTCAAAGACAGCCTCTGGTTGCTAAGAAGAAGGTTACACAGAAGCGAAAGAACTTTCAGAACAAACGTGGGAAGTCCGCTAGAAAGCCTAGAAAGCGGAAGAGATAGTATTCCATGTTTTAGATCAATTAAACTTGAGTCGGATAGTATTTATATAAATTCGGATTAATATTCTGGTTAACTTGATACTCGTATTAGGAGTAATGATAGCAGATGACGTCAGTCCGTACGCTACTAGATCAACTTGATATCAGCGAGAGAATACGCTCAAGGATTCTCTCCGTCTTCACAGAACAGAAACTCGATGAAGTGCCCGTGTTACTGGTTACAGAGCTGAACGAGAAGAATCTGAAGGAGATCGGCCTCTCTCTAGCAGAACGAAAAGCTTACATCTATGCTCTGAGCAAGTTGTCATGGAGACAACACTCACAGACAATCGAACTCATCACGAACAAACAGGTCTTGAACTCCTTAAAGCATGATCTCATCGCAGATGTGTGTAGAGAGTTCTTCAGCCTCCTCATACACGTGTTCACTGAATTTGAAAGGCTGGACGCTACAGACATTCTTGTTAGCCGAGAAAATGACTCTTATTTTCAAACATTCGATAAAGCACACGCGGATGCGTTCTATGTCCAAGCGCTAGAAGCTCGCTGTCTCCTCCAACAGAGAATGGTTGACCTGGAGCAGTCGCCGGACCATTTCATCTACTCCAGCACTAGCTACGTCGGCAATGTCATGTCGGAGGAGACGAGAAATCACATCAAAATCCTGATCACAGAGCTGGACAAGTATTGCGAGCTGTTACTGAAGACGGTCACGCGTATCCCTAGAGCCTATCTATTCTTTGAGAAGCTGGCTCTCTCCCCCAAAGAGAGGCTGGCACTCCTCTACATCATCTTCAACAACCTCCCCTCCTCTCTGTTCGCCAGGACCTGCAGCAAGTGCGCCGAGAAGCGCACTGAATCTCCGCTGGGAGGTTCTATGCAAGCGCTGGCGTCAGTTTTCGCGGGATTCACTCCCTTCGAGAACCTGGCATTCTTCCACATGCCAGAACGGATCCATCTGAAACAGGAGCTGTTCGAGACGGAGGCATTCGCCACACTGCTGGACACCCGCATCCTCAAGATATCCCCTCAGATCCTGTTCTCTCTGTGTGGGGGCGTGTTGACACCTGACGAGTTCTACAAGATCGACAAGACGGCTCTCTCGGACATCCTCTTGATCGAGGACAGCATCAAACTCTCAGACTTGCCTTTCTCGACGGGGGAGGAGACAGGCAACGAGGGGGGGGAGGGGGACGCACTGACAGATGAGGAGGTCCAGGATTCAGTGAGTGAGGATGAGACCGCGAAACTGAACTCAAAACAAGACCTAGTCACCTCGGAGCACGGAGACGACTCGAGTAACTCCCAACCTTACACCACAGACCTGGAGTACCTGCAGGACAGCCTGGAGTTCATATCCGCCCTCATAAAGGTGCAGCAAGCTGGCAGCGAAGACAACAACATCCTGCACCAGAAGAAGTCCGCCGAGGTGGCCACCAGGGAGCACCATGCCAAGGCGCGCGCGCTCAAATCTAAAGTGGAGCGCCGTCTCCAGGCCACTCTCCACGCCGGCCAGTGGAGACCGAAACTCGAGCTACTCAGCGATACGCACGGGCTCTGCCCCTTCGAGAAGGAGGTGTTGCTCATCCTCTCGGGGGCGGTGGTCTCCCCCAAGTTCCAGCAGACGGTGAACGAGCTGATCGGCGTGAAGAGCTACTTCAACTCACGCCTGTCCATCGGCATGATCATCTCCATCCTGTGCACAGACGTGAAGAAGCAGATCGAGGCCAGAGTCCACTTCTACAAGAGCGGGAAGCTGGTGAAGAACGGATTCATCCGTGTGATGGACAACATCTTCCGCAAGAGCAACATCCTGGACTGCGAGCTGATGATAGACAGACAGATGCTGGACTACATCGTGGGTCTGGACACGGAGATCGGAGAGCTGGTGGACGGGAGCGAGTTGATCACTCCCAAGACTTCACTGGACAAGGTTGCACTCCCACCAGAGGTGAAGAAGTCCATCATCAACTCAGTGAAGTCCCACGAGAAGTTCCAGGAGATCGTAGGGGGGCTGGAGTTGGGGAGCAAAAGCTCCATTTCACACTTCAACAAGGGTCTGAGGATGCTTTTCCACGGTCCGCCGGGGACCGGAAAGACCATGACGGCGCACGGACTCGCTAACCACCTCGGCAAGAAGCTCCTCTCCATCGGTCTCTCTTCCTTCCCTGAAGACATCTCGCTAAGCGAATTCCTCAAATTCCTGTTCCGGGAGTGCAAGATTCACGACGCGATTCTGTTCTTCGACGAGTGCGAACTGCTGTTCCACAGTCGCGACTACCTCCGCAACGACATCGTCTCCGCTCTCCTCACGGACATCGAGGACCACGACGGGATCATCATCCTGGCCACCAACAGACCGGCCAACCTAGACGAGGCGTTCCATCGCCGGATCCAGCTGTCCGTCCCCTTCACGATTCCTGATTTCAAGTTGCGCGCGCAGATCTGGCAGTCCCACGTTCCGCCTAACATGGTGGGGCGGGTGGAGTGGGATGTGCTGGCCAGCAGCTGTGAGCTCACCGGCGGACTCATTAAGAACGCGGTGCTGAGTGCGATTGCTATCGCGATAGAGAGAGCTGAAACCCCGCTCCAGTTGACTCTAGACGACCTGTCAAAAGGCGCGAAGAGGCAGCTGAGGAACATGCTGGAGATGTGTGACTTCGAGCACCGTGTCATCCCTGACTCCGGTTTCGAAGGATTGGCATTCAGCCGGGAGGTGATGGAGGAGCTGGAAGAGTTCGTAAGAGCGGCCAAATCCTGTCGTCTGCTCTCCACTCAGTGGGGATTCGGCACCTGTCAGGCCAATTCTTCGCTTTGTGGCGGTCTGACTGCGATGGTCTGGGGTCCCACTGGGTCGGGAAAGACGGCGGTAGCTCACTCGCTGGCTTATGAGCTGAGTCAACCGCTGAAAGTCGCGAATGTCTGCGAACTGTTAGCTCACGGGAAAGCTAATGTGAACCGTAATCGCAGTCTGGCGACGTTTTTCAATGAAGCGAAACTTGCTAACGCGATGATCCTCCTGGAAGATGCAGACCCCATCCTGATGATGGAGAGCCAGACCTCTTCAGGGATCACTCACCTGCTGGAGTACGACCTGTTCGGCCTCTTCTACGAGATCCGACAGTTCGCAGGGCCCATCGTCCTCACCACCAAGCTGCACAAAGACCGCATCAACGAGTTTATCCTCAAGTCGATCCGGTTCATCATAGCACTGCCGAGTCCGAACAACGAACTGAGGACTCAGCTGTGGAGGAAATTGATTCCGGACACTACTCCGATCGAAGGGGACCTTGACCTAGAAAAGCTCGCAAGGGAATTTAACCTCAACGCCGGAGGTATTAACATCGCTGTTAATCAGGCAGCGATGAAGGCTGCGTCGAGACAAGGTGACAAAGTGGCACTCACTCAGAAAGACCTGTTACAAGCCGCGAAGGAGATCGCAGAGAAGCTGAGTGAAACTTCTACCCACACCAGCATATACCAGTAGGGAATAACGTTCACATGCACACATATATTTATATATAGTAGTTGTCTAGGAGCTTGTACAGATCATTATCTGCTTTTATTTCATATTATTTATTTCAGCAAAAATACAGATAAAATATTTCGAGTATACACCTAACTAGAGGGGCGGATAAATAAAATATAGAAATACTACACTGCTACCCGTATTGGATAGTATTCTGTCATTCAAAACTAGCTCACGGACCATGGATAATTATTTCCATCCTCTCCCTTCGAAATCATCAAATGCGTTGTGAACCTTCATCAACTCCCCCAGGTGCAGGCCTGTGTCTCCTGTCAAGATTAATTTCATTAGCATCAAAAACATCAACTGATTCGGCATTAAAAGCACGCGCTTGTTTCTCAGCACACCGTCCACTATGCAGTCGACTGCTTCCTCTGGGGTGTAGACCTTGAGGGAGTTGGAGCTCTTCCCGCCCTGGGCTAGGGGCGTGGATACGAAGTAAGGGTGCACAGAAGTGAGGTGAATGCCGTTCTTGTCTGACGAGTCCGCGAGTTTCTTCATAGCGAACAACTCTGCTGCTAGTGATTCAATCAGACCTGTCACTGCGAATTTAGACGCGCAGTAAGGCGCCAATCGGTTTACTCCGAAAAGGCCCGCGGAAGAGGAGATCGAGACGATGTGTCCCTTGTCTTGCTCCAGCATTCCTGGAAGGAAGGCCTTGATCGTCCAGAAATGAGATATGGTGTTAATCTAGGAATAATTATAATCTAAGTTCCCATGTAACCCTAGTGCGATAGGATAATATGCGGAATTTGTGATGGAGGAGCTGATAGGTCTCAAGCAGAAGATTAAGAAGTGGGAACACGCCTTCCTTGCAAAAGAGAAGAGACATCCCACCAGAGAAGATATCGATGCGAACTCGACGGGGATAAAGGAGGATTATGTGAGGTATAATCTTTTGAAGCAACGACAGAGCAAACCTGATGACATCAAGATCAAAGAAAAAATTCCTGAGTGGAAAAAACTTAGCACAAAGAATTTCTCGTTTGAACGGAAAACGAATGTAAACACCGAGACCCCGCCTTCATCCGTTGTAGAGTGCGCGAATGAAGAAGAGAACAACATCACTGCATTGAGGATGGCACGGGTACATAAAGACCCCTCTACACAACAGGATGACGTCACAACGCCACGACTACCCCAACACTATAACCTGGTTCTGAAGCAGAAGTCAGGACTGATGTACCGGAGAAGCATCTCGAGTGATTGGATAGAGAGACATAGCACGCATGATGACGTCATCTCAGATGGCCCTGATCCTTCACGAGGAGAAAGTGATCACACAGCATCGAGGTGTGAAATCCTGAATGAATCCACTCTGTTCAATAAGCTCTACGAGAAGGAGACAGTGAATGATGACTCCCAGCACTTACAACTCGACATTGAAGATCTGATTCTGAATAGCTCGGTGCAGACAGAACTAGATGAACTGGTTGTCAATAAGGTAGACAGAAAGCTGGAAGATACGACGTTATCAGGTGTGATGGCGTCTCTATCTAATGAAGAAGTAGTAACAGAGGCTGTAAGAACTGATGACCATATATGGGTATCAGAAGACTTAGCGGACTCCTCAGAACCAATCGAGCTGAAAGAAGACACAATCAAGAAACCGATTCCCAAGTCTAAACTGAAGTTAACACCTTTAAAATCCTTCCGCTTGCCACCCCGCTACACGCCTACGCTACAACCCCCCTCAGCTGGAGAAACAGAGAGCGCAGGTAAGACCGAAGAGAGCGAGACCAGCTCCGGACAGAAGAGAAGTTGCAAATCGACTCTTCCCAGCTCGAAGCGCGCCAAGCTGAACACTTCTGTGAGCAACAACTTCGTGCGTCTGGACATGAAGCGGAAGCACTACAAGGCTAAGGGGAGGGGGATGTCCGCGAAGAATTACAAGCGCAAAATGTTCCATAAGAAGCAGTTCGAGAACGACTCAGGGGGTGTGCCGCGGGGTCGAGGGGGAGGTGGGGCAGGGGGGAGGAGCACGAGATGTTTCAAGTGCGGAGAGGCGGGGCATTGGGCGCGAAACTGCACGCAGCGAGTGGCGGAGAGTGACTTGGGAAAGTTCGCGGGAGAGACGTGTAGCTACCAAGATGCGCAGGAAGACGACGGTCCTGAGGTAGTGGAGTCCCCCCTCCCCACCCTCGCTGAGGCGGCCCTGATGTCTCAAGGCAGGACGCTGTTCGACATCCGGCAAGAGAACGGAGTGGCGGATCCGATATTCCCTGACGACACACACACCTTGTGTGAGGGGGAGGGAGCAGTAGCGCGGGAACAGGTGGACCCCTTGTTCCCCTCGGATACGAGTCAGCAGGAGGTGGACAAGAAGTTGAAGCGAGCGTTGAAGGAGCTGAAGCACGCCGGATTCAGAGAGGGACAGAAGGAAGCGGTGACGCGAATCCTCCGAGGCGAGTCTACTATGGTCCTCTTGGGAACGGGAGGGGGCAAGTCACTCTGCTACCAACTCCCTGCGATGTTGTACGCTCAGAGAGAGGTGTGTGTGGTGTTGGTCATCTCCCCGCTTGTCTCGCTCATGGAAGACCAGTGCTTTAATATGCCAGCTGCCATCAGTGCCACCTGTCTCCACACCAACCAGACAGCGAAACAGCGAGAGAAGATCCTAGTAGCCATCAAGGAGAACAAATTCTCCGTGATTCTTCTCTCCCCTGAGATGCTCGCCTCACAGGAGAAAGGTGTGAACGAGGTGTTCTCCCTGCTGCCACATATCCCATTCGTGTGCATAGACGAGGTGCACTGTCTCTCCCAATGGTCCCACAACTTCAGACCCTCCTACATGCGTCTGTGCAAGGTCATCCAGGAAAGGTTCGGGGTGAAGTGCATCCTGGCCCTCACTGCAACTGCCACCAGGAGGACGGTGAGCGACCTCATGACGCGGCTGGGAATAGGGGAGGAGGAGGGGGTCATAAAGGGACCAATCCTCCCTGAAAACCTTCAGCTGTCCGTCTCCAGGGCGAAGGACAGAGACAGAGCACTGATCGAGCTGTTCCAATCGGACAGATTCTCCTCCCTCTCCCCCATCATAGTCTACTGCACGCGCCAGAAGGAGACAGAGAGGGTAGCGCAGATGCTCCGCACACACATAGCAGACCTGACAGGTTCGCACTCCAACACTTCTCTGTCCACAGTCGCCGAGTGCTACCACGCGGGAATGAGCGCACAGCGGCGCAATCAGGTGCAGAAAGGGTTCATGAACGGAAAGGTTCGGATCGTTGCGGCCACGCTGGCGTTCGGAATGGGTCTGAATAAGTCGGATGTTCGGGCTATCGTGCATTACAACATGCCCAGCAGCTGTGAGAACTACGTGCAGGAGGTGGGGAGGGCGGGGAGGGATGGCGTGACGTCATACTGCCACGCCTTCCTAGACACGGATGACTCTGACCTGTGCGAGCTGAAGAAGCACGCGTACGCGAATGGAATGGATGGGGAGAGTCTACAGAAACTGGTCGACTCCCTCTTCCCAGCCTGCGAGTGTGTGGGGGCGTGTAAGGGGCACGTTGTAGGGGTGAGTGTGGACAGGTCAGTGATGGAATTCGACATTCCTGAAGGCAGTCTGAGCACTCTGCTCTGCTACTGCGAGGAGAAGGGCTGGCTCCACCTGTTAAGACAGCAGTACGACGCTTGCAATGTTAAGTGCTATGGCGGAGAGAAACAGCTGAGAAAGCTGGCAGAGAAGATGCCAGTGGTGGCAGCAGCGGTGGCTCTCCAGGACAGCTCAGAAGCTGTGAAGCAGGGCTGCGTGAATGTGACAATTTCCGCAGTGAGCAGGAGGATGGGGTGGGAGTACGCTACGATGAAGCGAGAGCTAGGCTCCCTCTCCTACAACGACAGGGAGACCGGCGGGAGACAAAGGTCGAGTGTTATTGTGGAGATGACAGGCCTGTCACACTTGTTCAGGATATTCCATCGAGATGACAATAAGCGCGAAGACGTGGTCAGGTTCCTGGGAGAGCAGATTGAAGAGGCAGAGAAGCAGACTCTCATCAAACTCTCCGTGTTCTCTCAGATGCTGATAAATGCTGCGGAAAATAGCACCCAGACACTGTTTAGGGAGGAGATTAGGAGTTATTTCGAAGATGACGTAACCCGATCACTTCCACCCTCTCAAACGTCTGCCTCTCTCATCCCCCGCCTCAGACAAGACATCGGCGGGTTCATCACGGCGCACTCTGACAGTAAACTGACGGGCCGCGTGATTGCGCGCATTCTGCACGGAATCTCCAGCCCCAACTACCCCGCGTACATGTGGGGCAGCACGATGTACTGGAGGAGACATATGGAGGTGGATTTCCATCTCATCAGGAAGCTTGCAGAGAAAGAGTTAGAAAGGTTCTGAATCAACGCAATTGATCTATTATGTTGTACACACTTGCTCAGTATTAATACACTATTACGTACTCACTTGGATCGTTTTCTCGATCGTTCTGTCGCTGGTTTCTAGCAGTCGCCTGCCCGACATTATCCCCGCGTTATTGAACAAGATGCTCACTGTGCCCACTTCACTCTTCACCCGCTCCGCCAGTTCGTAGATCTGCTCACGATCGCACACGTCGCAAGGATAGCCCCACACTTGAATTCCCGCCTCTTTCAGCTTCTGGACGGTTTTGTCTAGTTCCTCTTCCTGGATGTCCCACAGAACTATCTTCGCGCCTAACTTACCAAGTTTCTCTCCCATAATGGCGCCCATTCCCATCGCGCCACCTGTTATTAGGATGACGTCATCCTTCACAGATTTGCGTGCCGGTGGGAACCAGAACCTGTAGACGCCTCGCGTCTGATAGTAGCTCAGCATCTTGAGAATTTTGAACTGTTTAGGCGCGAACACCTTAAGCAGCACTAGTCCCGCTATGATCAGCGCGACGATGAGGTACAGCCACATCTTTGCAAAAATGCTGAATTACAAGTACCGTAGATCATTAAACCTCAATAAAGTACCGAGTTGCGTTCGTGGACCATGGATCCACGCCACGGTAATTCATGTGGAACTAAAATAATTATTCGAATAATTCCAATTGGTACACCATATAAATAACATGCAAACTTCTTTCATCCTAATATTAAGTGATAAGCGGGACGTATATGATAAATTTGAAAATGAATGAACGGAATTAGCTAAGTGACATCTGGCTATTGGTCTGCTGACTCGACATACTCTCTTCCACATCGGCTTCATCCTCCTTTTGGAGGAGAAGCTTTTTGCGAGCGGATTCGAAGGAGTTCTCATTCGAGAAGGGGAAGGGATTCGTGTTGAAGGGTCTTTTAGTTCTATAAATTCGACTATCTACTGAATATACTGGGGCGTAAGGGAAATTGGGAATCGGGATCATATTCGAATCAAGGTCTGAGTGTGCTCCACCATTCGTATGGAGATAGGTACTGATAGAATCCGCGAATATTCTTGGTCTGCTGGGCACTGGGGAGGTGTCAATCTTCGAAACGATAGGTCTGTCGAAAGAGTTACAAGCCAAGGTGTCAGGTTGCTGCGAAAGTCCAATCCGGGACTGGGGTGACTTCGTTTCATCTGACACGGCTAACCACCGCTCCACCAAGTTCTTTAACCGAACATTGTGTCGCGTGTGCGCGTATCCCAGCGGAGACACGCTGAACACGTCGGCACCGGTGTAGGCTGATTCCGGTAGCTCCCGCTTATGCTTCTTCAGCTCTTCAGACCGGAGATCGCGACTCGGAGACGCACACACCCTCGTTTCAACGCTACACCTCCCCAGCACCGCCTCTCCATCCTGCAGCACGAACACGCTGTGTATGCTGCCTCGCTTGGAGAGACAAGAGGAGTAGCACACGTACTTGAACTCGAGGATGTGGCAGTCGCTCTCCTTCGTTAGCGCGGAAACCGGTACCGTTATAGACCGGAAGTGGGTGTGGCCATCACGGTGGTAGCTGGCATTCGGGTAGTCACAGCGGATCACATGGTCCGGGAAGAGATGGGGGTCCTTGCTGTTCTTCGCGTGCTTCTGGCAGCGAACGATCGGCTCCTGGATGACGTCAGAGGGTCTGTACTCCACGAAGAGACGGATGACGGAAGTGGAAGGAACCCCTCGCGCGAAGCTGACACCTATCCTACACGGCTCCATGAACTTCACGTAGAGCTTGTCTAAGGAGTCGGAGTACGCCCAGGAGCTGGTCCGTCTGAGAGAGGACTCTTCAAGATCGAGATGGAGTTTGAAATTATACTTTCCTTGAAGTGTCATGTGTGTCCTATCTGAGCTGATGTGTGGTATCCTGATAATGGTGTCTGATGCATGAGGGGAATAGGCCGGATGGAGATGGCTGTGCGAAAGATATTTCCAGCTAAAGCAATAAAACGAAATTTTGTAAATAGACAACTCGGTACTCGAAATCGAAATTATATTTGTCCCACCAAAGTATGAAACAGAATTGTATTTATATGAAATGTATCATGCATTTGAATCTGACTTGGTATAACAACAAATCTTAATCCCACAGTTTTATAAGCCCATCCCATCCACACGTCGCTACTTTGGACGTTTCCAGCGGGTGCCATATGCACCCAATACACACGTTAGTGTGCGCCTTCATCTTGTTGTAGAGTTTGCAGCTCTTCCAGTCCCACATCACCAGATTCCCCTGCGAGTCTCCGCTGGTGACGTAGGAGCCGTCAGGCGAGAATCCCACTTGACAGGCGTACCCTGCCACCAGGTGCCCTTTGAAAACCTTCTTCCGGTTCATGGAGAACCGGTGTGTGCCGAATATCAACACCTGATTGTCCATGGACTGGCAGCCGAGCCACTTCCCGCTGGGATGTAGAGTGACGGCGGGCATGGAGTGGAGGCTTGGGTCGCTGATCAATTTCCAGTCCACTGGGATGTCCCACTCCCACACTCGCACGGATTTGTCATCTGAAGTGGTTACGAATCTGCGATTGTCGTCGACAAATGTTATCGTGTTAACAGCTCCCAAATGCCTATCGTACTCCTGCGCCACCTCACCAGAATTGATGTCCCAAGTCAGAATCTTTTTGTCGGAGTATCCTCCCACGAACAAGTGCTGCTTGTCGCGATCCGGGTTGAACTTGACGCAGTAGGGCATTTTCTTGTTGCTGAAGGTGTGCAGCAGTTTCCCAGTCTCAGTATCCCACAGCTTGGCCGACTTGTCATAGGAAGCACTGACAAATTTGGTTCCATCATAGGAGAAACTGATGTCTCTCACAGAAGCTCCATGTCCTATATAAGTGCGTACACACCTCCTCTCATTGTACGTCTCCCACAACTTTATCTTGCTGTCCATACTGCACGAGAGGATCAGGTGCGCAGAGTTTGGAAACCACCGGATGGCAGAAACACCTTTGGTGTGTCCCTCCCAAGTGTGGATGTGTTTTTTCGGCAGGAAGCATTTATCAGGAGGGGAGGGGGAGGTGAAGTTGATACCGAGGTCGTGAGGCGGGGAAAGAAAGGACCGACCCTGGTAGTCAACTGGATCTGGAATGTGCAAGATGGTCTTGGCCTCAACTGTGTTGGTTACATCTCGATCAGATTTCTTGTGAGGTTTGAATCGTTTGTAAGACTCGATAATTGCCATCTGTTCTTCAGTCGGTTTCGCGACTTTTGTCTCGTCCTCGTATTTCGCCCACGGCCCCTTGTACTCCTCGATGTTAGAAGGGTCACCGAACTGTTCACGCTTTCGCTTATTTTTAGAACCCGATTTCACACCTTTTTGGTATATCATGATTCCTTTATTCTCAACAAAACTGGTTTTATCGCCTATGAAAGTGTCGGAGGATTCCCTCGCTTCCGCTGTGTCACAATTCGTAGGATCATTGGCGTAGCCAAAGCTGTCGAAAGTCAGTCTTTGCGATTCAAAGTCGAAGTCCTGGACATGAGCTGGCTCTATGTAGCCGCCTGGAGTGTTCTTGGGAGCTTTTTGATTCTCAGATTTGAATGGATTCTCTGGACCAAGAACAGGTGCGTACATCTGTTCGTAGGTAGGATTGAACATCACCTTTTTACTGCCAGGTGGCAGGAAGAATGTGTCGCTCTTAGCAAGAATTGTGGTAGGGGAGATGTCAGGGGCACTGTTCACAAGGGGGAGGTTTATCTCTGGCAGGGTTCCAGGCACATCGTCACTCGCTAAAGTTAAAGTGGAGCTACAAGCTGGAGCTTGGAGTACGACTGGGTCCCTGGTCGCAGTGTTATCATCCTCCTCATCGCTGCTAGTATACTCTTTTAGAAGCTCCATCCTATACAACTTCCAAAATTTAGTAAAGTTAAACGCTTTTGTTATTTGTATAAGAACGGATAATAAGACCACTCAATTTCCAGTAATAAATCATAGTTTAGTATTCACATTGTAAACACAGCGAATTAATAAGAAAGCTATTGGAATGAAGTTCTAAACTTCTGTTGAGCTGGCTCGTGTGGGTCACTGGAGCGACGTTTGATGGGGCCCTGTGGGGGTCCCATCATGGGTGGAGGGGGGAACAGGGGGGCAGGGTTCCACCGGTTATGGGTTGGGATGGAGGTGGGGTCTTGAGCTGAGGACTGATGTTGGGTGGGACCAGCAGAGTTGAAGCTGATAAAAGGATTTATTCGGGACATACCTCGCTTAGGCTGAGGAAGGCTATTCATGATCATTCGCCTCGCGGGACTGTCCTCACTGACAGAACGTTTGTGTCCAAACCTCCCGGCCCCTCTCTCGCCCGTCAAGACTGGAGCTGGGAACTTAGCACCTTCTAGGAGGTTCGACTTAAAAACTAATCCATCGTGGAAAGTCGGATTGTCGTAGAAGCAGTTTATAATCTGGTTGTCACTGATGCTCTCCTCCTGGTCGATTGGAGAGGTGATGGAGAGCTGGGGTAGAAAGGGGGCGTGGTCTATCTTCACTAGGCCAGACATCCCACTGAATAGCTCGGTGGGGAGCTGTACGAACGCAGTGCTGGGATTCTCGTAGATTGTGCAGATAAACTTAAACCCGGAGTGCTTATGGCTGAGGAAGAACTTGTCCTTCGAGGTACAGTTGCGGTCTTTCTCCTCTTCTGTCAGGTCTTCATACACACTCTGTAGAGCCACTAAAAGTCGCGATTCGTCAACGAATGGCAACAGTCCCACACCTTGCCACGCAAACTTCTTCCTATTCAGATCTATCTCGAAGTTAATGGGATAGAAGTCAATGATTGGAGATTCTGCGTCGACCATCAGCCTCTGCCAGGACACGGGCAGGAACTTCCTACTGGCAGCTGGGAAAACGCTCATCAGCTGCTCCATGGGGTGAAAGGGTTGGGTTCCCGTCTCGAATGTGTTCGGGACATGTAACACGTCACCAAAGTCTGATGCAAAAGGAGCGTAATGGAAGGGGTAGAACCATTTCCAGTTAGCGCAGCCTTGGTAATAGTACGCGAAGACCCAGCACAGACCTTGCGTGTAGAAGTAGACGATCCGTGAGATGAAGTCTTGGTCATCGCCTGTGATACTGAATTTCTCATTGTAGTACCGCTCTCTCCAACCATCCTCCCACAGTCTCACTCGATCCTCTTCCTCTTCCTCGTCTTCCGGGACGCTGTGTTGCGGTTGTCTTCTGTCCTGACTGTATCTGTTCCCCAGTCGAGACGACACGTCTACCTTGTACAGCATGCTAGAGCCTGGGGGAGGGTTGTATTGTTGAGGTTGGGGGGGATAGTCGGAGTAAGAGGGATGGGGATTGGGCGCCAAGGACTGTTGGAGATCTTTAGCAGCTGAGAAGTTATCGTCGTCTTTCCGCGCGTTGATGAACCTGAGCGCGCGCGGGTTGCCTCGAGGGGCTCTGGGCTGTCTGTCGGAGTAGATGTCAGGAGGCGCGAACTCGCTGGGATGGCGGTTAATGGGTTCGTTATTCCAGTGATGGCGCTGCTCGTTATAACCCCGCCTATAGTTCCTGTTTCGCGCCTGATTCTTCCTTGACAACTCGCTCTCACGTCGCCTCTTGAAAATAGAGTCCTCCAGCCGGCCTAACTTATCCAAGATCACACCCACCTTTGCCAGGTCTACTTTTCCCTGATAGGTGATGTAGCCTTGAGTCTCGTTCAAACTCTCCTTATATATGCGAATCAGGCGGTCCACAGCCTCCTCGCGGATCTCCAGGGACGGGAGGTGAGGCAGGAAGTCATTCCCGACGAAGAAACACATGAACACCCAATCATCCAGTGCTCGCTCAAAGTCGAAAACCAAACTCCCTATCTTACTGAACGTCAGCTCCTGCTCCAAATACTCTCTCAGCACGTACAGTTTGATGAACACGAACTGCTTCGAGAGAGAAAACGACGAGCTGGGAGCTTCTATGTCTTGGTCTTCATTCGCTTTACCTTGGCAATTCTCAAAAGTATGTCCCAACTGGCCACAGAGTTCGCAAGGCCTTGGTTTGTTCGGCGTGAACTCCTCCCTGATGATGGTGAAGTGGGGCTCGTGCGTGGCTAGTCCCAGCATTATCAGATCTGCGTCTGCGCCGTAGAGTACGTGTCTCGTGTTAGGGTTGTACCCTTGCGAGGCTCTCTGTCTGCGGATGAACTCCATGATCTTATGCTCGCCCTCTCCGGGGGCGTTGGCATCCGAGAGGATGGCCTCGAGGCCTTGCCAGCCCGCGGATTCGTTCAGACGCTTCGCTATGTAGAACTGGAGACACTTCGAAAGGTAGTACATGAAGTCCGTGCCTGGGGTGATGCAGTTACTGTCGAAGGGGTCCTGTGCACTATTCTGCGGCGGTAGCTGGATGCCTTGGTCCTGCAACTTCTGACGGACTTCTGACATCTTGTCTTTCTTGTCTTTGGACTCTTTCGTGGAACGGAATCTTCTTGATCGCTGTTGATTCATCTTAGCACGAGGCGCTACTCCATCGATCGCGAAATATACCAGTTTCCGTGGGCGCACGATGGAGAAGATGCAATCGATGTAAGCGAATACGGCGATTATCATATCGTCGATCGTCGTGGGCTGACTCCCGTCTTCTGGGTGACAGCATGGGTGAATGATGCCGTTCATGTCCAGATAGAGATTGTCGAACTCTATCTCGTTAGGGTTAGGCTTACTCGTGTCGATAGGGATCTCCACTCCGTTCACTATAGTGCTCTTCTCCTGGATGCAGTAGACCAGGATGGAAGGGTACTTCCTGGACAACCAGCGGAAGAATGCGGGCACACCCATGGGAGGTCTAAGCGGGGGAACTTTATTTAATATTAGTTAAGAATGCGAAATCATATTAAAAATTAGAACAATGAGATATGTATAATACTTTATGGTGTATCTAAAAACGAAAGAAAGTGTTTTTGTGTGATTTGGCTATATAAGGTGTGATGTGAAGTGTTCTTTACCACATTTGTAAACACTCCTCCTGTTTGTTATTCGCCAGGATGATCCTGCCGTTCAAGTCCAGAGCGATCCCCAGCGGCTGATGCAGACCCCCGAACTGGTGAATCAGCTGCCCCTCCACATCGAACACGTACACGAACCCGGCGGAGAAGTCGGTCAGGTAGATATTCGTCTCCGCGTCTAGACAGAAGAAGTAGCTACAGCTGACTTGGTTCCTGCTCCCTCTGGTGATGATGTTTTTCAGTGGGGCGTGGTTAGAATTAAAAATGTGCAAACACGGGTCCGATTCGTCCAACACGAACACGCATTGGTGCGCTAACTTAATGTCGACAGGGCGCCGGAAAGTGTTCTGCCAGAGCAGCAATTTGAAAGCGTGGTCCTGAGAGAACACTTGAATGCGGTTGTTCCCACCATCGCAGACGTATACATCGCCATTCTCTTCGTTGATTGCGAGATTGTATGGGTTGTTCAGTTGTCCTTCCCCTTTCCCAGGACACCCCACCTGACACACGAAGCTCCCATCCAACTTGTAGACGAGAACGCAATGCCCACTGAACTGACTTACGTACAACTTCCCATCAAATAAGCAGATGCCCAAAGGCCTCTGCATCTTACCAGCTCCGTTCTCGTTGCCTATGGTGCGGTGGAATTTACCGTCTTGTGAAAATACCTGCACTCTATGGTTGGAGTGATCGGAAACATAGATGTATGAAGTAAGATAGTCCACAGCTACCCCCCATGGGAAGTCCAACTCTCCCTCTCCATCTCCTTTATTCGCCACGGTTACGATGGGACGTAGCTTTTTCTTATAATCAATCGTGCTATTCAATGCATTGACTCCTTCCGTCACTTTCAACTTGCCGATCTCCTGAATCTGTTGGACGTAGTCTTCGCTCCATAAGCACTCGACTTTACGGTTCTGGATCTTGAGTTGCATATGTCTGAGCGTATCTTCTATCTTCGCTATCACATCTTGCTGTAGCGGCCTCAGATCTGAATAGTGAATGTTGTCTTCGATTAACCTCCTCGTTGTCTCCAGTTCCTTCCTCATTCCATCCTGCTCCCTCGTTCTCTCTCTATGCTCAGTCGCTAAGCGCTCCAGTTCCTCTAACAGCTCTATCTCTCTCGCCTTGAAGCACTCGATCAAATCTTGAAAATGAGTTTGGACTTCTTTTCTGACGCGTTCTATCTGGACAAAAAAGTCGCTGGCTTCAGAGTCCGTCCCATCCGGTGTAGCCATATCTAATTTTAGGTATTTAAACTCGATTTAGCGCAGCTCCTATTCTAGCTGCCCTATTGGCATGGACCGTGACCACGTCTGTCCACGCGGTATTGAAAAATCATGACAAATATTTTGTAAACTTAATTTTAATTTTTAAACGGAGCTCGCTTGTATTCACTCTTAGCAAAACTGCAGAGTAACTTGTCTATGACAGTTCAGTTGTCACTGTCTTCATCAGTAAGCTGGATTTTCTCAGAATTAGAAAGGCTTTCTTCACTACTCGACTCTCGCATCCGGACATAAGTCTTGCTACACATCTCTTCGTCACTGCTCGAATTGATTAACATTTGGAAACGATCGAAGTCCACAGAAATGCGCAACTGCTTCTGTTGTTCGAACGTACTCGTCAGATATGGCCATACTCCCTTTTCTGATTTTATAAGAACGAACAACACCTCAGTCCCGTACAGATACCGCGTGATATCCTTCTCGACCTGTGCGAAGAGAGGGAAAGAGTTGGAGAGCAGTTTGCTCTTAGTGCGTATGAAAATATCTAATTGTTTGCTCTCTGCTGTGAAGAAAATATCGGCTGCAATAGCATTCTCCGTCTTGCAGCTAATTTTAATTCTGGTCTTGGTCTGACTCCAGAGAGGAAATAGGAAGTGTCGAGTTTTGTTTGGAGGGGGGGTGGGAAGGGGCATTTTGAAGAGAGAACATTTTGAAGACGGCCTCTTATGAGGGGTGCTACTGCGAGAGATCGAGAATAATCTTAATTCTACAAACTTTTTGGCTATCTTTTCATCTTTGTAAATTTGTACCAAGTTCTGAAGCAAACCAAGCTTTTCAGAGATAATTTGTTTGACTGTGGTGTTATTCCTACTGAGCAGGGATAGCAAACGAAATATTGAGTATGCATTGGTAGAATTTTCTTGCGTGAATTCGCACCCAGATATATAGGAGAGTAACTGGAAGAGGAATTCCATATGAGCTAATTCAACAATGTTATTCCTGAGGTTTGTGTGGCCAGACAAAGAGACAAGCAACTCAATGAAAACGAATGGAATGTTGTAATACGTCCAATCCTGAAGCACGCCAGACTCCAGCACCATTCTAGCGGCAGACTCAGTGTGCTGGGAGATGTTGTTGAGGAAGAGGACAATGCTGGCTTGGGTGTTAAGGGAGCTCAGATCACGGAACAGCGTCAGCAGCCATCCAATCAGAGATGGGGACAACACCTGAGATGAGAATGTATCGCGTTTCTCGACAAGGGTTAATATTTGAAAAATAACTAACTTGGCCTCCTGAGTAAGTTCAAGAGAGAAAAGTGTCGGCAAGAGCTTACTAAAACAAATTCTAATCTGATTCCCCCGATTCTCTCGGTTCACTCGATCGAAAATGGATTTCAAGAGGATTGGAACGTGATGGGAAGTTGTGTGGCATTTAGCCACACAATTTCCTATCACATTCCAATCTTTCACTTCGAATTCTACTTCATCACACCTCAGCAAAGCTTCATTAAGCTCTTCCAAAGACCCTTCAGATTCTGACAAGACTTCCCGACAGGATTCTCGTAGTTGGGATAGAGGTGAGTCAGTAGCAACCGGTTTTGGCGTTAGTCCAATTCCCTTCATCAGAACTTCTAACACAGAAGAATCTTGACCGTACAAGTCCACACTGTACATATGGATACCTGTGTGAAGCTCGTTCTCCGAAATGGAGGACTCGACAGCTAGCAGAACGGTCCGCTCCCTTGTTAGGTCCCAGAGAGTGTCGCCTGCAGAGGTGAGGTCACTGTACTCAGCCTCATCCCCTTCAAAACCTCTCAAGAGACAGGGGACAGCTTGAGCGCTCATATAGCCGAGATAGTCATCGCTGAGAGGATACACTTCTTGCTTTTTAACCCATTCCACATCTCCATAGTCGATGAAATAGATCTCGTACAGGAAGTCTGGAGATATGGCCACCACCTTACCGCGGTAGAGTTTGCTATCCACAGAGAGACGAGCAGCACAGTACTGCCCCGCCTCTAGATGATACGGGTTGAAACTAGGGAGATTGTGTCGATTAATGGCATCATTTAATTCCTCCAATTTGCTGCGGTTGGAACACTTCTGCGCATAAAATAGTTGCGGTGTGTCAATAGCGGAAATGATCACTTCAATGTCCGAATTCAGCACGAGAGATTCGTACTCAACATTGATGGATTGGTCTTTCATCTGTTCGATCCCCAACTTAGTCAAGTGAGTGAGGTTGGATATTACGAAGCCTTTGTTTATAAGCTCTTGGTTATAAGAGAGAGTTGAACCAGTTAAATTCAAAGATTCAAACGAGTGGAAGTTCTCAAGAATGTCAAGAAATAACAGCCCTTGAAAATTGAGAGCAATCCTGCCCACAAAATGTTTTCCTTTCAAACATCTCTCCGCGAATTCACACGCATGAGACGACCAATCGCGATCTTTGTCCAGAGGCTTAATCCGACAACACACCGCCTCCACGACCTGCCTAGGCACCTGGTATAGGTGGTCAGGCAGCGGGATGAGCTGGTTAGCAAACGCAACCTTCAGCTCCCCACTGTCAATGCACCTCACCTCAACCTGTTCTGTGTGGAAGAAGATGAGTTGGTCGAGTGCTCTGCTGAATTTCAGTGTTTGCACGCGGTAGAAGATGTTATCAACGGCATCGTAGAGGGCGTAGTACCGGTCCAACTTAGGGACACACATCCTATCTTTGGCATTCCACTGAGCGGCAAACGTTTGTATCTCGCGGCTAATCGTGAGAGCTTGTGACGCGTTGAAGGCTGGACAAGTGGCTTCACCCAGTTTGAAGGGGTAATGCTCCAAGATTCTCACCCAGATCTGACTGGGATTTGAAACGTGTGAGACTAGGACGCGTATAGAACCGCTGCGCGGGGTATCTGGGTAGGGAATCAACTCGCTCTCACTGAGAGAGCTGAGCGATTTGTTGATAGGACCGGCTGAAGAAATTGTGTGTAGAAATCTGCAAGATGACAGATGCGGGCACTCTCCGAACGATTTGTAGTAAAAGCAGAGATCGCTTCTTCGAGACAGTTTCGTATTTTCTCGTATTTGTAGCAGCTGATTGGTGACTTCGCCCGGGACCTTATTCCCTAGCCGTGTGTGTAGGGAGAACAGAAAGGTGACCTTGTTTCCAAGATCTTTCGTCAGGAGTATGATCGATTGGCAAGTAGACCCCAGACCTAAGTTAAAGCTCTCCGTGAACAGGTGACTCCTGCCTCGAAATATTTTCTTAGTATTCCCGTTGCTTGGAAACTCGAAGTGTATCAGTGTGGCTATCTGGACGTAAGAGAGATTAATGGCGAACCTCTCAATCGCCTGATCAAACAGAATGAATATGTCCCCCTTCTGTTGATCCGGATCTTGGTTACTCTCCCAGTCATCTAACAGCTGCATCGCTTCCTTAGAGGATTCGATGTTCTGGTTTAGAACATGGAATCTATAGCCGTGATTCCCGAGGACCAATGACAGTTCTGCTAAAGTTGACACATTGGATAGGCAGATTGCAGTCCTGTATGAATTGCTCTCTAAGCACTCTGCGACTCTCTCACACTTCTCCTGCTGACTGCAGTTGACCAAGCACTGCGTGACTTGCTGGAATACGCATGCTTCAATGGGACACGTGATGAGAGTGATTCGGGATTTAGTGTAGGCCCGCATTAAGCTTAGAATAGCATCTGAATAGGCAGTCGAGAAGATGAGCACCTGGGGAGGTATGCTGTGTTGGTTCTTTCTATTTTCTTGCAATAACGTAGCGTACTGTCGCATGAACAACTTCACTTCTTCCTCGTACATTTTAACCAATGACGCATTGTCAAAGACCAGATGGCAGAGTCTGGATAGAGAGAGGATGTTAGACTTTAAGAGACGCATAGCGGAGCAAGGAGTGCACACGAGAATCTCAGCTCCGGAGCTTAGGCAGTCCACAGCCGATGCTTCAAATCCCTGGTACGCAACAGCACACAGGTTCACCTTACCCGGGTCCTTCCAGGAAACGACTTTACGACAGACCATGTGCACGTAGTCTGCCTCTTGGGAGGAGCAGCAGAATACGATCAGGTAGGGACCCTCCTGAGAGTGCAGAGGCTTGTACTCTTCATTGTCTGTGAGCAAGCGGTGCAGTAGAGGCAGCAAATACGCCAGCGTCTTTCCAGACTGAGTCGGGGAGATGGCCAACAGATCGCGACCGGAGAGGATGATGGGCCAAGCATAAGATTGGACTATGGTAGGGCCGGGGAAGGATAGCGAGGCTAACTGCTGGATGAACGTAGAGCTGAAGCATTGAGTGGTTAGACTCATGGGAGGGATGTTCTCTCCCTGGATGAAAGCTTGCGGGTGGAAATTGGAATGCAAAATGGCGAAAGCAGACCTCTGTGAGGTAGTCGAGAATGCGGTTAGCTTGCTCTGCACGCTGCTCTCTTCTTGAGTGGGAAGGGACACCTGAGATCCGCCATCTCTGCTCTCTAGCAGAGGGAGTCCGATGTACTCCTCCGCAAGCCCAGACTCAATCAGGTGCGAATCTAAAGCGATAGAGGCTCCCTCTGAATCCTTGTATGATCCCGAGACGAAGGGAATATTTCCGACGTAGCCTTGAACTTCAATTTGAATGACGGGGTGTGACGCGATCGAGATCCCAAACTTAAGATCTGCTTTCTTCCCCCATTTTTCTTTAAGGAGGGAAGAGTCCCCGTACTTCTGAGACGCTTTGATCCCGTATACGCCGTATCTGATTGCCAGGGGTTTGTAACTCAAGAAGTACTCTGGCATTTCGAGGATCTTCTCCATTCCTATGGTACGGGAAACCCCGTAATCGATGAAAAACACTTGAATAAGGTAGTCGTGTTTTCTCCTTAAACGGTTGCGGCATTGGCCGCGAGCCCAGAACGTGTCTAGCATCGCGATACAGTCTCGGTGTGTGTTGTCTTTCAGCGGTTCCGCATCTGAAGACAAGGCATAGCTCTTTATGCGCTCTGTCAAGTCCTCTAGCAGAGATAAGGTGCTGTGCCCAGACTCTGTCTTCTTCGGGAGAGCCCAGAAGAGACCCGGGTAGAGGAAACAGAGAGGAATGAGCTCCTGACTCATCTATAATTGAATTAATGGAGGGTCAAAACCTTGTAACAAAACCGAACAAACAGATCTCAGTATTTACGTCTAAAATTGAAGCTAGATTATTCGCTTTCATTCACCACTAAGTAATGATGGCTTAATTAAATTGATATTACAATGAAATCTACAATCATTAAATTCACAAAGTACGCCTAATTAGTGCAATTAATGAGAAGTGAATTCAACGCGGTTTCGGAATGACAAACTGATCAGGAGGTATCGTACTTAGTGCCACGGATCAAAACATTTTGTGTGGGTACATGGTGACGGGGGAGGGGCTGTCAAGGTAATCTGGCTTTGAAGTCGAACTCTCATACCCAACGACAGACTGGGAGATCGGAATGTCAGTGTCCATCATATTCGTGGCATTCGATTTTGATTCAGCTTTGAAAGACAGGGAATTGTCCTCATCCTCTTGAGAGGAGAACGTCCCCATTAGCATGGTCCATTCGGATAGTTTGCGGTCTAGTTGGCCCTTCGGGAGGTTCTCTAAGTGACTGGGTTGGAGTGGCATCACCTTCTTTTCAAGGATGGAAGAGTTTTGGGGCTGAGGGGGAACTGATTGTTTGAAAAATTGTAAATATACTTCATGCGGAATATTTCGCTTTATAGTGGCATGCAGATCTCGCTTGACACGGACGAGCGTGTTCGCAGTTTTAAAGTAGTCTCCTGATTTTATCCCATGGATGAGGTTATGCTCTATCTCCTTGAAAGGGATCTCTTGGGAGTCTGGCTGGTCCTCTGATTGCGCGGCGGGGGACGGTCCCAGTTTGGAAACGGACGCGAAGGTTTGATTCAAATGGTTCTGGATCGAGGAGCGTCTGAGAGGCAACTTATCGAATTCAGGGGTAGGAATCGATTTTGAAATGTCCATCAAGCTGTGCTCCTGATTTACAACGGAGTGGTCCACTAACTGACTTTGATTGATGACACGAGACACCATCGAAGTCTCACAAATCGGTGGGTCTTGATCCATCATTGACGTGTCTATCTGTGTCGATAGAGGTCCGCGTGACACGGTTTTTGACACCTTAGCCATGTTGAAGATGCCAGTTTGTGTAGTGATTCGATTTCTTGTGATCATTGTGTTGGAAGGCTGATTTTCTATGATCTGTGAATTAGTATCTACCTGAGCGAGGATGCGGGAGTGAGTGATGATATTTTCAGTTGGATTTTTCTCACCTGAAAACAGCGCTTTCTTTGGTAGAGGTCGGTTTTTACGTTTTGGTTTCAAATTCTTGTAATCGTGTGAATTCTTAGACATTCATCTATTGAACAAACATTCTAATTTTAAAATGGAATATAAAAAAACAATATAAGACAATTCTAACAGAAATTAATGTATGTATACTTAGGTATTTGAATTTGACTGTTCCTGTACAGCAATCTCATAGTTTTCATGTAAAACTTGATTAGGATTCAAATGATCGACCTAAACAAACCCCGTTGGAGCCAGAGGACATTTCTGGGGCGGTTAAAACATTTCTACCATCTGACACACCCCAGACACATGTTCCATTCAGCAGCAACCCTGAACTCGGCTCGTGGCCTCATCCAAGCGTACAAGGCTGGAGATAGAACTTCCTTACAGAAGTTGAGCATTCCTGACCAGTGGAGGATCAAGTACGTCTACGACAGTGCATTCCATCCAGACACAGGAGAGAAGATGCTGTATCCGTTCCGTATGTGTACCCAGGTTCCTTCTGCCGTCTTCATAATCGCTGGAATGCTTGCATACCATCAGACCTTAGGCGGGGTTTTGTTATGGCAATGGATCAACCAATCCTTCAATGCAATTCTCAACTACACAAACCGCAATGCAACCTCCAAAGTAACCAATTCACACATCCTAACAGCCTACAGCTCTGCTACGACCAGCGCCGTGGCGGTCTCTGTGCTGCTGAACAAGATGGTCAAGACAACGAACTCCTTGGCTGGCAGGCTGGTTCCCATGGTAGCTGTGGTGCTGGCGAATGCTATCAACATTCCTCTGATGCGGCAGAATGAGATAAAGGAAGGAGTTAGAGTATCCGCAGAAGAGGGAGAAATCTGTGGGAAGTCAAGGCGAGCAGCGATAATGGCAATTTTCCAAACGTTTATAGGCCGTACCATAATTTCGTTACCCAGCATGTTCCTGTGTCCTCTCATCTACACTCGACTTCTCAAAAGGTTTCCACTCCTCTCCAAGAAAAAGTCCCTAACCATCCTAATCCCAGGGGTGCTGACCGGTATATTCTACCTACCTGGAATCCCACTAGGATGCAGCGCCTTTCCGCAGACTGCGCGCTTACCGGTGCGATTACTGGAGTCGGATCTCCAGCTCAAAGTGAGGCAAACTCATCCGGATGCGAAATACGTGTATTTCAATAAAGGATTGTAACTCTTGTACATAGGATGACGTAGCTAGATTAATAATATTATTTTTATAGATCTCTGTCGTTCCAAACACGCTATTATAATCTGCTGATATATTACAAAAACTCGCATGGATTCAAATAATTACTATCTAGCTAGCTAGCACAAGAACGCCTGTGGAATGAGCGCAGCACTAACTGCCAGTGACCGCAAGTGCACTGCCTTTCCTAAGATAAAGGAGGTGAGAGCGTACACCAAGGACTACGACCGACCTGGAGCCGTGGGACAGGGTGGGGACTGCCACGATGTAGTCACAGGACACTGGATAGACGGACAAACGCCACACCTCCCTATCGCCAACCCAATGTCAAGCTACGACCTGTACAAGGACAGCCGGTCTTCCTGGGGCATCCAGGCACTCGGGAGTCTGGTGGTGGAGGTGGAGAGCACAGACGGACACAAGGGAGTTGGAGTTGGTCTAGGCGGGCTGCCAGGATGCCACATTGTAGAGAAACACCTCTCCAGGTTCGTGGAGGGACAGAATCCGAGTGATATCGAGCTGATGTGGGATCAGATGTATAGGGGCACACTGAACTACGGGAGGAAGGGCCTGCCGATTCAGGCTATCAGTGCTGTGGACATAGCTCTATGGGACCTACTGGGACAGCTGAGAGGGGAGCCTGTCTACCAGATGCTGGGGGGACGGACTAAACCGTATTTGCCGGTCTACTCCACCACCTGCGATGCTCTGCTGGCGAAGAAGTTCGGATTCATCGGCGCTAAGATCCCTTGTCCGTATGGACCCAGCGCAGGGGACGAAGGGATGAAGAAGAATGTGGAGATGTTCAGAGAGGCCAGGAAACAGGTGCGTCTCTTCTCACATATAGCTAGATAGCCAGTGGCTCCACAGGTTAATGTGTGTGTACAACTACGCAGGTGGGAGAGGACTTCCCACTAATGCTGGACTGCTACATGGCCCTGAGCCTCCCCTACTCCATCCGGCTGGCCAAACAGCTGGAACCGCTCGGACTGAAGTGGATCGAGGAGGCGCTCCCTCCCGACGACTACCAGGGCTATAGGGAGCTGAGAGCAGTGTGTCGGTGAGTTTAAAATACTACTGCTACCATGTGATATGTGTAGATAGGATATTCGCATAAATAACAATGATAACATAACGTACAATACATGTACTAGACTACTTCTTCACACCTCTGAAAGCGTCTCTAGAATTAGAGGCACCAGGTAGCAGGGTCACACCCCTCGCTAGCAACAACTCACCCACTTCCTCATCGTAACTTGTGACTGTTAGGACAGTGGCTGTGATAGGTAGCGACAAGGTGTTAACTTCTGAGATTATTTCGAGATTGTGTTCCACCCTCCCGCGTCCTCTCTCCCCCACCACGCCCACTGGCACCGCGTAGATTTCCACCTGGAATGAGGCGGACATTCCGGCAGCTATGGGGTGCGGGGTGTAGGAGGCCCAGAGTCCCGTACAAGGGGGCGGTGCCTTGATTTTATACCTGTAGACAGCAGTGAATGAATGGAATGTGTGTAGTGGGTGAGTAATTATGATTCACATGCCTCGTGCTGATTATGCCGATGTTCTTGATGTGCACGGTTGCTGAGTAGGTGCCGCCTTCCTTGAGTAGTCCGAAGTCCAGCTCGGTCTGCTGGAGACTGATCCCTTGCTTCAAGCTCTTGGACAGAGGCATGGAGAGGGAGGCTGTGTTAGGTTGCTTCTTCGTCTCGTCAGTCCTCTCACTCTCTCTATCTCCAGGTCTCAGAGTCTAGGATCACGAACTTAGAATGTTACAAGGCATGTGTGGAATGCAAATTGTATTGTAAAGGAAATATTTCGAATACCATAAAAGGCAATCTGATATTATTTGTGTGATGCCGTCACGAAACGAATCCTATAAAATGTAAGAATTTGATGAGACAATCTATTGTGTGGAATGGAACAGCTTTCTGAATACAAGAACTTCACTCCTGAGAGCCTAGGCAACGAGAAGAAGGCAGAGGAATTCAGGAAGATCGATACAGACCCGGATTCAGTGCCTGCCCTGGTGAGAGAGACCTACAAGAAGATGCACGCGAACCAGACGGTGCAGTTCGGGAAAGCGATGCGCGAGAAGTGGGGCAAATTCAACGCAATCGAAATAAACGTGATGGAAGCCCTGGAGCGGCTGAATGAACTGGTGGATGAGAGCGACCCGGACCTAGAGGACGTCCCCAACAGCTTCCACGCCTTCCAGACAGCCGAGACCATTCGCCGCCAAAACCCAGAGTTGGAGTGGCTGCAGGTGGTGGGGCTGGTGCACGACATGGGGAAGGTGATGGGGCTGGTCGACCCCGATATCGAGCAGTGGGGACTGGTAGGGGACACCTACCCGGTAGGCTGTCAGCCTCAGCCCTCGGTCGCCTTCCACAAACTCGGATTCCCTGAAAACCCGGACATGGAAGACTCGCGCTACAACACCAAGCTAGGGATGTACAAGGAAAACTGTGGACTGGAGCACGTGATGATGTCATGGGGACACGACGAGTACATGTACCGTGTGCTGAAGAACCACCCCGGCATGAAGATCCCCGAGGAGGGACTCTTCATCATTCGCTACCACTCGTTCTACCCTCTGCACAAGGAGGACGACTACCAGCACCTGCTCAGCGAGGAGGACAAGAATATGGTGAAGTGGATCAAGATGTTCTCCAAGTTCGATCTCTACAGCAAAGACGAGAAATCCTTGCCTGACATCGAGTCCCTGAAGGACTACTACCAGAAGCTCGTAGACAAGTACATTCCCGGGAAAATCAAGTTCTAACTTCTCCTTACTTTATAGTAATGCCCCTATTCTCTTGTAGCTATCTCGAACATTAGTAAGTACGAACCTTGATTGAAGTGGGAAGTTTAACGGGAGCAGTCCTGGGCACTCCCGCTACATTGTAGAACAGATACTCAGGAATCGGGTTGCGGCCAGTTTGTGTGGTGACAGGATTCTGAGGCCGGTCCGCCCCGGGATCTTCATGGGTATTTGCCGGTGTGTGTTCGGAACTCGCCTCACTGCTATACGCACTCGGCTCCGTGGAGACTGGGACGTGAGGACTGGGGTTCTCCGGTCGCTCCTTCCCCGCGAGTGAGGTGGCAGAGCCTAGGGTGTCCGGCAGGAGGATGGTGGTACTGGCGTAGCCCTGAGCGAGCCCCGCGTCCTGTGACAGCTCCGAGAGCCGGGGCAGCATCAGCTTCTCAGAGAAGGGGCCAGGACATGTGACAGATGTTGACTCCTGTTCTCTCCCCTGGGACTGTCCTCCCCTCATGGCTAGAGGGAGCTGCTCTGTCAGCTGGATCATGTCAGGGGGAGCTGTCGCTGTCTGCTGGAGAAACTGCACACCGCTCGAACTCTCAAAGTAACCAGGGATGTCTCTGTCCCGTAGCGCTGTCATGTTCGCTTGGAACTCCGCTCGCTCTCTCTTCTCCAGCTCAGCCCGCTCGGGTCTCCTCTCTGAGGGGGCGTGGCCCGTGTCCTGAGGAGGAGGGGTGCGCATCCTCTCCTCATACTCCTCTACCAGCCGCTCACCCCGCCCTTCCACTCGGAGAGAACTGAGCTGTTGGAAGAGAGAGTTGGTCTCTTCTCTCACCGCTTCACTCCGGATGTCCACAGGTACCGACTGGTCTCTCTCTTCCCTGATCCCGTCCCAACACCTATTTAACTCCTCCAAGCTGCTCACGAGGTAGGACAGGTTCTCACCACTCACCGGTCTGTCTTCCAACAGCTCGCGGCGCCAAAAAGCGCGAGTTGGCAACTTCACACTTTCCTTGCTCTTCTCGGGAACCCCGATACTCAGTCCGCGCCCAACTCCACTCCCAAACACCTTCTTCTCCCCCTTGTACTTCCCCGTCTCCAGCGGAAAGTAGCACTCAGCGCGCACGTGAACAGGCACGATGTTCTCCTCTGTGTAAGGGAGGTGTGACATTTCGTGAGGAGGAGAGGTCACAGGCTTGATGGCGGAGTGGATGATGGTGTCAGTACTCCCAGGGAGGGCGTGAGACTGCACCAAGAGACCTTTGGTACTCCTCCACCTCTCTAACTCCAACTCAGCGATCTCCTTGCTCAACAGCTCCATTCCAGACCCGTCCCTTGTCAGCACAAACATCCTCGCCTCACTCTTCGCTTCTTGTTTCTGTTGTTTTTGTTTACGCATAGTGTGAAATTGCTTGTCAATCGCAAACACTTGTGAAGGGTCAGAAACTCGCATCCACTCTCCTCCACTCACAAGGTCCAGATCTACCCGACGGAGTTCGGAGGGACGCACTGACAGAAGACCATCAGCTGTGAAGTGACAAGTGACGTCACCACTCGTTACCGAGTGCTCGCCACTCCTGTGAGATACAATCTCGTTACTCTCGAGCAATGTGATGGTAGCCTGGCCAGGTGTAGGCGTTGAAAACCGCACTTTCGCATATCCGGGACACTCAATCTGAATGCAGGGCAGCGAGTCGCTAGAAGTGATTCGGGTTCCATCAGGGAACTGGACGATCAGAGTCCCATCCTTCCTGAGTACGGAGGTCACCTGGTCCTCTCTTGTCCGCATCTCCTCCTCACTGACCGGATCCACCTGGCAGGAGCACAACAGAGGGTCCCCATACACTTGAGCTGTAAACGTGGAGACTAATTCTTTGTCAGGTGTGACCACCTGTTCTCCCTCCCCCTCCCCCTCTTTCACACCTCTCTCCTCAGGGCTATCGCCCTCTTCTTCTGTCTCATGCGTCCACTTGTACACGAATCTCTGCCCCTCTTTATCAGTATACATCCACTGCCTCTCTCCCAGTGAGAACTCGTTACCCGTGTAAGAATGGGAGTTTACAATGGCAGAGAGAGCCTGGAGAGATCTGTGCTGAGAATCTGACGTCAGGTCTGAAAGCTCGATCGTCTGTCTGCTCAGTCGATCTAGCTCCCCGGCTTGTAGAGAGTAGGCACGGGATCCATCCGGCCACATCATCTACGTACAAGCAAAACTCGAGCACTTCTGTCGCTATTCGATAGTACGAACTGTACGTTACCTGTATTGTGGTGTCCTTCATGAACTTTATGGTAGTCCCGTCCTCCAGGTAGGACCTCGACACCTCCTGGGAGGCGGGAACCAGCCTCAGCTTGTCGCAGGACTGAGTCGGAGAGGGAGAGTTAGGGTAGCACTGGGTTACCCGGAGATACCCATCCGATCCGTCCCTCAAAGTGACGTCATTAGACAACACGACCTAATGAATGAGTATAGCACTATGAGCTTGTAATAGTGACAGTAGAATCAGTTGCTATTTCGAGTTGAATCTATTAATAACTTGAAACCAGATATTGCACAGTATAAATATAGTGATTCTGAATAAGATAGGTAGTCGTATGGCGTGCTCGAGTGAAACTAAAACAGCAGATAAGATCAGTGCGCTGATCCGAGTTGAATCCCGGGCAGGGGGAGAAGGGGGGATGGGCGGGTTCAAGAAGGAGCTGCTGGTAGAGAACCTCTCAGAGAGAGATGAGAAATTCTTACTCTGCTCGCAGTGTCGTGGGATATTGAGGGAAGCATGCACGGTGGTTACCGGGGAGCAATCCTGCTCTGAATGCATTCGCAAGGGAGAGACGTCGCTGCCCAACCTTCAGGTGAGGTCTACCGTGATGGAGCTGACATGCAGATGTCCACTCAGTCAGAGAGGATGTGAATGGTCCGGAGAGCTCCAAGAATGCGAATCACACTTAAACACATGTTGCCACCTGTTAATGACGTGCGAACTAGGCTGTGGAGAGGTGATGGCGCGTAATCTGATGGAACAACACATGTCTGGCGCCTGTTCCCTCCGCAAGTCCAAGTGCGAGCACTGCGGAGTGGAATGTAAGTTGAGCGAAGTTAACGAACACTTCGGGGTGTGCGCTGGGGCGGTGGTCGAGTGCGAGTTAGGCTGCGGCCAGAGTGTCAGGCGGGATCAGATGGAGACACATCAGAGGGAGGAGTGCGACCAGCAGATCGTCCAGTGCCCGTTCGAGAAGTACGGCTGTGGTCTAGGGGAGGTATCCAGAAAAAGTCTGAGGGTACACATGACGGAGAATCGGGAACAACACACGGACCTGAGGCTGAGGGAGTTCGAGGGTGTGATAGACAGACAGAACAAACAGATTGAGTATCTGACCAAGAAGATCGTAGCCTTAGAAAACCAGAATAATATGCTTGCCCGCAGACTCGACAAGTCAGAGACACTCGTTTGGGAGATATCTCAGCTGCTGCCTAAACTGAACTCGGAGACGAGTGGCATCATCCTCAAACTCCCTACGTCCTCGCAGCTGCAGGTGTGCGGGTACATGGTGAAGTTCGGATGGTGGGTGGAGGGGAGTAGCCTCTCCATCGACCTCTACATGATGGTGGGCGAGAACGACAGGGAATTACTGTGGCCGTTCAGATGCAGCGCTGTGACCAGATTCGTGAGTGACAAGGACGCCGCCACTCGCTCGGTGGAGGTCCAGAAGTTGGGCGCGGAAGTGGACAGGAAGATGCCGACAAAGCTGGCCCCGTCCTCCGTCAGGATTGCGTCCGTGAACAAGTGCGTCCTGCAGGCGAGAGGCTTCATGCGAGGAGACTCTCTGAGGGTGGAGATCACACTTAAGTCGCTGAACCCCTTCTGATCTTACACCAGTGTGTGATAGTGCATTGATTAAACGCTGTACGTAATTAAACTATTGACTTACCTTTGTAGTGCAGGTGACCTGCAATCCGAACGGTGTGGAAAGGAACAAGCCTTGATACTTGTTCTCCCGTCTGTACCGTAGGAGTCTGTCCTCACGCAGCCGCTCGATCTCACGTCGGCGCCTCTCCCTCTGCTCTGTCAGCTGTCGCTGCTGCTCCTGCGCCTGTTGTTCCTCCCCCTTCTTGCCTCGCCCCCCTCCCTTGCCCCCCACCTTGGACTCAGAGGTGGTAGGCGGGAGACTGTGTGGGGTGTTGCGCTCCAGTTCCTCCTCCAAGTGACGGATCTCGCTATCTTCGACCATTTCTTTAGGTGGCGGTAGCCCGCCTAACTTTCCGTACGGACTGAGACAGACCTGCACTCCCGAGTGCAGACTGACTCGGTAGCTCCCGTACACCATGCCAGGAACAGGCTCTAGCAGAGTAGCGGGAGCGATGACGTCATCCTGTGAGTCTGTGCTGTCCCTGGTGTCGGCAGGCCCTATCTTGTGGAGAGGAGACTTCTCCATCAGTAGACTGATACCGGCACTCAGACCTGAGTCGTGGCAGTACTTCACTGACACAGAGGTGAGCGGGGAGGAGTGGAAATTCCTCTGTTCACACCTTATGAACTCCTCAGGGCTGAGCTGAATCTTGTCGCTCTCTCCTTTCCCAGCGTACCAATCGTCTTTAACGTCATACCCCGAGAGGAGCACGAACTTCTGCTCGAACTCTGACCTCTGCGCGCTCAGTAGGTCCTCCCTGCTTCCGGTACCGTCCTGTGCGGGAACGGCGGCTGGCGTGGAAGCACGAGAGTCCTTCACTCTCGAAGTGCGAGAAGCTCTATTTATACTCTTGCTGAGGGAGGAGGCGCGTCCTTCCTTCCCGGACAGCTGGGTGAGGGAGACCTGTGAGGTGTTAGGGGTCTGCTCCTGGGTCAGGAGCAACTTCTCCCGCTCACAGCTGTTCAGGCGGGACAGCTGCTCCACGATTGGGCTTAATTCCGCGTGCAGGAAGCGCTGGTACAAGTAGAACCCGGCCGGAGTGAGGATGCGCCTCTCCCACAGCTCCCGTCCCGACTGGGAGTGAGACAGCAGCAGCAAGCTGTCGCTCTGTCTGTGGTAGCGCAACGAGCAACTCTTATCAGGCGCCAACACGTCTTGTATCCTTTGAGCGATGACGTCACGAGCGAGCACCTCTGACCATTGTAGGCGAGATAAGAGGGGCTTTAGGGGGACTATTGACGCATGTCTGTCTTGGGAAGGGTAGGGATCATCGAAAAGGTGTGAAGTCTGTGTCTCTTCCATCTCTGCGAAGGCTAGCTTTAGAAGAGAGGACTGCACCTGGGGTGGGGTGAGCGGGTGCTTAGATTGCTTACATATTCTCAACAGCTGTTGATAGCGCGCGTTTACTCGACTCCTCTCATCCTGATCGAGATTAGGGAACCTCCTCACCAGCTGTGTGGCATAGAAACTGTCCAACATGCGCTTTTCAACACCTCTCCTATCCAGACCGTTGTGCTGGCTGGTGGTAGGGTGGTCCAGGAGACTCTCTCTCTCGCGGATCTTGTCGCCCTCGTAGATGACAGGGTAGATTGTGGTTTTCTGGCGAACTGAGTTATCACCTACCACAACTGAAGATGATACCACTCTACCATGGATATTCTGAATCGACAATTTTTATACTTACCTGATGGTGAGCCTATGTTAGCACGCCTCTTGATCCTATTCAAACACTCCTGCAAGCTAGGACTCATAGCAACCTCTTTCTCCACTGGAATGCTGGGGTTGGAATCAGCTATGCACACCTGCTGCAGCATGGACTCCACCAGGAGAGAGACAGAGCAGGAATGGCTGGGAAGAGGAGCTAACAGTTCTCTGTACAAACCCTCGCTCTTATCTACGAAGAGAAGCTTAATCCACGACATTTGCTAGTAATGCAAGACGTGTGGTTACCTCTCTTCGATACTTTCCCTGCTGACAAGTCTGCGAGGGACAGACAGTCTAGGAACTGTCTGTGCTGCCTCTTCTGCTCCACCAGAGTGTAGATGTGAGCTGCCAGTGTGTCATACAATCCTTCCACAGCTTCGCCTTCTCGCGCCTCTTTTCTGTACTCGAACTGAATCAGACCTGTGTCTCGGATGCCTGCGTCTCTTGATCCTTCCAGCACTTGCTCCATTCCCCGCCAGAACTCTCTGAGCCTATGTCCTATAAATAGTGTACTATAATGTATTACGTATACCTATGAGAGTAGTTGTATTCCTACCTATCTTGTTCCTTTTCTCACTCTCTCCTTCCACTTCCCCTTCACTCCCCGGTACCCCCAGTGCACCCTGTACCCTCACCACACAGCTAGGGGACACTCCCACTCGTCCCATCTCAGCTAGCACCTCAGGCATTTGCACTCCGCTCAACAACACATAGGCTTCTGGACCATGGACGGGCTCGTCATCTACAAACACAGTCTCGCCCACATCCTCGCCTCTCTTCTTCATCGTGCTCTCGGGTTTGGACGGCATCGGAACCCCCTCTTCCGATGGCTTTCCTGCTTTCCCTGCCGGCTTGCCCTTGCCTGTGGGAGTGGCCTTCTCTCCCTTCTTGTCTTTCTTGCCGGGACTACCAGCTCCGGACCTGGGTCTACTCCCTCCGTCTTTTGCACCTTCCTGCTGCCTCCGAGCCATGTCCTCCTGTCTCAGGGAGAGGAGACTCATCTTTATCGCTCGAGCGACCGTGTCAGGGCTAGGTCCCTCTTCTGATTGGTTCTGACTCTTCACCAGCTCAGCTAGCATCTCTGCTCCGGGGAGCTTACCTGCCACGCCTCCAGGAGACGGCGCCCCCTTCGCCTTTCCCTTGCTGGCTTGGCTCTTGCTCACCTGACCTATCCCGCCTCCCTCGAGGGCCTTCTTCAACACCTCCTGGAGGGACAGAGAGTAGAAACGCCGCCTCTGCCTGGACTCAGCTGTTGGAGCTGAGATGTGTCGAGCTAGACATGAGACCATCTCCTCTGACGAGAAGTCCTCTCCCGCAACAGCTGCCACACACACGCGCCAGTTCTCCGTATCCAGCTGCTCTAGAATCAGCGCTTCGTCCCATTTCTGTCCTCCCGTACCTCCCGCCCCCTTGGCACCCTCCTTCCCTTTCTTCCCTTTAGACATTCACTAATCTATAAATAAACAAATGAACACACAGCACTAGTGCTTCCAAAGACTGAACTCGTTCGCATGCATTCCTCTGTTTAATAATATCGCTTATCATTATCGAGTGCGCAGCAGTCAGAACTGCTACACCATACAATCCTATACAAACACGGGTGCTAGATCATTCTCCTGAGGATGGAGTTCATCTGAGAGCTCGCATTATATCCGAACAAGTCGGTGAGGTGGGTGTCCACTGCGTAGAAGTCCCTGTTGGGTGCGAAGTAGTCTCGAACCTGCTCCAACTTCCACTTCCCCTTCTCGCTGTAGGTGGTCGGCACCACCGACGTGTTCCGGTAGAGGCGGGGGTTCTTCTCCCCCACGTAGAAGTTGGCGTTCAGCATCGGGTTCGTCTTCTCGAAAATGAAGTAGTCTCCTATTTTCATGTAGGCGTGGAAGTACTTGACGAGTTCGTATATATTCGCATCTGCGTCCTCTATCACCAGGAGGGGGCGGGGCAGGTCCAGGAGGAAGGAGCGCGGGAATAGGTCCTCGAACTCATTAGAGTCCCCCTGTACGAATGTGACCTTATTCGACACCAGTCCGTCCACCTTCTCATCACGTAAGGAGACGTCCGTGTCCATCGAGTAGATGCTGCAGTCGATGCCGAGCATGCGCAGAGTGTCATCCATCCACAGGGCTGATGCGCCCGTGTAGGTTCCAATCTCGATGATATACTTGGGCTGCACTAACTGGAACAGTTCCATGTAGACGGAGAGGTCTAGCGGGGTCTTCAGCATGGATAGTTCCTTGTACCGACTCAAACACATGCCTTTAGCCAGCCCCTTCAGGTGCTGCACCTGGAAGTCTGAGATCTCTCTTCGCAGGTCGATGGGTTCGTATCTCTCCGCCTTGGTGATCAACCTCTCCCTGTGCCAGTCCAACTCCCCCGGTCCGTTCTTGTAATCAACCTGGACGCTCTTGTTCTCGTACGACGGAATGGAAGTAGTGTGCCTCACAGGCTGCACGAGTCCGAGGCTTAGCGGCCTTAGCCTTAGGAAATTCTTCAGCATCATACTTGCACTAATACGTATTTACTAATTACTGGTGCGAGATGGTATTACATGAATGTGTGTGTGTAGGCCCCTGGGAGTGCTGGTCACGACGGGCGAGCACGAGTACACTCGCTACGGCTTCAGACAGCTGCTAGAGGCGCCAGGCGCCTGTGACGTCCTACAGCCAGACCTGACATGGATGGGAGGGATTACAGAGGCGAGGAGGGTCATAGCAATTGCCGCTTCTCACGACATTCCAGTGGTACCTCATGGTAGCTCGGTTTACTCGTACCACTTACAGACAGCCTTCACGAACTGTCCCATGGCTGAGTTCTTAAACCTGAGTAAGGATGGGGACCAATTGGTGCCGTACTTCGGGGGACTCTTCCCGGACGAACCGCTGCCAGACCGGGGGCGTATCGTACTGGACGCAGAGAAGGCGGGCTTCGGAGTGACTCTGAAGAAGGAGGGTCTGTTCAGACCGGTCCCCAGGTCAGAGGGAGAGGTGGAGAAGCAGTTCAAGAGGAACGCCGAGTATTTCGAGGGAGTCACTGATCGAGAAATTCGACCTCTCTATCCCTTCTAACGTTCTTATCGCCTATTACAGTAGTTAGTTGGCCTAGTTCTCTTTCCCGAAAATTTTATTTACATATTTATTTATACTTTTTAACTCCTACTTGAGTAGACCAAACGATCTTGTTCAATAATGTACTTTTCAATAATGTCTACATAACTGGGAGGTGTTGTCTCTATAGCAAGGTGATTTTGAACTAATTTTAACACCTGTGTGAGTAGCTATCAAAAGCAGAACTCAATAAACCGAATTGAATAGGACAAAAAAATAAAATTTCAGTGCTTTTTCTTATAAACCATGACGTTCTCTCTTCCTCCGCTCTTCCTGGCTCTGTTCTCCCGCCTGAGTCTGGCCTCCATGTCGCTGTCCTTGCTCAGCTCCACACTCACCACCTGAGCGACACAGCCGGAAGCTGGACACTGCGCACTCGCCTTCTTCGCTCGGATATGCTGGAGGATGGCCTGTCTGGAGTAAACGTGTCCGCATCTGGGGTTCTTCACCGGACTCTTCAGCTGCTGCTGAGTGAGCGGGCAAGTCGTGGACACGTGCACGTCGGCGAGCAGTAGGTCCACTTCCATCCCCTGCGCCCCGTTCTCAGCAGCAGGAGCGGGCGTGGTGTACGGCCGGAAACTCTCCACAAACCGGTGGAGACTGGTGGCGGGAAGGTTGTTCAGCTCCTCCAGTTTGTTCTGGTACGCGCGCACCAAATCAACGCCCTTTCCGCCCTCCTCCGCACCAGGGATGGTGCTAGTCATTATGAAGTCCAGCGCTTGCTTCATCATGTCCACTTCCATGTCTACCTCCGCCAGATAGGCGGTGGTCGCGGTCAGCTGGTTCAGATGCTGCTGCTTTCTAAGCGTGCCCTCGACCTCACTGGCAAGTTCCAGACAGACCTGAGCTCCCAAATCCAACTTCTCCTGCAGGCCCGACAGGGAGTCATCCAAACATGCGAGGTTATCCAGCTGCGTCCGCACAGACGCTGTTCCTGACTGAGAGTGCATGTCTCTACGCAGATACGTAGCTGGTTTGTAGTATAATGGTAAAGAGCGGCCTCAGACAACACATGACATCATAGGTCAGAAGACCGTCGTGTTTGTCTCCTCATAGGCAAGATAGCCAGTGGAGGACAGTTTGTACTGGTTACCTACACTCGGGTTAGGTGATGGTTTGGTAAAAAGGACAGAAATAGCACACAAAATAATGTAATACGTAGATAAAAGCAAACAAAAATAACGACAACTAAAGCCTAGTAGTATTAATGCATGTACAGAGCAGTCCAATGCTGACACGAACCACATTTCACACCTTTTTGGTGAAGCTGCGGCCGACGTTGTTGAACCCGCCTTTGGTCTTCTGGACCAGATTCTTGAATCGGGACGGGAAGACGAGGAAGTAGATGACGATGAGCGACGCTATGATCAGCAGAATCAGCAGAATCACGCCCACAATAGCCCCGGCGATGATCGGCGCTTGCAGGAGGTAGACCGCGTACACGCCGTCCGTCGTCGACTGCACCATGGCAGTGTTGCCCTCGATGCTGGCGTCTATTCGCCGGAATGAAAAACCGGTGTCGGCATTGGCGATGTACACGCCCGCGGAGTCGGAGGTGGAGGCGCGGTCGAGCGTGAGAGTGAGTGTGACGTTGTCGCTGTCAGCAGTGCTCGCCGCAGCCACTCCTTGCAGCTGCACGAATGAGCTGATGACGGGAGCATTGGGCGTGCCAAACATCGCGTTAGCTAGGTCTGTCGGCCAGATGGTGAGCGAGACTTGACTGGAGTCTGCAAACACGTTATCTCCCACGATAAGCCCGGCGTCTGTCACCTGAAGGCTCCCCCCATCTGGCCCAACGACCCCGGTATTGATGACCTGGTTGGTCACGTAGATGACTCCCTTCTGACTCCTGTTCGTGAAGTTGTTGTTTCGCGTGCACATGTAGTAGTAGGTGCCAGGCAGCGTCGCCTTGTACAGTCCCAGGTTGTAGTAGGTCCCCGCGTCGTCCAGCTCAGACATCTCGCCTCGCAGCTGAATATTGGACAGAGTGGCCAGGTAGTCTGCCATCTGCATGCTCATGTTCAGGAATCGGGCGTTCATGATGGATCTGGGGTAGCTAGTCGACCACACCCCAAAGTTCTCCCCATAACCCAAGGGGGCGGTAGACCTCTCCAGTCCAGGGAACCCCTCCTCTAGCAGAACGATGTTACTCCTGTCCGTTCCTCTCAGGCCCTGTCCATCGTTGTTGTTCGGGTTGGTGTTGGAGCCGGTCCACTGAATGTGGATGCAGCTCCCCACTGGGATGGTGAGTCTGTTCGGGACGAAGTCGTACTCCACGGCTGGGTACACCTGTACGATGTTCCCGCGTTTCCCGCGCACGTTCAAGTTCGCTATTCTCCCGTTGCACTCGGGCGTGGAGGGAAGGGGTCTGATGCTGAACACGTGACTACGGTCCTGGAATGTCCGTCCGAACTGGGCCGTGTTGATAGCCAGTCTCAGGTTGAAATCATTCCCGCCAGTGCCCCCCTGGAATTCATCAAATATTTCCACTTCCGGGTTGTTCTCGAACAGGTACCCGCGTTCTTCCGCTTGCTCTGACGTCAGACCGAACCTGGACCAGACGTCCAGAGCCAGTTCGTTTCTCCTGGTGTTGTTGTCCGCGTTGACGCCGTCCCAATCCTGGTAGTCCGCTGTGCTGATGTTGTAGCGCATGCGCAGCACGCAGTGCTCGTGCACATGGTTCGGGATGGTCCAGTTGTAGTAGTTGGGGAAGCCGGGGTAGAGTACGCCGTTGCCCAGATGGTTGTCCCGGGACCTGGGGGCCAGGATGCAGTCAGGAGGATCACTCGACAGAGCGGGGGCCATGGCCCAGGTGGCGTTTATGTCCAGCGCGAGACACTCCTCCTCTGTGATGGGGATTCGTCCGGTGTTTCCAAGGTTACTCCTGATATAGTCCGAACCGACGTTGCAGAAGTAGCGAGGCAGCACATTGTACGAGTTAGCTCGGTAGTAGTCGCATCGCTCAGTCCGTGACGTCATCACCGCGATGTCAATCCAAGGGGAGGGCGCCCAGTAGGGGTAGTAGTCTCGCTCTTCTTGGCACTCGTAGCCGTAGCGCTGTCCGTTGCGGTTCTGTCGGGTGCGAGTAGCCGTGTTCCCTACGTTCTGGTCAGCAGTGAACAGTCCCTGGTTCCTCTCTCGCAGCCGACACAGGATGTAGTAGTCGAAATTCTCGTGCATGCCGAACCTCAGATCCCGGTTGCAGGACTGGTCCTGGCACTGTAGCAGAGTGGACGGGATGGTGCTGGTGGTCGCCCCGTCTCTGACGTCATCCTCACACATGTACTGCAGGATGAGATCACAGTTGTTGTTAGGGTCGCTACAGCTGTGCTGGTTGGTCCACTCGACGGACAGGGTAGACCCCACGTAGTAGAACATGCCCCCTACGTTGTAGCCGCCACGGTCGTTGTTCTGAGAGTTGAAGATTCGGCGCGCGTTGTTTCTGTTTCGGTTAGCTTCATCCAGGCGGTTGTTAGAGCCGCGGGGATTGTGCAGGTAGATGTCACACAGACACACCTGCAGCACCAGCAGGAGGGCGAGGGCGAGGAGAGATCTCATCCGATCAACCTAATCGAGCTAAACACAAACAAAACTTGTTAGTATTGTACTAGATACGTCGTATATGATGTGATAATTCAGGACTTGAACATTCTCTGCTAGAAATCTCAAGTTATCGCTGCTTATATTTTCTTCTGCAAATCTTTAAATACAGCTCAGCCTAATCTTGTAGATAAAGGACGTCAAAGATATAATTTCAGTCTCCTTAAACGGCAACATTAAACTAGCCATTCTGAGAATATCACATATCTATCATGGCACGAGTTAACCCCAGTATTTATCCGTGCAGCTAATGCAAGGAATTTGAAACAAATAATATGAATGACTGAAAATAAATTTGAACTTATACACAAAGTTAAATTTTCTAGTAAACAGTGACGTTTGCCCTCTTCTAATCACTTAGCAGCAACCTGTCGATCCGAGGATATCAATGCTATAATTCCTGATACATTTATTATAAGCACACTGATGTTACACTGAGCAAACCATACAAACATGTTTCATAATATAAAATAACTCTGATAGATATACGTGCGATATTGCATTTGAGTAACGGGAGTGCAGTACTGCTGTGTTGGGGGGTGTCACTTGATGGGGGAGAAGGAGGCGGGAGTGAGAATGGCAGTGTCCATGGAGCGTATCAGAGGCACCGTATTCATTACACAGTCGTCCCAGCCAGGAGTCATCCAGGCCAACTGTCTGGTCTCCCTCCGCTGGACCAGGTCTGGGTAGGTCCAGAGGTGGTACACCGCGTGCATGTGTCCGATCTGAGCGAACCAACCGTGCACAGCCTCGCAATTCGCACCTCTGTGCTTGATGCCCTGTCGCCAGGCCTGCCCCCACTCGATGAGAGACCCGGACCTGAGAATATAAGTGCGCAGTTCGAATATCCACCCGCGATTCATAGGCACAATCTCCGGCCAGAACGTGAACTCGAACAGGAGACTGCTGCTGCGCTTGTTCACCAGATTCCCGCTCTCCCGCTGGAACGACTGCCACTCGGGGTCTCTGTTTAGAGAGTTGAGCACACTCATCTTCCCGTGGTACCCGTCCTTGTAGATGAGAATGTGGTGCGCCTGGTCTGTGTTCTCCCCGATCAGGGTGCTCCAGCTGCCGACCAGCGAGACTGGGAGCTGCTCCGACTCGGACACTCGCGTCAGCTGCTTCTCCGCCAGGGGCCAGTACTCCGACACAGAGCCAGGCTTCAGGTCGTGCGTGACGAGTTCGTACAGAGCACTATTCTCTGCCAACACTTTAGAATGGGAAATGCCCGTCTTACGCACCAGCGCACTCGAGCTGATGTGGCGGACTGACGGAAAGACCCTGCTAGCACGGAGACAAGCTATTCCCAGAACAGACATCGCTAATTCTGTCAGAAAGAACGAATAATTCCTAGTTTCAACTCAGACTGAATGCATGTAGATAGTCGTTACGATTGGATTCTCGACAATTAATTAATCAAGTGAATTATAAGAATTTAACAAATAAATTTAGTATTTATTTAATCGCTGTTGTCTTCTTTCTTTCGATCTCTTCGCCCTCGCGTGTTTCAGCTGTTCGTAGTACATATCCATCTTATTCAGTTCGTCAGGAGACAAGGAGTTAATCTCCTTCTTGAACCAAGCCACGTGCTCTCTCTTCTCTTCGGGGGTGAGGTACGGGTTCTGCGACAGACCGGTGATCACCAGTTCAATGAAGTTGCGGATAGGCCCGGCCTTAGGGAAGTCCTTGTACAAATCATCCAGCAAGACGTGCTCTGCAAACCCGATTCCTTTCTCTGCTACTTGTCCGTCCTGGTTATCGACCGGGTAGCTCAGGTCGTAGGGATCTCGCTTCATCTCTTCGAACGGGTTCTTGCGCAGAAGACTGTTCATGAAATCGACGGCGAACTCATAGTGCTCCTCATAGAGGGATTTCTTGCTGACAAGTTGCTGAGAAGGCTCAGGCGATTTCACGAAGAGGCTAGAAGGAGTTGTGTCATCCGTTACAGTTTTCCGATTCATTGACCTCGGAACATGAGAATGGATATCTAAATCGTTTAGAAATCCCTCCGAATTCGACTTATTTCTGCTAGAATGATCGTCCTCATCGAAAAATTCAGAGTCGGCTAACTTTCTGCCTTCATCAGCTATCCGCCCGATATATTTATTTCGAGCTCTTGAAGATTTAGATGTTCTATTTTGCCACGTATCCTTCCTTGTAACCTTGGAAAGGGTGCGCACCTGGAATTGGAGAGGCAGTGGTGTGACCCTGGCCATCATGAGGGGATTCAAGGGAGGGGTTAACCTATGGGTCATTCTGGCTAGGAGCATTACCTAACTGAAATAGCATGGACAGTTTTAGGTATATTTTGGAAGTTTAGGTTTTATTATTGCATTCGCCAAAGCAATAATAAAAATAGCTTTGGAAGTTCCAATCTTCCATGGAAAGTACCGTTTAGATAAGTGGAAGTACTCTGAACTGATTGCATTGCAAAATTCGCTTAAAAGTTGTCACAAAATTTACAGTTCATTGATCTGGAATCACACATGATATTACTATATGTTATACTCAGCATTTATATATAAGAATCACACAGTAGAAAATGGATAGCATGTTATGTTGGTAGATAAGTATACTGTTGCACAAGGCTTCTAGTTGTAATATTATATATATATAAATACTATTTATACGTATATATTTTCATTTTATTTCAGTGTCTACACAATGAAACTAGAGAGACATCTGCATCAAGCACTTAGGTACTCAACAGATGCAGAGTTCCCCACAAATAATACCTGACGTTAGGGTTAATGAAGACCCAGGTAACCAATGTCCCCCAACATTGACGCAATCCCTTCAAAGTGAACCCCGTAGGTAATGGAGAAGCACCTTCAAAGCAATACTACTACCTTGCAAGCTAAGATTATTGCATTCGCGAGGTCCAACGCAAATATGCCACATTTCTTATTGAAACTAAACTAAACTATCAGAAGATTGCAAGGTTTTTATAATTCTATCCCTCGAAACATCAAATGCACCCCTCCCCCTACCACAGTGGTTCCCAACGTTCGCCGCCAGAAGGCCCCGCCCCCATTTGGACCTGTAGCGATATTGATGGACCCAAAAAGTGATTTTCAATTTTATATGATGAATATGTATTATTGCAGATAAATTCCTAAGTGATCAAATGGCCCCATACATGGAGTCCAGCGGCCCCACATGGGGCCGCGGAACACCAGTTGGGAACCACTGCCCTACCAAGACTAGACTTATACCGATTGGACATTAATCCTATTGAAATTGTCCCCTACATGCCACCCTCCTCCCTCTATCTCCCCTCCCTAATTAATTCAATGAACTGAGTCCTGAACATGCACTCTTCATAACAAATTGAGCAAAAAGATACACATTAATAGATGGGAAGTGATACATTATTCTAATACAAATTTCTCTATATTATAAAACATTAAGTGATGAACAAACAGATAAGGGGGGCTAATAGATAGATAGATAGATAGAATTAACTACTCTCACTAGCCCTCATCCGTTCTTGGAAAAATTGGATCTGCTGCGTGAGGTCATCCTTCTCTTCTAATAGGGTTCGCTTTTCCTCCGATAAGCTATACACATCGACACTGAGCTGTCGCACGAGGGAATCTTGTTTGTTTCTGTATGTTTTGGTATAGATTCGCCTCCTTTCACGTTTCTGCATACCGATCAGTTGTGTTGCTTCTGATTGGTCCAGATTGAGCTTGATAGACGCTGTTTTAAGAGCTGACTTCTTAAAGGCAGGTAGCACCCCACGATTCAGGGTTTTGTCTGTGAGTGGGGAATTTGAAGAATGTTTTTCTTTGAGGAACAGACTTCGGCCCCAAAAGGACAACTCCCCGTCCTCTAAGTCTCTGGTAGGTCTCGAGAGAGGATAGCTTGTTTCTGTTTGCAGGAATGAATTGACAGACGTTGAGTGCCTTAGAAGACATTGATCAGGCTCTATCTCGAAAATATCAAGGTTATTATTCGCCATTGTTTTAATTGGTATTTGTATGTAGTTATTTATTATTTTTTGTATCTTACTACTCTATTTATATATGATACTATATTTATACTGGTGTACCTGTGAATTTTATGCTGAGTATAAAATCTGAAATCAAGAGATCAGGTATAGTGGAAGTACTGGAAATTACTAAAATGTTGAAATTTTTAGTTTTTATTGCACGACAATCTGGAATATACGGTCATTCTATATGGAATTAGATTTCGATTTATAAATAGAACTCGAAACTAATAAAAAACGCGGAAATCACTAAAGTAAATAAATTGGACAGCATAAGCACTAGTCTAATAGTTTCAATGTGGCTCAAATAGGGAAAATTATTGCAATGCAAACTGCATATCCATTAGAATAAAGTATTAGATGGCAATTAATATGCTGGGTTATACAGCTGGCGTATGTAGTCACTCGTAAAATATAGATTACAAAGAAATAATATGGGAACCAAAATAAAGAAAGTTCAAGTTGCTATATAGGCTAGTTAGCGGTGTCAAGGGAATCTAAGTGCTCAGGTTGCTGAGAGTGCGCGAACACCTTTTGAGAGAAGGAAGGGGTGGAAGAGGAAGGCAGGGGGACGAGTTTGCTTTTCGGTCGCGTGGATGTTTCTCTTTTCACGGCGGCCGGGATTCGCGGCCTATGGTGCGAGACTGAAGATAGGTAGGATGAGGATGCGGAGGAGTGGGGGGAGTGCGAACCCCTCAGGTACCTGTTGTCCGGGTTCGCGTATATGATGTCAATGGGCGGAGCACTGGATGAGTTCTTGTCCGCGTTTGGGACGCTGACCTGACTGGCCTCGTCGTCGTAGAAGAGGAGCAGGTCGTTGTCCGTTAGCGTCGGGGGTGCCGGGGAAGATTCGTTGTAGTCCTGAAGCTGAGGCGTGGCTGACAGCTTCGCCACCAGATCCCGATTCGAGTCGATGATGTGTCGAATCTCTGCGTCAGTCATGGGCGGCACGTAGGGAGGGGAAGAAGCGATGGAGTTGCCGAGTCCAGAGGATTTGGAGGACTCAGGGGTAGGGGTAGTGGGTGCGGGTGCGTGAGAGACATTCTCTTTGGACGAGGTCTGTGGATTCTCCAGTACATCCCAGTCATGAGATGTCTTGGGAGAGGACATTTCGAAGGTTGCAGTGTACCAATACCTGGATCTGCACACTGCAAACAACCCGATTCCCACCACAGCCATTGCAACGGTGGCGAGCACACACAGAGCTGGCATTATGAGGAGAAGCAGGTAGGTAGTGGGCTGTAGTGCTCTGTTTAGCATGAATCCGACGTTCAGGAAGACACAGAATGAGTGTGAGGTGTTGAGAGGTGGGGATCCATTGTCCAAAGCTGTAATATTAGCAGTGTATGAGTTGTTGGAACTAAGAGGCTGATCTACATTGATCCCTAAACTCAGCAGGAGGTCTCTTGCCATGGAGGAGAGAGAAACGGAACCTGTGAATTTGTTAACGACTAGGAAGCCCTGTTCAAACGCAAGTACGTATGTGAGGTTTCCGTCACTCCCTACGTCTGCATCGGTAGCTGTGAACTGCGCTAAATGCTGGTTCGGGGAGAGAGAGGAGTCGAGAGTAATGCTGAGCAGCGGGTTCATGAATTCGGGGGCGTTGTCGTTCACTGGATCGACGGTAATACTGACAGAAGCGTTAGCAGTAAGATTCCCTGCTTCTGCCTGGACAGTGAATGCGTAGAGAGCTGTGGAGTTAGGAGCGTCTATGTCTAGCTCAGCACTGACCCTGAGAGAACCGGATCGCGAGAGGTTTAGAGAGAACGGGAGGGAGTAGTCGTGAAAAGAGACTTTGCTTAGCTCTGCGTAGCAGACGTGATTGGAGAAGTCTATGAGGAGCGAATCGGCAGGAATGCCTTCGTTAATCCTAAAATGGAAAGAAGAGTCGCTGAACTGGAGGGGGCAGTTGGAGGGAGCAGTGAGCAGCAGCACGTTAAGCAGAGAGGATGAAGAGTTCGTGTCACAGGGGTTGTTTAGGGAAATGCTGCAAGAGAAGTCAGCACACGCTTCTCGCAGCTGCTCTAGAGACACGTTAGAGAATATGCCGCTACCTGAAGCATAGAGGACAGGAGGACTGAATTCTAGCTTCAAGGCGAGATCCGGGGATATGTCGAGGGAGAAGAGAGAGTTGTTTTGGCCTACCTCTTCCCCCATAGGGAGACATTTGCTGTACCTAGGGCGTATAAGAGGGGAGCTAGGGACAATATGAACTGAAATGTTTGTGTGGGATTGCTCGCAGCTATAAGTGTCAGTCTGAGAACAGTTGGTTGCGTAGACCTGTAAGAGTGTGTTGTTCATTTCTGGAGTAGCACAGGCGTTCAGGTGCAATCTTCCAGTCGTGGCGTTGAGGGAGAAGTGAGAATCAGGGCTGTCGATGTAATAGAAGAGAGAGAGAGATGGTTTGTCCTTGTCAGAGGCGTGCACGGTGATGAGAGGAGAGGACAGAGGTGTGCCAAGGGATAGGTCAAAGGAGTAGTCAAACCGATCGAAGATTATTCGATTGTCATCCAGGTTCCTCACACACACCGTCAAAGCGAAATCAGTACTTAGAGGTGTGGTTCCGCCATCTTGAACGTTCAAGTCAATGGTGATGTTTTCCACTTTTTCATAATCTAGTGCACTGTCAATTCGGACAGCACCTGTGGTCTCATTCACAGAGAAATACATAGCCGCCTCTCCCGAGCGGATTAGAAAGTAAGAGAGCTCAGCATTGCTTCCGATGTCCTTGTCACTGGCATTTATCTGATAGATCTCGCCCACTGCTCCCTCGTCCACAAGTATGCACGCCATGGGATAATTCAAGATGAACGGGGGGTTGTCATTCTCATCTATCACTACGATTAGCAGTCTCATCATAAGAGAGATGCTGGTGAGTCCTGAGCAAGCAGGATTGCAGTCGACAAACAGCATCAAGGTCAGATCGTAGCTGGACACTTCCTCCCTATCGAGAGTCCCATTCAGCAACAGATTCCACGAGTCTATCAAGCTCACTCGGTAGAAGAGAGTTGCGGGAGAGTTGTCAGGGTAAGTCAACAGGGAGAGGCTCTTATTCCCATTGATGGATGGCGTTATGTAGATATTGGCGAGCTCAGTATTTCTGGAAATCGGATTCTCAGGAATCTCGATTCGGATCTCTCCTCCTGTCGTTTTCACGAAAACTCCCACCAATTTGAAACGATAGATCGTATCACTCACGTCCACCACCGAGATAGAGATCGCAAGAAAGGCGGATAGGGACGGCTGTCCGGCGTCTTTCGCTTGGATAACTACATTCACCAAGTCAAACACCTCGAAGTCCAGAGCCCCGCTCAGACACAGCTCTGCGGAGGAGGAGTTGATACGGAAGAGAGAGCTTCCGTCCTTCGCCACGGCATTGCCGTTCTTAGAGAAGGTCACCCGGAAGGTGCTGTAGGTAATCTCAGCGTTCAGGCCGACATCAGAGTCCTCAGCAGTGAACGTGCGCACGCATCTGGAAGTCTCGTTCTCAGACAAGGAGTAGGAAGCAGGATTGGGAAGGAAGCGAGGAGGATTGTCATTCCTATCCTCCACTTCTATCACCATGGAGGCGTTTGTAGAAATATTTGAGTCCTGATCAGTAGCAGTCAGAATGAGATTGAACTGATCCACAACCTCTCTGTCCAAACTCGCTTTGCTCGTTAGCTCGGGAGGATCTGCCAGGAAGGTGAAGTAGTCCAGATTGTCCCCGGATAGGGAGTAGAGGATGATGTTGTAAGGATCTAAGTCAGGATCTGATGCTGTAGGAAAAAAGACACTTCTTATCACGTTCTCAGCAAAAGTGAACTTGTACTCGCGTTGGTTGAAGATTGGGATGTGATCGTTTGTGTCATTTACATAGATTTCTATCGTGAAAGAAGTGGCGCCGTTAATCAATGTTGTGCAGATGAATCTGAAAGTGTCGAGTTCATTGAAATCATAAACACTTTTGAAACTGAAGATAGGTTCAGAATACTGGAAGTAAGAACAGTCCTCTAGTAACGGATTAAAGATATCTAGCCCGGTGATACTCAGTAGTCCAGCTGTTCCTATCGTGTCAGGGACAAACCTTACTGCATTTTCTTGGCCAGAAGATGCGGAGATAAGAGAGAGTAGAAGGAAGAGGAGAGCATTGGATATCATCTGAGATAGGGTTGTGGGTAGCTAAAGATTGAATTTTAAAGTTTAATTGTGGTTTAAAGCAATGGTAGAGCTATATTACGAGTATAAATAATTACACAGTGGTATCGGTATTATCACGAGAGGGAAGGGCATAGTGTCATTGTTTGTTGGCGAATTTCTTCCTGAGTTTAGGGTCCGTAGACTGCTGGTACCGCTGCAGCTTCTTGCTGGTGAGGCTAGCCTTGAAACTCTTCTCGATCCTGTCACTGATGCTTCCGTTCATCGGGTGCTGCGTCTTCTCCAAACTCAGCGAGGCTAGACTCTGCACGCAGCGCGAAACCCTCACACTGCGCACGTACTCCGTCTCTCGCTGCTGGTCGATGTTGTTCTTGCGGGAGCGGAGTGGGTTCCAGGGAGGGGCGTGTCCTCGTGGCTCCTCGGAGCAGAGGCTGTGTTGGCTGGAGAGAGAGCGCGACTTGGAGATTGCGGACAAACCGGATCTGCTGTCAGCTTCACTCCTCTCTTCGTCCTCGCCTGTCCCGATTTCGTTCTCTCCGCTAACGCTCCCCGCGAATGGACGCAGCTTCTGGCTTTTGTAGTGGCTGCTGTCTCTAGAACGGACGCGGTGCAGTGGTCTCTGTCTGTGCGGATCGGAGGGTGCGAGTGAGTCCTCCTTCAGACGGTAGAACTGGTTCAGGCTGAGAGAGCCGGGCATGGAGGGGTGTGAGAACAGCTGCAGTTCCGCGAGACTCGTGGCTTGAGAGGTGTCATGGTTATTTTGTGATTTACTAATGCTTGAAAACAAATGTTTGAACTGAGACAGCATTTGGTGAACAGAGATATCAAACACTGCTCTACTCCACACACTCAACTCCGCTGTCTCCGCTCCCTTACATGACATCTCGTCAATCCTCAGCTTTAACTTCTCCTCGAATTCTGCTACAGACTCCTTTTCCTGCCCCGGGAAATGTGCCCGAGGGGTGGATGAGGGGAGAGAGGGGAGGAGCATTAAGTTGCTAGACTGAGAGCTCATCATCCCATTAGACAGGTGGAGACAGCTGTCCAGGTCACAGGCAACGAACACGTACTTACACACGGAGCAGAAGAGAAGGTGCGAGTAGCCCCACCCTCTCCAGAAACGGTCTCTCTCACTCACGACCCGCTTTGAGAGGCCCTCCAGATCACCTCGGGCCGACCAGCCGGCGTCCCTCCGGTGCATGTAGTAGAGACTCCCGTGCGGAGAGATCCGTACCTGAGTGGAGTTGTTGGCACACAGGAACATCGGCTCCAGACCAGGGATAACAATGCGGTGGCAATCGGCGCATTTGTAAACGGAATCGAGTGTGAATGGACCAGCTTCTTCACAGTTGACAGGGTCGACGAGAGCCCGGAGCTTGGAGGCGTACAGTTTGTCCTGTAGTAAGTTGTTCGGATCCTCCATCGTCTCTATCTGGCCAGGAGACAGGAGACAGGCCAGCTTGTCTATAGCTGACTGGTTCAGACAGTCAGCGGAGGAGTGCACTGCTAACACGGCGCTGACGTTGGCCGCGATGAAGTGGATGCAGGCGTCCACCAGCCGAGGCATGCCCAGGTACTCGGAGGACACCAATACGCTGAACACCCGCTTTGCGTCTAGCTTGGGGGGTGGCTTGGAGGAAGAGGGGGAGGGGTCGCTCAGGATATAGTCCATGAGCCAGGAGAACACTTGGAGGTCGCAATGTACTGAAATGTCGATGTCCTGCCAGTTGTCCTGGTAGGAGGACAGGTTCTCTTGGAAGTACGTCATCGAGCTGAGCAGGAGAGAGGCGGGGCAGAGGAAGTTCTTGGTAACTCCGTGAGGATCATCTATTACGCGTATCGTGATGTGGTCAGGTGGCACAGCCTGGACAGGCCTGGGTTCGAAGGAGGATGGAAGTAGAGCTGTGGTCTTGTTGCTGAGGTGTGAAGTGGTTCGAGGGTCCTCTGTAGGGGATTTGAGGGAGGGAAGGCTCTGAGAAGATTTGAGGGTAATAGGAGATATGTGACCGTCCTTCGTGCGAGGTTTGGGATGAGGTGTGAACCTGTACACAAGCCCGGAGTTGAATGGGTCAGCATTTGGGGGTATGTGCTTGTTCCTGTGATGGAGGGAGTTCATTGAAGTGGTAGGGTTGCTCAGTAACTGTGAGATAGAGCGACAGAATGTGTATCTTAGCTACAAATACGCATTTTGACAAGTCGCGAGTAAAGATAGAGTAAGGGTTCTAAATTTGGAGTGCTTCCTAGTTGTTTCTAGTTATCATCCAATGAGCAAAGTCCCTACAAGGGTGGATTCCCGTGGAATTATCAGCAGGTCTTCGCATTATATTTACAATTATGTAATCAATTCAATGGATATATAGGCCAAGGTCTTATCTACCTCTCAGAATGCACATAAGCTCCTATAAACCTTAACTTTCAATTAATTGCTCGCTAATTAGGGATCAATAGAGACGGCGATGGCATTGTTGATGCTAATGACTGTCTGCAGTATTATCTCGCAGTGTCAAAGCGTATCAAGTGGGAACGATATGTTTTCTTTTGACGCCCCTTTGAAGCCCAACATTTCAGAAGATTTCAGAGCTTATATTTTCGCAAATCTATCTACAGGCGACATCAATGTGCTGAACACTTTCACACTAGTTAGGAAGTTCTCAGAAGGGAAAGAGCGTTCAGTGGGGTGCCAAATCTGGAAAGGAAGACCTCAGAAGACGTGTACGTATTCCCTCCTCCTAGAACCGTTGAAGGTGGAATACGAAGGAGAAGTAGAGAATGGTACGATTGAGACCTGTACGAAGTCCGAGGTGAGTGGGAACGAACTAATAAAGCTTTGGGATTGGGTGAGCAACGCTACATACTATAAGAGGGACGATGGGATGGATCTGTGGCGGGTGATCTCACAAGATGGGGACACGTATCTTGAGAACTTACTGGGAGTCAGTGCTTCAGATCCAAACAAGCCAATGGTTCTCAAGCAAACTTATCGGTCTGATGAGAACTCAGATGACTATGAGTTCCAGTACAAAGATTTCGACACTGACGTTAACGAGGAAGCGTTTGATGTACCTGCGATTTGTCAAAACAATGTTTAACTTGATCTATTAATAACTTGCATTAATGCTGAGATGTGTACGTATTGCTACTTTGTATAATTATATTCTTAGGGTGAGAAATTGTGAATTAGTTTGTCGATAATGACATGTGGGACATGTTAGTAATCGTATCACGAAATTCTGATTGATTCAAATAAGCAAACAATCCATCTTTCTTTGAAAGAAAGATCGATAACCCAGCTTGTCTGGACTATAAGGATCCTATGAGTACGTACTAGCTATCAATGATGTGCCAACAATATCTGTACATGAAGAGGGGATATGGTAGTCGTATAAAATCTTCGTTACTTCTAGTTATTGATATAAGGATGATTTTAGCCTGCATTCATAAAGAATTGAAACACCAAAGGAAGATTACCTTTCCATTTGCATAGGACCTGCTGTTTAATTTCAAGCACAATGGACCATGGATGATGCTGTACATGTTTCGCTCAATGCAGATATTTAATTTTGTTTAATAGGAGATGGTCACACAGTGTAATCACGTGTCCTTGACTAACTTCAGTCTCGGGACAATATTCATGGAGATGATCTCCTGAAACAGGAGTTTGCAAGCGTACGGAATGTTGACGCTGGAGATAGTGCTCGAGGACTGACAGTAGTGGCACCACTTAGAGTACGCGAACAGTCCACACGTGTTACACACCTCCACACGGTAGGTGTCACTGGAGAGCATCAATCGCTCCATCACCAGCATGCTAGCCCCGTACCCGATCAGGCAGTCCCTCTCCATCTCCCCCAGGCGCAGCCCGCCCTCTCTGGACCGCCCCTCGGTCGGCTGCCTCGTGAGCAGAGACCTGGGCCCGCGGGACCGGGCGTGCATCTTGTCTATCACCATGTGCTTCAGTTTCTGGTAGTATACGGGACCCATGAAGATGTAGGCCTCCAGCAGCTCTCCGGTTATGCCAGACGTTAGTATGTCCTTCCCGTAGTAATTGTACCCGTGTCCCACCAGCTGCTGACACACCTCCTCGATACGGCAGTCTTTGAACGCAGTTCCGTAAGAGAACTGACCAGCTAGCACCCCTGTCTTCCCTGTTATAAGCTCCAGCAGCTTGCCTACGGTCATCCGGCTCGGGAACCCATGGGGGTTCATGATGATGTCGGGGCAGATGCCGGACTCGGAGAACGGCATGTCTTCCTGGTTGGCGATAAGTCCGCACACCCCCTTTTGTCCGTGTCGACTGGAGAACTTGTCCCCCACCTCTGGAATGCGGGTCTCCCTCAGCAACGCCTTCACGAGCATGACGTCTTCGCCAGTTGAGGTGAGCATCACCTTGTCGACGTACATGTCCTCATGGAGACTTTTGTAGGTGAGGGGGGATTCCTTGTGAGCGATAGCAGAAATAGAGGATACAGGAGCACCAGTAATCTGCTCGGGGACCAGTCTATTTACCAGCACCTGTCGATTCTTGACCCTCGTTCCTGGCATCGCAATGCCGTCCTGGTCGAGGATGTGATGCTGATAGATCGTCTTCTTCGAAATTTCATCCGCCAAGGTAGGACCATTGATGATATCCATGGTTCGGTTTGGGTACCTTTTGATCGAGGTTGGAAACTTTTTGTACACGATGCACCTAGCATAGCCTCTGTCGACTGAAGCCTTGTTCAGAACGATAGCGTCCTCGATGTCGTACCCGGAGTAGGACATGACTGCCACTATGGCGTTCTGTCCGGCGGGCAGCTTATCGAAGTTGATGATGTCCATGGTGTGAGTCTTAACGAGCGGGGCCTGAGGGTAGACCAGCATGTAGAGGAGGGTGTCTATCCGGTTGAGGTAGTTGTAAGCGATCAGTCCCATGCTCTGCTTGCCCATGGCGCACTGGTACGTGTTCCTAGGCGATTGGTTGTGATGTGGGAATGGAATCAGACCGGCGCACACTCCGAGAATTGTGAATGGCTCGATTTCCAGGTGCGTGGTCTCTGGGTTTAAGTTCCGCTCGTACATAGCGATGAGGCAGTCGTTCTCCTCGTTCACGTCCAGATACTCCACCAGGCCGCCCTGCACGAAGTCCTGGAAGTTCATCAGCCCCTCTTTCAGGGACTGCAGGTGCTGCGGCGTGACGAGGGGCCGGCCTCCCTCCACGATGATGTACGGCCGGCACAGCCTCCCTCCGTCCGAGGACACATGCACGGACTTCTGCTTCTCCACCACGGACACGCTCACGAAGTGGTCCAGCAGGCCGGACCGTCTGGTCAGCCGCAGCGCCCTGACCAGCCTCCTGTAGTCCCTCGTCACGCCCAGCAGCTGTCCGTTGTGGAAGACGGAGAACACGAACGGGTAGCTGAGCTCGGCCCCTGACAGGTAGAGCACGTCCTCCACGCCCAAGTTGTACAGGAACCCGTCCAGTGAGGACTGCTCGCAGGGACTGGTGATGTGCGTCATGAGGGAGAGGTTCTTGATGAGTCCGCACGACTCGCCCTCAGGGGTGTCAGAGGGACACAGCATTCCCCATTGGGAGGGGTGCAGCGCGCGGGGACCACTCACCTTGCGCGTCTTCTCAAAGAGGGAGTTGATGCGCGTCATGATCCCGAGGGCGGAGATGTAGGAGAGGCGGGAGAGGACCTGCGTCACACCACTCCGGTTCATCTTGAACCGCTTCAGGGACCAGTTTCCGGTGCTGATGGCGTAGTTGGTGCCGTTCGTGATGATGGATGGGTTCATGACTGAGAGCACATCGAATGTGTCGGCGCCTTTCTTGTTGAGAGCCCTGTCTGTGGACTTCTTCAGGTCGTAGTTGAAGGTCTTGATGAGGTCTTCGAACAGCAGCCCCACCAGATCTCCGGCTAGCTCCACTCGCTTGTTCCCGTAGTAGTCCTTGTCGTCGTACTGGTCTTTCTTGGCCAGCAGCAGGCGTCGCACCATGATAGCCAGGTAGATCGCTTTTCTCTTGAAGTCCATGCTGGTGGCAGGCACGTGAGTGAGGATGATGTCCCTCAGGAGTTCCTTGGCCTCGTCGGCTCGGGACTTACCGGACCATCCCGCGAGAGAAATCCGGGACAGCTTGGACCGGTTGCCGATGAATTCGTATGCCTCTGTACGAGTGAATACCTTCCGCTCTTGCGCCTCCTGGACGGAGGGCAGGAAGCCAGTGATCACCTCTTCCGACGTCCCCACCATCTGCATGATCTCCTGGTCGCTAGAGATGCCCATCGCCTTGAGGATGATCACCACGGGGATGTCCTCGGTGAGAGAGTTGTGCTTCAGGTACACTTTACGGTTGTGCAGCCAGACTGAGGTTCGGGTCTTCCTCTCGTGGGTGGAGCTCGTGACGGCGCACTCCACCCCCTTACTGCTCTCATCCACTATCATCCTATTCATACAGATCTGCTCCTGAATGAGGATCACTTTCTCCACGCCCTTCACGATGAAGTAACCGCCAGGGTCGTACAGGCACTCCTTCACTCGCGCCAGTTCCTCCGGACTCCGGTCCCTGAGGACGCAGCGGGAGCACTTGAGCATGATCGGGATACGTCCGAAGGGGCAGTCCTTCCTCACCACCACCTGTCTCCCTCGTGTGTACTGCACGTCCACTGTGATAGGGGCGGAGTAGGTCAGGTCTCGCAGGCGGCACTCGTGCGGGGTCACCTCTCTAGCGGCGGTGTAGCCCTCCTCCACGTCTGGAGGCCCCACACGGATGTCCAGGTACCGGAGGTACCAGTTGGTGTCCGAATCAGAGATCACTTTGTCGTTAGCGCGGAGGATCCTCTTGATTCCCGCGTTCAGGAAGTAGTCGTAGCTGTCTATGTGCTGTCGCACCAGCCCCTTCAGCTGCAGGAAGGCGGGAAGGAGCAAACCCTTGTCCTCTAGAGGTTTGATCGGTTTCCCTTCTCCTTCGCTCGCGGACATTCTAGCAACCACACTACTGCGGGAGAATGTCATACGTACGTGCTTACTTTAGCACAACGCGATGCAATACTCGGAAATACGTAAATAAAAATGCGTTTATATAGAAAAAGTTAAAACTGTCATAAAAATTAAAAACAGTTACACCCACGGGCATAGAGAAGTATACACAGTCATGCCTAGGTCTGGATGAGGGAGGTCTCCAGCTGTAGTGATTCGCTTTTCATTGTGGTGTAGTGGATGTGCGGAGTCCTGCTCTGCTTGCATTCATAGTAGATCGTGTATCCGATGTAGAGCAGGTAGATGAGGCAGAGGACGAAGTTCATTATTAGCGTCGTGACGAACTGCGAGTAGATGCTGATCAGCTTAAAAGGCTGAAACACGGCGGCGTTGTAAGGAAAAGAAAAGTAGGTTCCGAACACAACTCCGAACCAGCAGGAGTTCTCAAGCAGCGACCCGATGAGAGTGACGACGAAGATCTCCAGCCACTGCCCTGACAGGTAGATGACCAGGACGATGAGGAACGCGACAGAGAAGTATTTATAGGAGATGAGTATGACGTGATGCTGCTTTATGATTTCATCGCCCATCCTCTGAGATACGACCTCTCGCTTGCGCTGCCTCAGCACCAGGTAGAGTCTGCGCGTGTAGAGACACAGCAGCACGAAGTGGGTGAGCACTATTTTGGCGTAGAGCAGGTTGCCCGGGATTAGTGTGTACTGGATGGGCGTGAGGATGAGTGTGAGCGCGGCGAAGAGAATGGACGTTATGATGTAGATGTAGAGAGAGCGCCATCGCGGGTGCTCTGAATAGGACTTGATGAGGAAGAGAGTGAGGGAGTTGAGTAGCACCAGCAGGAAGATGTCAAAGGTGTTTATAAGCGCGAACAGGAAGTAGTACCCCGGGCCTCTGTGGTAATAGAACCCGAGAGAGCTGACCGGGTTAATGGTGCAGGTGTCGGTGAGGTTTGGGTTAATCGCGTAAGGACTGTCTCTTACCTGTAGCAAGATGTAGTCGATTATATTCAAACTCTTCTGTCCCGCCTCGTCCAGAGAAATGAGAAAGAGGAAAACGTCTCGCACATACACAGTCCTCAGGTTGTAGATCTCTTGCCTCGTCTCGTAGGAGTAGTGCTTCTTCTTCTCAGCACTGAGCCGTGTGTAGGTTTCACGAGCGTGTTTGAACACGACCCAGCACGCGGGGACTGAGAAGAGAACGAGCAATACATCCAGGATGAGATTCGTGTTGTAGAGCGTCTCCTCAAAAACTATCAATGCATCAGTGCCCGCTTCGGAGCCCATATCGCTACCTACAAACCTGTACAGACATGGGGCTAAGCGTTATTGGGAAATGGATTTATGGAGAATCGACTCGAGAGAAATAAAATAATTCTATTATAAAATCACGCAATATCTAAAACCAATTTCCACACTTAAAGTTAAAAGCAGGAACAGTTCCGTCCCCGCTACTTCGTATTGGCATAAGCCGCCTCGTCAACGATCCAGGTGACGCGCTTAGCCTTGACGAGACCGGAAGGAAGTACGTCTTCTGGTTTGTCAGGTTTCAAGCACCTCTTAAGAGACTCAGCCTTGCTAGCCCCCATTGTGACGAACATGACATGCCTGGCGTTGTTGAGAACGGGGTAGGTCATGGTGATCCTGTTAGGAGGCGGCTTGGGGGAGTTCGTAATGGGAATTATCCATTCCTTATCCTCCGTCAGACCTAACACAGTCTAGAGATTAGTCTGTGCTAATGGAATGTCGGAGATAAAGACCATGTGACGTACCTTGGTGGTTGGGGAAGAGAGAGCAGGTGTGTCCGTCAGGACCCATCCCCAGGAGCAACAAGTCGAACTGAGGCAGGTCCTTCCCACACACACTCTCTATCTTGGCCCGGTAGTCCTTAGCGGCGGCAGCGAGCTCAGCGCCCGGGTCGATCCTGTAGATGTTCTTCTCAGGGAGGGGGACATGTTCGAAGAGCGCCTTTTTGTACTCCCCGTAAGTGCTCTGATCGCTGTCAAACGGAACGTGGCGTTCATCACAGAAAAAAACGCGCCATTGCTCCCACTTTACATCAGCTGATCGGGACTTTAACACCTCTGACAACACCTTGATCAAGCTTCCTCCTGAGAGGCCGATTGTGAATATCCCGCGAGCTGACACGGACTCATCAGCTGACTGGAGCACGAGCTTCTCCAGCTGGGAACGAAGCTCTTCCTGCAGCTTCTCCTGTGGCAACACGATGACGTCATTCCCGTCGGCCTCAGCCATGCGTACTGAACCAAAACTCTAATTGTAAGGCGTGCATATACATTAAAAGCAGGAACAGTGGCGCACAGCTCATTGCATTGTCCACCTTTATCCTATGGTCGTGAAACCCTGGCGAAAATAAATCTACAGTACATGTGTAGAGGCATTCTGTTCGTAAATTGAAATGCCATCACAGACGTGATAGGAATGAGAGTTTATATTTTCAGAATCTCTCTCAATTTCAAACTTGCTGGGGGCCCTGGGGATCTCAATGGAACGGAAGTTGACTGTGGTCACTAATATGGAATTTAATCATAGACACAATATAATTTACTTAGTACAGATGACACTCATGCAACTGCTTAAAATAATTGTAATTCCATACAGAATACAAATTCATTAGTGTAGAGCAGGATATGTGTATAAATTCAAAGAGTATAGTACAAGGCCAGAGAGGCGACAATGATGTTAAAATCCACAGAGTTTGTAAGGTGTGTGTAGTACTAGATAACTCATAGCAAAGTAGATCTAGGAAATATGTACAATCAACAACTCTGTCATGATTAAATGCTAAAAACTAAACACTATCTAATTCTCATCCCACAACGGGTCCCTCCTCGCGTTGATGGCGTAGAGCAAGTGATCGCGCATCACTTCCAGGGTGGAATACTGTGGGAGTTTGATCTGGAAGATGCAGGTCTCTGCGCGGATGAATCGTTCATCTAGGTTGGAGTTCCCTTTAGCATCTGGCGCTGCGATGATCATAGGGAATGGAGGGGTGTGTCTTATCTCTTCTCCGCCCTGACTACAGGGACACTCTGATGGAATCCGTTCCAAGTTGCAAGCAAATTTGATGAAGCGGCGGAGTTCCTCTTGGGAGAAGCTCTTGAGGACTTGCCAGAAGAACTGCATGTGCTTATCTGACTCGAGAAGGCCAACTGAATATTTGGTGTGCTGTTTTAGGAACCCGATGTCTATGTGAGGACTACCGCATATCTTGAATTCTAGGCCTTCCGGGGAGAATATGTTGAGGATGTGAATCGGGAGAGTAGAAGCGATTCCACACAGAACGGCGCAAGTCTTCTTCTCACAAGAATATTCCTTCAGCTTAGCTTTCCTCATCAGAGACACATACTCTGCCCTCTGAGAGAAGAGGAGGCTTTTCGGGAGAGAGTCTCCACAACACTCTCTCATCTGTTTCAACAGCTCAGACGCTTTCTTCGGTTTCTCCTTCAATTCAGGATTCTCGTCCGCTTGAGAGGATCCATCCTCCTCATCCAAAGGCTCGTACAACAGTGCTTCGAATCCTTCTTCCGTCTCGACGTCGATCAGCTGCTGAGTGCTATTGTAGATGATTCTGTCGACGTCATACAAGTCCGTGTCGTCCGGTGACTCTGCTAATAACTGCTTCCAGAAGAGAGACATCAAGTCCAGAGGCAGCGGGATGTTGGCGCGCAGGGAGACTCCAATGAACATTCCTAGATAGATCAGCAGACGCTCTTCTAAGTAGGTCATTGGTGCGGGGTTTAGGATGTACTTGTCTTTGTGGAAGCCAACCCCCGCACTGGGACAGGGCATGAAGAGGGGAAGATTTGCAGACTTTATCTCCACAATGATCCTCCAGATGAAGTGTCGGAAGGAGCCAGCGTTGCCGTGCACTCCTGGCATCCTCACGTCGAAGGCGTACGTGGGCTCTCCCCCTATCTGTCTCAGGTCGACGCAGAGCTGGGGAGAGGGAGTCCTACTCAGCTGCTGGACGCCTTGGTAGAACTCTGTAGTCCAGGGAGAGGTCTGGGTTCCATCCACGCTGTGGAGTCCGTCTATCTCTATGACAGGCGGGTCTTTACCTGCTCGTCTGGCTGTGCTCTTGATCAGGTACTCCAGCAGCTTCGTCTGATTGTCGTAGAATATCAGGTGCTTCTTGGCGAGGAGAGCATTACCGAGGTTTAGAGAGTTTGGTGTTGCGCTCCTGAAGTCTGTGAACGGAATAAGATCTTCAATCAATGCGTTAAGTTTCGAGAGGATGACGTATCTTGCCCTTATGAGGGAGACACGCACACCTTGCAGAGGCTGAGCATAGTGATGAGAGAGAAGAGCGACGGATGGCCAGATTTCATTGGGCTTCAGGACCGAAGGAGTCAGTGACAAGTTCCTGCAGGTTAAGTTGACAAAGAACACCAGCGCTCGGTCCATCTGTGGTGTCCAATCGATATAGGCCTCCTCCGTTATGATTTCGCCCAGCAACTCCCCGGAAAGGCTGTAACCGCAGGAGGCCAGTCCTCTGGCGAGAGAGCGGATATCCTTCCTGGTAGCATCAGTGCAGAGATTTCTGAATGCGGCCAGGTTGATGGTTCCTTCCTTGGTCACGTCCCAACGTCGGAATATTCTGTTCAGGTACTCAGCCATTGTAGGTTTCCCTCTCATCGCGTCAAAGAATCGATAAAGCAAGTTATCCAGCCTTTCATTGTTGAGGATGTTGTGCTTACTCACCCTCTCTTTCGTTCCTTTCTCGCTGATACAGCTGGAGCGAGATTCTATAGGGATGCCGGACATGAATATCTTGGTGATGGCTTGTTTTACTTGTGGCTTCACTTCTCTCTTGTCTTCAGAGAACACTCTGGATTTGCAGTACTTTTCAAGAGCCTCATTCAGCTTCTGGTCTTCTCCCATACTGAATGTGGAAGTGGCCAGAGATACGGAGAGATTGGACTGGAGCTTGTCGTCTTGATCGGAGACGTGTTTAGGAATTTCTCTCAGTAGTTCCTCCCTCACCTGCGTCGCTTTGGAGGCGTAATTCAGTTCCAGGACAGCTATCCCCAACAGCTCCAGCACCTCTCTCTTTGGGCTAGCAGAGGTGGAGAGAGAAGAGGAGGGAGAGCTCTGCGAGGAGCAAGGAGGTGTGCTCGCCTCCTGTTTCTTATCTTCAGGCTTAGGCGTGGATTGAGGTGATGGCGGTGGAGAGGGCTCTACAGGCTGAGCACCCGTCTTTTCTTCAGTCTTTGGCTGAGTTTTCTTTTTGGTATCATCTAATTTGAAGAAATCAAGAGGCATAGGAGGAGGAGGGGCAGGAATGTTGTCCGATGGCTTGGTTTGAGAAGGCTCTGGTTTGAATATCTTGCGATTTGGCAAGTACAGATCGTCATGGACGAGACCCCCGTGCATCACTGCGACCGCTCTTATAGCAGTACTAACTTCATCCGGGTCGAGGTGTGGGTGCAGGCCTGTGATGACGAGCAGCCGTTTGCTGGTGCTGAGGCTGAGAGTATCGCGAGAAGATTCAAAAGCTAGCTTGTGTAGTGACTCAGTTTCTCTTTGAGAATACAAATCCCCCAAGAGAGAGAAGTTGGAAGTGAGGGTGCTCAGCCAGGAGTCTGATACTTTGCTCTTCGCTTTCTCCACCGGCTTCTTCTCGTGGGTAGCCGGTCTCTTCGTCCGCCTTTCCTTCTTTCTCCCGGATGGAACTCCTCGCTCTCCGGTCTCCTTAGCACTGCTCTCTGTCTTGTGGATGGAGAGAGCTGGATGTTGCTCGGAGAAAGGTGTCATTTTCTGCACTTCCTCGTGTGCCATGATCAGATTCAGAAGAGCCTGGAAGTACGAGGAGAACTTCCCATTCCCACCCCGGCTAACCGAGGAAGGAAGGTGCAGGCTCTTGATCTCTTCCGGATTAGCTCCCCCTTTCCCCGGAAAGGATGCAAGTTCCTTCTCAAACAGTTCCACAATCTCCTCTTGTAAGTAGTTGATCTTCCGGAAGGAGTCGAGCAGAGAGGGAGAGCAGGAGGGGCTGATGCTGACCGCTGTGTGCATAAGGTCGGCTAGCAAGGAGAAAAGCACCTCTCTGAGGAATGGGTGGGAGTTTGTCGAATGGATGAACTCTGTTACCCACTCAATGCACTGCTTGAGTAAGGGAATGTAGTCAGTGATTAACAACTCTGTCGGTTTCTCGGTCACTTCTTCAGACTTGAGAGAAGCATCTCTCTGCTCCGTCACTTCGTCCTCCAGGAATCCCGGCACCTCCCCGCAAGTGAGGGCTTCCAACAGGTCCTGTTGTTCGTCCTTTGTCAGGTGTTCCGGTCGCCCAGGGAGGCCGGTACGGCTTCTAGGTTTCGTAGACTTGTCTTCCTCGAAGAGACTCTCGTTGTTGTTGCTCCCATCTTTAGGAGGGAGAGGGGAAAGGGAGGCGTTCTTTTCTTTGAGGAAGTTGGAGAACTCTTGTAAGAAGGCTAGACCCAAGGGGAGGTCAGGGTGTATCCCAAACACTTCCACGTTAGCACCGGGATCCTCCATACAGGTCATCTGTAGATGGATCCTGTTCTCAGGGAGCAGGAGCACCGGAAACCTGGCACCGCAGTACGGCTGTATGGCGATGTCCTTAGTCAGGAGGTTGGGGTACCTCACGATCTCGAAAAAGTTGACTGAATTCTTGGGAGGTTTGTGAGACGAGGGGTGGCCCTTGTACACAAATATCCTGACCCAGGGTCCCTCTACCGCTGAGATGACCACGCCAGAGGACTCGACTCGGCAGGCACTGGCTGTGGAGGGTTTTGGAGGGGGTTTGGCGGAGGTACACATGCGGCAGGCGTTGTCACCTATTGGGTTGCTGAAGGTGCAAGTCTCACATAACCACTCTGTCTGCTTTTCTTCCTCTTTCTTGATGGTTCCGTTCGAAACGTGCTTGCAGGAGACGAGGATGCAAGCAGCAGTGGGGATCTCTATGTCCAGGCTCTCTTTAGTAGTCGTGATGGGACAGCTAACGTTAGTGACTGCAATGCTGCTCTGTTGAAAGATGGAGCAGATCTCGGTGGCGATAGTCTCGAGGGTATGTGCGTCTCCGGACTCCGCAATGAGGGAAGAGAGTGTGGAGCTGATAACGCCAGGACGGTTGTAGAAGAGGGTGGGGATCTTAATGTTCAGGGCGTCGATGCAGTCGGAAGGCTGCAGCGAGGAGAGGCCAGACCATGGAATCTGAGTGGAGTCGGGGAGTGCCATGGCTAGACTGACGTATGAGAACTGCTTCAGGTGGGAGATGCGGGTGATGAGCAGCTCCTGACTGATGCAGAGGGGCTCGCGAGGGAGGGAGCAGGAGGGAGGAGCTGGGAGAGGAAGGCTCAGTTCTGTGTGTTTGAGGAGATTGACCAGAGCTCCCTGGCAGTACTTCATGGCCAGTGAGTTCTCGTACTTAATGAGAGCGCGGTGCATGTACACGTTGATGGACTGAGAGCGGAGGATGGGGATGTTACTCTTGCGGGCGCCTTTGGGTGGTTTCTCAAGCATATCCAGCGGGTACCAGTAACGCACCAGCACGCCTTCGTTCTCCAGGTACGTCTCCACCTGCACTAGGTTGGTACTCTCCTCCTTGGCTAGGACGATTCCGGTGAGACCGAATGTCTTGCTCATCTCCTTCGTGTTGAATTTCAGGTTCCCTCCAGTCTCAGGGGGGGACTTGCGGATAACGAGGATGTTATTCTTTCGCACACTTTTAATATTCAACTTCTCAGCCTCCACTTTCATGTCTTCCAGGTTGGGGTACTTCAGATTCTGAGGACGCGTGTGCGGTTCGTGCTCGTACAGACTCTCAGCTATCATAACAGCGAAATCGCAAAGTCCTTGCTGCAGAGCCCCGACTATGTTCTCTCTGCCTAGTCGTCTCTCGTTGTCGTTCCGGAACCTCCTGTCCAGGGCGGGGAAGACGCGATCTTCCCATGTCTTGATGAGAAGTTTGATCAGTTTGTCTCGTTCTGCTTCCGTCTGGACGTCGTCCACGGCTTCCTTGTCGATATCTTCTCCGAGCCCCACTCTGCCCCCCGGACCTACCCACACCATGTCGTTCAGAGAGCGGCAGAGTTCGTAGTGGTAGAACAGCTTCGTGTTGTATCCGATGTGTGTGCCCGTGTCTGGGAAGATTGTCTTGACACCTTCTGCCTCCTTCTCGATGGGTTTAGGTTCTTTGGTGTCTTTGCTCTGAGTGTCGATGGCTGGCGTCGTGTCCTCTGAGTCGGACTCACTGTCGCTGTTGGGAGGGAAGGGCAGGGCAGCGAACAGCCTCGCTATCTCCTCCGCGGAGGCAGCGGAGGGGAGGTTGAGAGCTGCGTCTCTGTGATGGTGTCCCAAATTGTAGGAGAAGTTTCTGGTTCCAAAGTTAGCCCATACCTTAGTCTTCTTGAGAAAGCAAAGACAGGGAAACATTCCTTCACACACCCCTCTCACTTCCTGTTCCACTCTCTCTCCATTCACCGTGATGTAGGCTCTCCCCACTGGAGACTTGTTCTTCTCTCGGATCCATCCCATCCCCACGATGTCCCGCCCCATGATAGGCTTGTTCAGCTTGAAGACGATGTTATTCATCGGGTCGTCCCCTACACAGTGCAGCACTTCTCCGTTAGAGGAGAGGAGACACGCACCCTGGGGAACTTTCCAGGGATCGTTCTCGTCGGCTTTGGGGAGCTCTTGAGGAGCATAACCGAGGTAGAAGATCGGTTCCTGCCCCAGGTCCTGAGTGTGATGGAACAGTTCCAGCTCCCAGTAGAAGGAGGGGGTCAGGGGAGGCAGGGGGTCAGTGGAGTAGAGCCTCACACCGAACTCTTTCACGTCGTACACAGGGTCAGTGACCACATCCACGCGAGTCATCCCGTTACTCATGATAACGCCGTACACACGAGGGTACGGACGCTCTATGTCCCACACGAGGTTCTTCCGCTCGATTGTCTTCTTGATGGTGATAGGAGGTGCGGGGGGACGCGCACAGTCTCGGTACATCATCCTGAGACTGTTCACCTGTCGCTCTAGAACGTTTTCCCTGTCTGCGGGGTTGCACTGTCTGGCTACTTCGAGGAACTGGTCGAGAGAGGCCGGGTGACGGGTTAGGATTATCTTGGCCATCTCGTAGTTGTCGGAGAGTCTAGCCAGCAGAAGGACAGCTCGCGTCCTGATCTCTGTGTACAGGCGACACAGGGCGTACTCCGGTCCGCTGGCGTCGACGGTTGGAGATACTGAGCCAAGGTCGAGTTGCGGCTGTGAGATGATGAGTAGGAGGGAGCTGATCATCTCCTCGGATAGGTTCAGTTTGTCCAGTGCGATCATTGGGAGAGAATCAGGGACGAGTCTGGCTTGTGGGATCTCGAACGGTTCTTTGGGGACGCGGTGCTTGCCCGTCTCTATTCCAATGTGTAAGTTGACGAGAGCCAACGACTGCTGCTCCAGGACTTCCTTCACAGCCCCCGTGTCCTTGGTGCAGTCCGTGTGCAAAACTCGGATCTGAGCGCCCTTGTGAATGGTCTCTTTGAACCCGCCTAAAATTGCGAGGACAGCCACCAGGGGCTTCCCTTCTGCAAAGTACCTTAGTGGGGCGTGTGGGGGCATCTGGTGGCACTCGGTGGCTTTGTGTATGCTGCTGCAGAGAGTGAATATTGGGGCGAGAGTGCTGCTCACTTGGCTGAGGCTGTCCGAGATAACTTCCCGGATGGCTGATACCCAGGCGGCTGCACCGCTGGTGCTGAGGCTGTGGAGCATCGTGATGATCTCAAAGGCCATCGACACGGCGACCTGACCGCTGATGAAGGGGCGGAGAGGGTCCTTTCTGAGCACCTCGTTCTTGCGCTTACACTCGTCGTAGGACAGCTGTCTCTTCAGATCGAATCCTCCCAGAGAGGACGATTTCCCAGAGGAAGGCTTGCCTACGCTGACCAGGAACTGCTTGCCGGCCAGTCGCTGAGCGGTCCTGAGCGCTTGAGAGCGAGAGGTGGAGCAGTACTCTGCGCGGGTGTTGTCCTTGAGAGCTGTCACGAGGTTGAGGAGTCGGGCGGGGTTGAAAGGCAGTCCCGACACGTGACAGTCGAAGTTCTCGGGCTGGAAGATGGGCAGGGGCAGTGCGTGCTTCGGCTCTTCACCTCTCCTCCGGTGCACGTACACAGTCAGTCTGCTGTCGTCCTCTGCTGCCTCTTCGGGGTTTGTGATGACAATTTCCTCTGAGACGTTCTCTTCCTGTTCCTCCCCCGCGTAAGAGGTAGTGTCAGGGACTAGAAAGTCTCCTAGCTTCAGCAGGAATAGCTTTATGATGTTGGAAGCATTGGATTCCGCGGTTTTTCTCACGAGGCTAGCATCTAAACTCTCCAGGTCTGACATACTGTCGTCCACGGCGGAGAAAGAAGAGGCTTGGAAGCTGACAGAGAGGGAGTAGTCGGGCAGTAAGATGTCGGCGCAGTCCTTCTCTGAGAGCAGCGGGAGCACCACTCGACACAACTGCAAGGTGAGGTAGACCAGACTGGGAGAGGGTCTGTGGTCCAACAGGAGACGCAGGAGCTTACTCACGAAGGAGGACTGACTAATCAGTTCTTTGCCGAGTTTGCTCTTGGACAGTTTGAGTAGGAGAGAGAGGAGTGAGTGCAGCATGCTGGTAGCTAGCACCTCGGAGGTAGCCATGAGGTTCATTGTCCTGTCCAGGTGATTCTCCAGCAGGAACGCGATCTGCTTAGAGAGGGTGAGTAGGGTACCTGAGATCTCAGAGGTCTTCTTCTTATCTTGCTTGTAGATGTACTGCAGAGCTAGGTACTGTAAAGCCCCCCAAGCCAGACTGATGGTCTTGTTGATGTTCTTCTCCGAGATTTCCTCAGTCCCGATCTGGTAGTGCTCCTCGGAGAAGCCAGACCCCGCGAAGTTCTGGCTGGACTGGCAGGAGAGCAAGGAATCGATTACTTTGATCAGTTTGCTCTGAGTCATCACGTCATCGTCGAATAGGTACAGGTCATTGGGAGACGTGATGCAGAGGTAGATAGAGTTCTTGGAGTAGGTGAAGGGTTTGGAAATACAGAAGTTGACTGCGTTGAAGAAAGCCTTCTTGAAGCTGACCCTCACCTCGCTGACACAGCCGGAGCCGTACAGCTCATCGAGCATGGCTCCTTCCCCCAGGCACTTGATTATGAAGGAGAGGGGGAGAGCTCCCCACTTCATGGAGCTGGATAGCTGCAGCAGCTGCTGAATGTAGCCGATGGCTTTTAAGCGGGACTTTGCTCGTTTCTTGCAGTGCTTGCTAGCCTTCACGATGGCATTGGCAGTCACGTTCTTGCTCAAACTGATGCTCAGGTATGAGAAGAAGTGGTCGATGTCCGACTTGCTGCACTTGGGTTTATTTTCTTCAGCTTGTCTCTCTCGGTACAATTCTCCTTGGATCCTGGGAACGGAGACAGTGCGGAAGTAAGTGGGCGGGGATAGCGAGTCAGAAGTGGACATGGGGTCCTTGGAACGAGACCTGTTGAAGCGATTGCCAAAGCACTCTGCGGAGTCTATCTGGAAGAGAAGGTTGAGTTTGTCGAACAGAGTTTCGACCATCAAGTTAAGCTTAGAGAATGGGACTGATGGCTCAGGCAGGGGTTTGGGAGATAGTTTCGGCTTCTCTGGCTCCATCTCAACTTCTGGCTTGGATGTACTATCTTGTTCGGTTTCAACAGTTAAAGTCGTTTCTTGTGTAAATTCGCCGACCTCAGATTTGGGAGTAGAGGCTGGATCTCCTTCTTTACCTGCCGCAGTGTCTGGAGTAGACTGAGGTTCTTGCGAAGTAGTTTCTTGTTGAGAAGATTGGTCTTGTTCTATAACTTCATTTTCCTCAGGTTTATTACACGATGTATCTTCAGGCTTGACTTTTTCTTCATCTTTTATGGAAGTCTCGTCTTCCTTTGACTTTACTTCTTCCGTAGCTTTGTTGATATCCGCTTGGCCTCCTGCTTGGATTTCTGAATCTTCTTTCCCTGACTCATCGCTTTCCTTCGGTTTGACTTCAGTTTCTTTCTCCTCAACTTTTACATCTTTCCCAGACTTCTCCTTTTCTCTCTCCAGCTCCTCTTCTTCCCACGAGAACTCCCCCTTACGAATTTTGACTTCAGTTTTGAGTGACTTTTGCATCTTTCCGACAGCCGCTAGGATATTCTGAGACTCAAGGGAAGGGAGCGAGATATCTAGAATTTGGCAGAGCAGCTCAAAGTCAGATTGAGAAGCCTCCACTTCGCTTAAGCCAACAAAGAAAGGAGATTCTGCTTCATCTACGAAACCTTCGACATTGTCTTGCACACACATCTCCCACTGATTCTCGAGATTCCCGATTGCTTGGAGTTTCCGCAGTAGTCCGTACGCTTTGGTGAATATATACGAGAACAGCTCCACTTCTTCCTCGGACCGGCTCTCCGGATGGAGAATGCTCACGATGGCGAAGTTCAGGTGCTTCTCAATGGCAGACAGAATCATCTCCAGCATCAGCATGGGCTTGATGAGGACGGAGAGCTTGCGCTGGAAAATGGGGAGCGGTTTGCTTAGAGCCCGCATCAACTTTTGAATGGTCTCTTCAGGGATCTTAGCTGATATTTGAGACATGTGTGCCCGATCTACCCATTTGAATTCCTCAACGGTGAGATCGCATTCTTGTAGGAATTTGAGACGCAGAACAGGAGCAGCATCCAATTCTTCTTCGCTCTCGTCTGCTCCAAAATACACCTCTTCTAGGAAATCAGAAATGACACTGAGACTGCCGAGAAAGTGGTCCATGAACAGAGGAAGGCACGACTCTACGATAGACTCGTGGCCGTACACATGCACGACGAACCCCCAGACCACCTTGTCAGGAATGTTCCCCTCTCTCCGGCTGCGCTGTTCATACTGAATCATAACGGTGTCCCCTTCCACCCGTATGATCTCCTTCGGCCACATCAGTCCGTAGATGGGTCGAGATCCGTACCCGTGCACGTTGCCCCCGTACTCTGCCACTTTCTTCGGATTGTTGCTGCGGCCGGAGTAGACGGTGAGGATGTCCGAGTCTGCCAGCTGAGTGGAGCAGCGAGGGTCGAACCTTAGAAAGAGATACTTGGCGCCGGGAATTGAAACGGATTCTTTGAACTTATAATCGTCTCTGAGCGGGTGTATGGACTCCAGTACCTTCTCCCCGGGCTTGGACAGGTCGGGGATCTTGGGGTCTGCTAGTGTATGCTTTGGAGAATGGAAGAAATCGTTGAGAGATTTGTACTGTGGGATCTGCTTTCCGTCTTGAGTAGTGTTGATATAAGCATAGTATATGGTGGAGACTTTAGACGTGATGGTGATGAATTGGATAACTTTGGAGATGATCTCTTCCTTGTTCGTGTTAGCGGTGCTGGACAGGTAGAAGCAGGCAATGGAAGGAATGTAGAAGGAGAGGAGGGTGCCGAGAATGGTTCCGTGTGTGAGGCGAGTAAGTCCAGTCAGTCGCTCGGGGCCGGGCTGAGAGGGGTGTGTCCGTGTGAAGAGGACAGAGAGAACACTGTAGACCTCCTGGTACACCTCCAGTGCGCACTCTAGCACGGAGGAGATTTCGGCTGTGATCTCGCTCACTTGCTTCTTGGGAGTGCTGGGAAGGTCGATGGTCGTGTTCAGCTCCTCGCTGCCCTGCGGGTTCTCCGCCATCTCTGACATGACGAGAGGGTCGATGATGAGGAGCTTGAGCTGGTAGATGAAGTAGCACTGCACGTAGTCGAGGATGGGGCTGATGTGTGGGTGTGTGCTCAGTAGGCGGGAGAACTCGTCGTCTGAGTCAGTGGCGCACCTTTTAATGATCTCGATGGACTCGCGCGTAGCGAGCTTGAGAAGTTGGTTAGCGAGCTCTCGCGGGAGCACACAGGCAGTGGTCTGGTCCAGGAGCTGGATGCTCTCCAAGTCTCGACTGAGCGAGCGTAGCAACTCATCGCACAAGAACTTGGGCGCCGGCATATGGTACAACTCCAAGTAGTTGCTGACCTCAATGGAGACCTCCTCCTCTCTGTAGAGAACAGAACTGTGATGGAAAAGGATGTACCGCGCTTCTCTGCAGATGGGGTCCACCACCCATCCTAGGTCCTCCCTGTTGGGAGGGGGATTGCTCAGGAGAGTGCAGATAGACCTGAGTTTGTCCAGCTCTATCCTACCCTCTTCCGCTTTATCGAAGTTGAGCATGTGAGAGCGCACGAAAGCGCGAATGATGTAGAGCATACAGAGCGTGAGAAAGCAGTCTTGCTCCGAAACAACCCAGTCCAGCAGGTGCACACTCTTCTGCATCACCGGCAGCAGCAGCACCACGTAGCGGTCCGGGGGTGGTTTGTTGTACAAGTTGTTGCAGGCCAAAAGTCCGGCGTAGTAGAGCATGCTCCTGATCACGTCAGAGGAGGGGATCGGACTCAGGGCCGTGTCCACCTCATCCCCTTCCTTCTTCTTCGCCTCGTCCTCCTTCGCTCCCCGAGTGGGGATGTGAGAAACTGTTCGCACGCAGGATTCGCAGCGCAACGCCTGGGGAGGCGGGTCATGCACGACGTCAGGTGCTAAGCCAAAGTGAATGTCAGTCATTCCTCGGCTGAAATTAACCCCGAGCATCCACTGGTCGGTCCAAGTCTGCGTGCAGGACCAGAGCGAGTTGTTGAAAGGATCATAGCAGGTGGAGAGGCTGGAGGAGATGGAGCGAGCCATGGAGGCGGAGGCTACGTAATGGAGATCCCAGATCCCTTTGTACTCTGCGAACTCCCCGCCAAGTCGGTAGCACAGCGCAGTGAGCAGCGTCTTCTTGAAGGCGTGTCCCGACAGGAACAGGAAGAGGATGAATGAACCGTTGGAGAAGCAGGCGCAATGGTAGAGTTGGCGGATCGTGATGCCAGAGGTGGAGTGCAGTGACTTGGATGCGTCGTAAGAGGGGGAGTAGAGACGCTTGAGGAAAGGGCTCAGGCCAGGAGTGGTATAGTGCGGAGAGTCGAAGAACCATGAGGGTGGCTTAGCTACATCTTTAACTGACTGGTCTCTGAGGAGAAGGACGTTGCTTATAAGCGATACCAACAAAACGCCGTCTTTTGATACCTACAAGATAATGGACTATCAACCGCTAACTCAGCAGCAGGAATGTCGCAAGTTACAAGAATTACCTCGAGATCAAATGTCTCTACTCTTGCTTCGAACTCTTCCGACTTCTTGTCTTTCTTGCTGGAGCTGGGCACCTGAAATACACGATACAAACGTATTCCGTCTCCGATCAGGTGCGAAGTGGTCTCTCTGTGGTGACAGGTGGTGGCGATGGGATGGAAGATTGAGCAGACAGGTTTCAAGTTCTCTCTGTCCAAGACGTAGCAAAGGAGTGAAGGTTCTGCAGGTGAAGGAGACCTGAGCTTTTCTTCTTCCATTACGATTTTTTCCACTTCAGGTGCCTTTGCGGCTTTAACTTCTCCGCCTTCCGCCGAAGATTTCTCATCCTTTTCCCCTTCTTGAGGCTTGGAATCACTCGGCTCTCCATCTTTAGGCGTAGAATCTCCTTCTTTGGGTTTAGATTCTTCTTCCTTGGGTTTGGACTCTCCTTCTTTAGGTTTGGACTCTCCTTCTTTAGGTTTGGACTCTTCTTCTTTAGGTTTGGAGTCTTCTTCTTTAGGTTTGGACTCTTCTTCTTTGGGTTTGGAGTCTCCTTCTTTGGGTTTGGACTCTTCTTCTTTAGGTTTGGACTCTTCTTCTTTGGGTTTGGAGTCTCCTTCTTTGGGTTTGGACTTTTCTTCTTTAGGTTTGGAGTCTTCTTCTTTGGGTTTGGAGTCTCCTTCTTTGGGTTTGGACTTTTCTTCCTTAGGTTTGGAGTCTCCTTCTTTGGGTTTGGACTCTCCTTCTTTGGGTTTGGAGTCTCCTTCTTTAGGTTTGGAATCTCCATCTTTGGGTTTTGACTCTCCTTCTTTAGGTTTGGGCTCTCCTTTAGGTTTGGAGCTCTCGTCTTTGGGTTTGGAGTCTCCTTCTTTGGGTTTGGAGTCTCCTTCTTTAGGTTTGGAGCCTCCTTCTTTGGGTTTGGAATCTCCTTCTTTAGGTTTGGAGTCTCCTTCTTTGGGTTTGGAGTCTCCTTCTTTAGGTTTGGAGTCTCCTTCTTTGGGTTTGGAGTCTCTTTCTTTAGGTTTGGGCTCTCCTTCTTTCAGTTCAGGTTCTACCTCTATAAGTATTGGCTCAATTTGATCAAGTGGCTCACTGGCGCTCTCTAACTCCCACTCTCCCGCTATATTATCTGCAAAATCTATAACTTCGCCCATTTTTCCAATAATATCGTCGTTGCTAACACTCTTGAGGAGATCTTCAAACAGAACTCGATCAATGTGTTTATCGCTGTCGAAGAGAACGTCCGATTTCAATTCTTTCGGTACAATTATTATCTCCCTCTTTTTATCCTTATTCGAAACTTCCTTTTTATTCTTTGCTTCCTTCGCATCTTCAGGAATAGCAGGTGTGTCTGGGACCTTTTCCTGCTCTATCTCGATATCCTGATCTTTTTCCTCGATACTCATCGGTCTGAATAGTAGCTGACCGCTGGTGTAGGCAAGCCAGCCAGGTTCGCAGTCAGTGTGTGCGTAGATGAGACCTCGGCACGTGCCGTGTAAACCTGTCCCGACCTTGATAAGACGTCCGTTCTGCTTGTTGATGTAGAGGTAGTGTCCGTCTGAGGCGCAGCTCGGGTAGACTTCGCTGGCGGCGGACTCTGTTTCATTCTAGATAAAAACATATCAGAGATAATGTGTGGCTACTTTCGCAACTGAAAGATTGATTACTTGTAAGGATAGGCCTTCAGGAAGGTTGGTGTCGTCGTATGACCAAGTGACTACGTGAAAAACCGAAAAACTCTGCCATCCGACTTCGTAGCTCTGTCTCAGCTTCTTCATGATTCCAGAAACTTTCAAGCTGGCTGGCATCCGCTCGCCCAGTCTCTGAATAGTGTGCACTGCGCTTATAATGCTCTTCAGAGTTCCCCGTGCCTGTGCAAGGGCGATGAGACAGGCGACTATCTGAAGAGTAGATCCAAATAACACTAATAGACAGTAATCGGGAATACGAATAGGCTTGTACCTGCTCTATGGGCTCCTCAGGAGGTGCAGACAACTGAGTGAGGTTGGTGAGCCAGCAGGAGAGGAGGCTTTCAAGGTTCGTGATGCTCTCCCTCTTCTCTGTAATCAGCTGCATCGGCTCGAAGTGTCTGAGAGTATGAAACACGACCAGGGACAGGGACAGAATAAGTTCCACGTCCGCGAGCTGCGTCTCGGAGAGGAATGGTTTGGTAGTCAGCACCATGAACGCCAGCTTCATTTGGAAGGGAAGTTTGTCGCATTTCTCTATTCCCGGGCACTGTTGCTCGAACGGATCTCCTTTCCTTCTCTCCTACAGCAGAGCAAGTATGAGAATAACTCTATTATAATAATTTAAGTTGGAGAATGGGGTAATGGCCTACTTACTTTCTGCTTCGATTCCTCCAGCTGTGCCTGCTGTACATACCAGTAGTAAGCCAGTGCTTTGAATCGGTACTCTGTAAACTGGCAATACGCGTTCTGCTCAGCGAGACAGCGAGGACACAGGCGAAGTTTCTGCATCAGCTGATTGCTAGAACAGGTGTCGACCAACAAGAGGTCGTCCTCTAGGGAGGAGTTCTGGGAAGCTGAGGTCTCAGATCGCTCAATCGGATCGTTTACCCGGAATAGACCGTCTCCCAGCAAAATGAGCTGCTCGTTGAGAGCTAGCCACTGCAGGTGTTCGTCCTTTAGGGATGTCATTCACTCATCCGTGGGCATTAGCTATTGCAAGGAATGGAAGATGATACGCATACCAGGTCAATAGAACAATAAATACTAACTCGAAGTAGTAGCAAATAATATATACAAATTACACTAGACAGTACAGCAGCAGGTCCTACTACACAGAGAGTATGTAGGGTCTGCAAAAGTTAGGTAACAGTAAACAGTTTGGATATCAAATTTCTGTGCACACTGCATCTTATATACTCGAGAAGAGCTGTTGAGATGATTTGAGCTATATTTAGCGTGGATCGTAACCGAAATAGAAATTAGATAGCTAGTTTCAAGTGAGGACAGAGAATGAACGAGGCTTAAATTTACGCGAAATGCCCACAGTGTGAAGGACGAGAGAGCCAATCTGACTAACACAAAATCCGAGCCACGCTCCAATCAAACTAGGGATCGGCCACTTCTGCCAGGGCCTGTTCCAGTCCAGCAAGATCGGAAAAGCACTCAACCACACACACAGCGAGACGGCGTACACTTGAAGGACCAGGTAGAGCTCTTGGATGGAGTAGAGCTCCAGTAGGATCAGCTTGGAGATCCAGTAGCGAAATGTGGGACGGAAGGCTAGCGCACAGGGAAAGACGGTCAGTATTGAGACGGAGAGGGAGAGAACGAGTGTTTCTCGTACGCTTTCGAACAGCGGCGCTCCAAACGCGATAAATAGGAAGTATATGGGAATGGCGGAAAGTAGTGTGGTAATGAGAGAGCCAATACACTTCACCAATGGCTGTAGACACGATTCAAGCGGATTATGAGTAACTCGATACACTTTGTAATGGTACCCCAGCACCTTCACGGTGAGGTATGCAAGTGAGAGGAGAAAAGTGCACACAAGAGGATCAGAGACAATGCTCGTGAATAAAACTAGAAATGCTGATATTACAAGCAAAGCAACAGCCTCATAAGTCGTGACATCCATGACCCAATCGCTATAATAGAGGTAAGGGATAAATCTAATGTGTATTCAGGGAATATTAAGTTGCAGGTGTTTCTAATTAATACTATTGCGTATAAACTCCTAGAATGTCTGCCTCAATCGTAGGAAGTAAGAGGGATTCATGGTGAGTAGAGACAATTGGTTCATCTACTAATAGCACCCAGACTAGGACAAGTAAGAGTTTAAGTATGCAGAATAAATACTAATAGTAAAAGTGATGTTTTCTAAGTTAGTAGTTCATAAAAAAATAAACAAGAATTCTTTTCAGGAACAGGCTTAGCTTTCGCGAGTATTTTTCACAATGCTTGGAAAAGTTTCTATTCTCAATTTCTTACTTTGAATGTCCCATAGAGCAGCCGGAAACCCATCAAATGCGGCACTATTTCCTCTCTGATGGGATTCTATCGTCCCACTTGCCCCCATGTTCCCCTCTCGGTCCATAGCGATCAGGGCTACCATGAAAATTCCATGGTTGCGGTTGACCATATCCTTCACGACCTCCTCGCACGCCTGCTGCGGACTAAGCTTCTGGTAGCGCATCAGTGCTACGACATGGAAGCAAGGGCAGAACTGCATGATGGTGTCCCCATTCCCTGTAGCGCACGCAGCTCCGTACAGGTTGTCTACGTAATATCCGCACCCAGGGAGAGGAGAGTCTCCTACCCGACCCACCTCCTTGTGCAGCAGACCACTCGTGGACACGCCGCAGGCCAGGTTACACTGCTTGTCCCTTACGATCATCGCCACCGTGTCATGACCGATGGGTTTGCTGGGGAGCGAGGGGAACGATGGGAAGTCCGCGACGGGCTCAATCTTGTCAACTGTTTTCAACAAGTCTTCGTGTGCTTCCATCGGGAATCCCTGAGACTCCGCGAAACTGGTCGCACCAGTCCCAGCGATAAAGCTGTGTCTCGACTTCTCCAGCACTCGACAGGCTACACTGAATGGGTTAGGGCAGTGCTCGAGAGCGGCTACTGCTCCCACCTTACAGTCACTGCCTCGCATTACAGCGCCGTCGTACTGAGGGAAACCGGCGGCATTGGGGAAGTTGCCGCGGCCGACATTTCTGGGTCCCAAACTACTATCATCCTCCACAACTCTAATCCCAGCCTCCAGCGCTTGGATGCAGGACTCGCCCTTCTCTATCACCTTCAGCGCCGCGGAGACTGCTTCTATCCCGAAGCTCCAGGTTGCGATACACGCCATCCTTGTTATTGATATCAGAAATAGAGTGATTGAAAATAGAAATACTATAATCGCACAGGAAATCAATACTAATAAATAATCTGCACACTGAGTTTCCTCTAGGTTGGATATACATGCTAAAATATACAAATAAATTTCAGCTAAAATCTAAATACAATCGCACGCAGCGGGGTACGCTGACTAACAGGTGTAATCATAGTACTGCCTCTGGAGCTCTATGTCCGTGTTGGTGCGCTGGTTCACCAGGTCCATCTTGCCCTGTGCAGAGAGCAGCTTCCCGAGAGAGATGTTCTTCTTGGCGAGCAGGAGCTTCACTCCCGCGTCTCCGCGCTTTCCCTTCCGCTTCAGCTCCGGCTCCAGCTCCTTCACCTCCTGGAGGAAGATGTAGTGCTCCTCTTTCTGCTGCGCAGTCTTGGTGGAGCGACGCATCAGGGCCTCAGTCTTCTGAAGATGTTCTAGCGCCTCTCCGTTCCGCCCCTCTTCCCCAAGCACCGCAGCCATCTGAATCGCCCCCAGCGCGAGCACGGCGATATTCACACTTCCCTCGTCGGCAGACTTGTCAGAGGTTATTTCCTGGAACTTAGAGATCACTCGTACACACTTCGATCCGTCTTTCAGCTGGTAATGAATTTGCACCTGGAACGGAACCTGGCTGAGTTTGAGGCTGGCAGCGCTGGCGTCCACTCGATACTTGAGACTGATGTCGCTACTCCTGGTCACGTTTCCTATCGGTTTAACCTGGACGCGAGAGTCCGAGGCTACGTCCGTATCGAAGCACAGGCCGCGCGGCAGAAAGAAGGAGACCTGCACGTTAGAGGCGATGGTGGGGTTCTGGCTGATGACGCGGAGCTGTCGCATCAGTTCCATTGGGTGCAGGATGTTGACTGTCCCGTTGGTCTTGTCCGCGCACTGAGACAAGTATTCCATCGCGCATTCCTGTCCCTCTATCCCTATCACGGAGATGCTGCTCTCGCTGATGAGAGCTTCTTGACCGATGTCCTGATAGAACTTGATGTCGCCGCTGCTGCCAGAGTTGAGGGAGCCTACGCCGTTGTTAGGCTCTCCATCCGTACATATCACAACCTCCGCTCCCGGAAACTTCTTAGATATCCCGATAGAGGTAGCTAATCCGGGCCCCAGGGCGGTCCCGCCCCCTTCCGCCATGCCACTAATCACCTTCTTCAGCGCCTCATAGCTCTGCTCAATCGGAAGAAAGCCGGACTTTTCCGCAATCTGCTGGCCGTCAGCCAGGAGGGCCTTCATATCGGAAATGTTGGCAGAGGAGGAGATAGGGTTTGAAGACCCGTCTCCGAGCACCCTCACTGAACTGCTGAACACCACCACACACACCCTCTGCTTCGGAAATTCGATCACCATCCTCTCCAGCTGCCGCAGAATGGCCTGCTTGATGCACTCCAGCCGAGAAATATATTCCTTGAAACTCTCCCCCTCGCGCAGTCTCTTCCATTCGCTCTGGAGCTGAGGCAGCTGCATGGTCACGCCCATGGAGCCGGAGACGTCAATGCAGTAGATCACCAGCTTGTTACTGTTAGACACGCGGCTAGCCTCTCCTTCCTCTGCTCGCTCCCCCGCTTGCAGCACGTAGTCCTCTAGCACCACATGAGGGGGCTCGTTTAGCCCGTGTCCAGGTTCCAAGCTGTTCTCTGTTTCACAGAACTCACACGTCCATACTTCCTCGCCTTCACTGCCTTCAGCTACGGCTGCCCGCGGAGATACGAGAGAGGTGGAACTGAAAGCTGACTGGCAGGAAGAGCAGTATCTGGGCTTGCCAGGTCGTGTGTTTTGGTCGTCCAGAGTTCCTAGCTTAATGGCAACCAGATTAACGTCTGCTTTCTTACGTTTAAGAACTCCTTTCTTCTCCTTCTTCAGCTTCTCTTGCTGTTCCTTGTACGCCTGCGTTGCGGACTTGGGAGCGACAGGCTCGGAGCTCTCCTCTTCCTTCTCTTCCGACTCCACGAGGTAACTGACCGAGTTACTGTCAGCCGAATAAGCGGCTACGATGTTGAGCGAGACGCAGAACAGGTCAACTAGGTTGGACTTCTCTTCTCCTGCCTCGAGACCGGAGACGGATTTACAGAAGAGAGTCTTTCCCACTTTCTCAGATCCAAGCACCAGGATCTTACAGCTCTCCTGCTGGCTGAGGGAAAGGTGAGAGGTTAAGATGCTTTCAATGGGTTGGAGAAAGTTCTTTTTGGCTAAGATAGAAATCTCCACGGGAGCACAGCCAATCTCTGAGGCCAGGTCTCCTGCCAGAGAGGAGTCTACCTTCCTCTCGGCCCCATCTTCACACTTGTTCCCTACGATCAAGAACTGCTTCTTGCCAGATCTCGTCAGCACCACCTCCAGCCGAACCAACTCTTGCAGAGCTGTGAAGGTGCTTAGGTCCGTCACGTCATACATCAGGAGAATATTAGGCGCCAGATCCAGCAACTGTGCCAGGGTGTCCTGGTCCATATCGGCTAGCACCTCCGACTTTGCGTCGTACAGCTCCACTGGACATATCAAGCTCTGCTCGGGATCAACAGCCGGTGAAACCAGGTCTTCGGAGATTTGCGATTTGCGTTTGAAGAGAGATGAAAGAGAGGAAGAGAAAGACTTCCGGTTTCCAGTAGCCGCACTCGCTCTTGCTTCACCCTTCTTATCACTGCTCGAACTTACACCAAACGCACCACGGTTAGCCCGTTTCTCCTTCTTTTGTTGATTGGGAAGTTTGGATCCTATCACGCTGGTCGGGATGTCGATCATCTTGCGGTAGGTGTCCTCGATAGTGGGGTCGTAGTCGCACACAAACATGCCCTGCACGTAGCGGATGATGATGGAAGACTTCCCCACACCCCCAGATCCAAGGATAGCCATCTTGTATTCATTCCCTGATCGGGGAGTCACTCGCAAGAGCTCCCAAAACGCTTCCTCGATATTGTATGCGGATTTAGCGGAAACTTCAATATAATGAATGTCCAGCCTCTTGGCCATGTCGGCACCTTCAGCTCTGGTCACTTGTCTATCATTTTCTAAATCTATTTTATTCCCAACGAGCACTGCTGGCACTTTTGTTGAGTCCTTGACGCGGAGGATGAGTCTGTGTATCTTCTCTGCTTCAAGGAAGGAAGTTCGATCAGTGACGGAGAATATGATAAGGAAGCACTTGGCGTAAACCATATACTGCTCCCTCATGGAAGAGAACTCCTCCTGTCCAGCTGTGTCTAGGATGTCCAGCATCACGCTCTCGCCTCCCTGGTTCCTCCGAGACCTGGAGGGCTGTGGCTGCTGCTGCAACTTTTCATTCTCCTGCTGCAGCCGCTCGGTGATAGTCAGTTTGGCCTCTTCCTCCAATGCATACTCGAATTCGTCCTCTGTCGCTATGCGCAGCTTGTTACTCGCGAAATTCATTCTCCTTGAACAAGTGCTATATAGAACAAATCAAATTATATAGTATTTACAAAAAGCTTTATATATACGTATATGTACTACGTACATGAGTCAAGTGACTCAATATAGTATCACAGAACATAATCTGTGTGGTTTGCCACTACGTGCTAAGCTTATTATAATTGCCATTAACAGTGATTATCGATTATCTGAATTAAGTAATTCGATCGAATAAGGAAGTGATTATAAATTCGGGTATTACGCAGGCTAAATATTTAACTGAGAAAAGAGACAAAAAGTGAGAGAGAGAGAAGAGATGGTCAGTCGCCCGGGTCGAGATATTGAGGTCGGGACGACAACTCGTTCACGAGGAACTTCTCGACGCACTCGAACACGGCGTGGGGATCTTGCTCGGCATTCACATGCTCGCACGCATCCTCATACATCTCCGCTAGCTCAGATCTGTAGCTCTGGAACTCATCGAAACGGCGTTCCACAGTCTCGGGCGCGTCTCTGGGGTGCGTGAGACAGCGACCGCTGGCGGAAGAGCTGGGGGCGGGGTTGTAGAGGGAGTGGTAGCTCTTGCCAGATACGGGATCGACCTGTCTCAACGTGAGCCGTTCTAGCACCACTTCCCTACTCGCATCCAGGAAGAGAACTCTGTTCGGGATCACTCCAGCGGAACTCAGCGACTCGGCCTCTGCTCCGGTATTGGGGAAGGAGTGCAGCACCCAGCCCCGCCTAGCGCAGGCCAAGTTGCTGAGGCTTGCCAGCAGCGCTTTGATGAGCAGCTCAGTGGGGAGAGGCAAGTTGCGGTTGAGGAATGGCTTCATACTCTCCGCCAGAGAGCCCCCCTTTCTGAGGACTTGCTTTAGGACCAGGTCGAAGTCAATGTTCACTAGGTTGTACTTCTCTGCCAGCATTTGAGCTTGTGTATTCCTCCCCGCTCCAGGAGGTCCTAGTAGCAACACGCGAGGCGTGATAGGCGCCAAACTTCTGGAAGTAGGGCGAGATAAGAACTCTTTCACTTCTCCTAGAAGATCTGGAAGGGGTTGATCCACATTGAAACTCTGCCATACATTGTGTAATGGACGCTCCCTGGAGTTATAACAGTTTTTAAGTTGGTCATAATGTCTATAGAATTGCTCCCATTGCTTATGGAACAAAGCACTGGCATTAGGAACCTCTCTCAGTCGGGAAGTAACCTCGGGATTGTCAGGCATGTTGAGAGGAAAGTGGTAGATGTCTCCAGTCAACGAGTCAACGCGTTTTCCCTCGGATCTCCCCTGCAGCACGGATCGACTGCCCTCGAGGAAGATGACGTGCTGAGTCAGGACTCCCTGCGACTGGAGGAGACTAGCTTCCGTGGGTGTTTCGGGGTATCCGGACATGACCCATCCTTTCTCTAGCAGGTCCTTTCTTCTGAGGCGATTTGAAACGATCTTGCTCGTCAGATGGGGAGCGGGTTCTAATCCTTGTTGGACCAATTCTTGTAACTTCAACCCTTCCTCACCACGGTCGTCCACTAAAAGGATATTGGAATCGATGTGCTTGCATTTCAGGTTACGCGCTAACAGTTTGCTAAGCGTCTTCTTGCCAGAAGAAGGAGGTCCTAAGACCAGGACTCTGGGGGTGTCCTCCACTTTTCTCTTACAAATCTCGATTATTCGCTGCAATGGATCTTTCGGTTTATCCACACCCAACTCTTGCAAAATATTACCAAAGAATTCAAATAACGCGTGTTTCTCCGCATAGACAGCATACTCCGGCGGGATGGAGAGAGGTTTTTGTGTGGCATCCATCGTTCTATCGCTCTCTTCCCTTGCAAAGCTGATTATAATATGTAAACGGGCACAGTCAGCTTAAATAAAGCAAAGGTTTTCAGAGCATAATAACATGCCAGATATGTACTAATGGATGTAAAGCAGAAAATAGACAACTCAATTGTAATTAAGCAAGTAACTCATTTCTTCTCTTTCTTGGTCCTCTCTTTGTAGCTGTTATGTCGCACTGCGTTATACAACGCGTGTCTAGCGAACTGCTTGTCAACGCGAGGCACGCAGGTCCGACGCCAACCCATGGCCCCCATCGTCTCTGCGCGGTGCTTGGCTATCTGTGTCTCTGAGAGGATGAGTCGGATGGCTTCTGCTTCCAGCTCTCTCTCTTCCTCAGCACTCGAATCCTGTGAAATGGTGGGACCTGAATTGGATGGTTTGCACGTTCTGACCTGAGATTCGGAAGCATTGTCAAGTATTTCGGGTGGAGTAGACGTTCTCTTTGAGTGAAGAGACTTTACAACGATTCTAGTGTGGTTAGTGGAGAGTTTGTAGTTCAGATCTTTGCAACTTTTTGATTTCAATGAAAGATCTCTTAAATTTTTGACTCTCGCTTTTTTATTTTTTCGGATATTCTTTATGGATCTGTTGGCAGGCTTTATCCAGTTTGACATCTAAAATAAAATGAATTAAAATGTGTTAGTTATCACAATAGAAGCAAACTGCTAATGTTCTATAAAATACACGAGAATGCTATAATGTCTAAATCGATCAATAATTCTAACCACATGTACATTGTACGTATATCAGCGGAAATAAAACGCATATAAGAAATGTATCGTTTTAATCTTCCTTTTGCCTCTGCTTCATGCTCCTGTCAAATGCCAGTTGGATGAGGCCAATCAGAATCCAGAACCCAGCGATGATATGTCCGATGTAGTAGACGCTGCTCCAGGCACGCAGGATCTTGTCAGGAGTGAGAAGCAGGAACGCGAAGCCGCTAAACTCGTATGCGCGCCAAGCGGAAACAAAATCCACAACTGTCCATAGTTTCTCAGTTCCTTTCACTCTGAGTGGCCGTGTGACTCTGATAAAACTGTACTGTGCCGTGATGAAGAGCATGAACATAAAGAACGCAATGTAGTAGCCGAGGTGCAACCCGTGCCAGTAGGCAGAGAGTCCAAATGTGGCCAGACGTCCCAGCATGCGGTTGCCGATTTTCCTGTAGACATAATAGTAGAAGTACGACTGCACAGTCATGTTCCAGTGCTGAAGAGGCCCGTCGATAGTGGTACTTGTCTCGATTGGCCACACCTCTATGTTCTCGACCGTCCTATAGTCAATGTCTCCCTCATCAGTGGGCAGCTTGGTAGGTCCTATCCCGGGTCTGGAACAAGCGGACTTGGGGTAAGCACCTAATCCTGCGAGAATGCAGGAAGCAACTGAAATGCACCAAGCACAATAAAACCGCCATCGAAATGCAACACAGTATGGAACAAAGTAGGCCAGCCTGAATAGAACACCCCACTCATGTGCATAATATGCCTCAGTCCCTACAAAATTGAAAGGAAACAGTTTGGTCAGAAGCAGGTATACGCCAGTATAGAGGGGCAGGTACCATAGGACTTTGATAACCGCGGATCTAAAGGGTATTCTCGACGGATTTGGCTGGTAGACCATGTCGTTGTAAGTCTTGGCTCTGAAGAAGGGGCCAGTAAAGAGGCCAAGGAAACAATATGAATAACTAAAGTACTGGAAAAGACGATGGAACCAAGATGCGTACTGGTAATTGAGGAAGTAGGAATAATTACCCGAGTATAACTTAACCTTGTCCTCAGGACCTAATTCAAGCTCGGTTGTGTCAGCTGCGAGAGAAGATACACGCAGTGTGAGCAGCAACTGGACAGCATTAGCGAGATTAGAAAAGTTTGAGAAACCTAGCAAATAAGAAGCTCGAAAAAACGCGAGATACCCAAAGCTCCAGCAGAAAGTAACTAGATAGAGGTGTTTGTATCCACGTAATAAATTGTGCAGCAAAAATGATACGAAGATAGTGACGACAGAGTGAAAGATTTGCGTGCCAGACATGAGATAGGTAATAGTGAACCCGGTCATACCGAGGTAGAATTGTTTGGGCCCCGGTCCGGAGATGAACCGATTGATCCAGCCGAGAGGCAGACAGAGAACTAGGAATATGAGGTAGAGGTTGTCATCTTTATACCCAAATGCTTCACCCAAGCCCTGACCAGACCAGAGGAACTTGAAGAGAGTAACAAGCATCAGTTCTAGGAGAGTTGCGTCCTATAATAAACAACACAAGTAAGAAAATTTCCTTGTACTTTCGTCTGTCTTACTTATCAACCAATTTAGGGATGAAATTTTCTTGTGTATTCTAAATGTGCATATGATGCTATTTTCGCGTAATTGAGATCATAATATTCATTTTCATGCAATATCATTTGAAAATGTATTTAGATAAATTTATGTGTAAAAGTGTCGAAATAAGGACTACAATATTAAAATATACGTACGTATATTATATAACTTTATTATTCTGAATTGTATGGATTTATTAGCTAAAATAATCTTATAATATCTGTTTATGAAGACCATGAACATTGACTAATACGTGCTATACTACGTATATGTATTCTTTGTCCCCATGCACACCCCTCTAAAATGATGATTGAGTACTTGGTGTATCACAACACTCTTGTTTTATTTTATAGCTAATCATTTATAGGTACTGAGATGTGTGAGAGTAACCACACGTTCGTTGATTCCACAGATTTCTCACTCTCGCAATTTCAGAGTAACTCTTTTACTAATATATCTAAATCTTCCCACTCTGCGAATGATGTTTTAGAATTATCCCACCCTCCTTTATCTCAATTCGATGATGACTTCAGCCCAATCAATTCTTTGAATGAAGTGACATCTTTTGATGAAGAGAATTATGAGGAGGATATTTCTGATCTCCCAACTCACTCATCTGAATTGAGTCTCGAGACAAGCCCAAGTCTCCGCTCTGTCCATCTGCCTACTAACCACAAAGTCTCCTCTCTCAACTATGGCATGCAACTTATACACAGCCTTTCCTTATCACCAAAGAAACCAATCACCTCTTCCGTATACTCGGAGAGAGCTCAGAAGTTTGTAATATTAGACCATGCGGGCATAATAGCATGGTACCCTGAGAGCAATCAGTCTGAACGAGTTTATTTCTATCCTCCTTACAAGCACAATCTCTTCTTGGAGGTGTCATTCTCCATCAAATATAATGTCTACTTTGTTCTTACAAAAGCAAGACATATAATCACATTCAATTCTCATTTTGTGCAAGTGAATTCGACTCGGTGTTTTGAGAACTCGCTTCTCCATCTATTATTTCTAGAGACGAAAAGCACTCTGATTGGTGCAGGCGTAAACGGAGTATCTTTTTGGACTTATAGGAGAATTAATTTGAAAAATATTGGGCAGAAAATTCGATCTTTGAAGCCAACTGAAGATTATGTTCTCTGCCCATCTGGATTAACAAAAATACCAGAAAATAAACTAATCCGGAAAACCACAATCTCGCATGAAAAGAAGTGGATTTTCGCTCTCTCCTTTTATGACGTTTATGTCATCTCATTCGAAGGTAAGCTAATTAAAAGCTTCCTCGATCTGCACAAGCAGACAATCACCGATTGCATATACAACTGTCATTACAGCTTCTTGCTGACAGTTTCAACCGACTCTACACTCACACTCTGGTCGGACAGTGGATTCCCTCTTCACGTGTTTAATTCTGCGATGAAATCGAATACGGCGGTGATACAACATCCTCTCTCTCCACATCTTGTGATAGTGTCGACAGTGAAAGGTTTTATAAAATGCTACAACCTCTTCACGCTCGAAGAGGAGTTCACGCAATGCATCATGGACCATCCTATTTTGAAGATTGATTGTTTTGAAATGTCAAAGCGAAACATATTCTATGCAATTGGAACAGAAGGCATTTCTCTCTTTGACTTGAACTATTTCTGCGAATTTTGGAGTCCGCTTCGCAATTCTCTCACCTCAGTTTGCTTTTATCGAGACGGTCAGAAGTCGGAGCGTTTTCACGCCCTGTGTCGAGACGGCACAATCCGAATATACTCGATTGCATCCAGCAGGCCACTGTCTGTCATTCTCCCGCCCCCTGATATCGCATTCCCTAATTCAGCTGGGTCAGTTGCTTATGATAGAAACTCAAATCTTTTATACATTCTTCTAGCTCCACAGGAAATATGGGTTTATACTGCAAAGACGAATCCTGCCTGTCGACTTGAAGTCTACTCGAGCGATGTATTGTCGAGTATACTCAGTCCTCGAGATCAAGAGACTGGAAATTTTGTTGCTACTGGGATAAGCTCTCACAATTCAATTCCACATTGCACCTGTCTCAACGTTCTTCCAAGCGCTGTTCGTTTTACTAGACAAGATGGCTCTCAGTGCAGCAATGGTAGTAACTTGCTAATGATTGGGTTGAAGGATGGTCGCATACTGTTTGTGACAACAAATCAGACTTTCTCTAAACTATTTGAGATGCAAGCTTCAATTGGTGAAGTTACAAGTTTACAGGTCTTAGAATCGAAGCAGATCCTCTCTCAGTCCGTGTCTGTCGCGGGGTTCATCATCAAAATTTGGTCTCTCCCGGACCTTAAGTTGGAACATAGTCTCGAGCTGCACAACTCTCTTGTCATGTACTGGAAAGTTCAAGATATTCTGCTTGTTGGATTTAGCGATGGAACATTGTCTCTCTCCCCCCTCAGAGGGATGGGGTCATCGTTTGGAGACGGATCTGATGTGGAGGAGAGAGACGAAACTGACGAGATTGTCAGTATCCATGGTATTGATCGCTTCAATCTCTTTTGCACTGCACAGAGATCAGGCGCTGTCAAGATTTGGGACCATCACAAGAATCTGGTTAAAGTTATCTCTCTGAATGCACCACTCAATGGAGCATATTTTCTCAACAACAACGGGGATTTGCTTGTCTCATTCAATCAGCACTTTTATTTGATCAAGCAGGAGTACGTGATCTCGTCCGTCTCTCTCATACAAGCCGCAGACCCTGACCATGTTAACGGCTCTCTTCTTAATGACTCTGCTATTTTTGAAGATCCGAACTGTAAGAACGGTCAACTTGTAGCTTCGAAAGAAGGCTTTTATTATGTGGACACGATGGAGTCGTACTTAAAACCGTACGATATCGATCTCCATGGCCCTAATGGATTAGCAATACTCGATCAATTGATTGAAGACAATCTTCAAAACTCCGCTGTCTCTTCGCTCAGTGGAAGTTCTACGGACAATCTTGTTGCACTTACATCTCAAGTGTACCTGTCTGATACTCAGACTCCACTCGTACTCTCTTTTGAACACTTTCCGCTACCGATATTCTCAACTCCTACAGCTAGTCCCAGAGCAAGTCCTCCCCCATCAGAAATAGATGAGAAGGAAATGGTAAGGGACCAAATAAAATCTCTAACGCAAAACAAAATAATAGATCTTCCAACCACCACTCAAACTGCACATGTTATTGAGAAAAGAGAAATAGAACAAACTGCTTCCTCATCAAATAACAACGTAATTAATATATCTGAGGTCGAAGAACCAGCTCCGCTCCTAAAAGTTGTTGTGCCAAAGTTTGATACTAAAATGACTGTACAGAGGTTGCGCAAACTTGATACACCCAAGAAATCGAACATAACAGATTTACCAGACTTACCGAAACATGAAACTAAGCCCGAATCATCCTTATCCTCAGTGGAAATCCCAACCAACAGAATAGTGAAGACAAGGGTGTTGGGAAAGAGAAGAGCGGAAAGGGATACCAGCAGTGAGAACTCAGAAATTATCGCAACTATGGCCGGAGTGAATTTCATCCCTCCAGAGGCAGAGACACCAGATGAAACTGTTTGTCATATTTCTCCCATCGGAGAATCTAATCAAGGTATGGTCATTAAGGAAGTGAATTTGAGAGGTGTGCCTAGAAGAAGAATTTCCTCGCTTGGAAGCACGGATAAGCAAGTTCCACATTGCGACTCAGACGAAACGAAGGAGATATGCAATAAAATAGTAGAGAACTCCCTGCAAGAGATTGTACACTCTGTCCGTTCTGGTACTCCTAGTACTCCTTCTAAGGAGAATCAGAAGGTTGCTGAATCTAAGAATTCTACCAACAAAGTATTCGCTCTGAATAAGTGCGTTGATTTCAGTGCTGGATGGCACGAGCGGGAGTATGTCAGACGTCTAGGCTACAGAGCGAAGCAGTATGAGAGATTTGCCAAGGCGTGGACTCATCAAGCTAACCTCCAAGCAAAACTTCGGATTAATAAGGCTAAGTTTGAGGATAAGTCAGAAGTGAATTTGCACCAGTACCCCATCCTCACATTCAGTGAGTGCAATAACCTGATGAAAGACAGAGAAGGACCTTTGCAGAATCAATCTCGATGTTCCACTCCATTCTTATCTTCACCCATCCACCCTCCAAGCACTCCAATTTCAGCCACTGGATGCGCCCACTCCTCTTCCTCTTTTTATGCATACAAGTTAAACCTCGATGCCCAAACAAACTTCCGACTGGGTAGTAAACGCGTTTTAGAAATTGGTGTTCGTGTTCCACCCAATTCTAGATGTACTTCTGCTCCCCTAATCACTACTCCACAGCACAGAGATTACTTCTAAGATAGCTTAGCAATGTATCATATTTAATATATTTTTGTAGTTTCCTTTTTTAATTTTTAGCTAAATATTAGCATGCTATTTTATATGCTTTCTCGAGTCCATCCACAAGGAACTTGTACCATAATATAGACCCATAGGAATTCCTCGGATATGTAACTTGTTATTCAAACCTTTTGCCGAACTATTCAAGGAGATGATGATTATTTGTCAGTGATTTGTTGACCATGTTGTTATAACATTTCAACTTCAGATGATCACTTGTCATAGATGCTGATCCTTGAGGCAACAAACAGATATACGGTAAATAATTATTATTCGCTGTTTATTGGTACATAGATTACTTTCTAGAATGCTATTTGGTCAAATTGTGATTGGTCTACCAGGGTGTGGTAAAACTACGTACTGTAAAGTGATGCAGGACAGTCTTAGAGAGGCCGGGAGGTCTGTACAAGTGGTGAATCTAGATCCTGCTAATAGCAACACACCGTATGATTGTAGTATTGATGTGGGAGAGCTGATTACTTTACAAGATGCAATGCAACATTTGAACATCGGTCCAAATGGAAGTTTCATCTACTGCATTGAGTTCCTCGAAGCAAACATGGAATGGCTGCAAGCCAAAATTAAACAAAATGTCAATAGCTACTTTATTTTTGACTGTCCCGGCCAGATAGAATTGTACACTCACCACGCCTCAATGAGGAATATTTGCAAGCTTCTTGTAGAATCGGGACTTAAATTGACTGCGGTTCAGCTATTGGATTCCCATTTTTGCGGAGATGCAGCCAAGTTTATCAGTGGCACTATGACAAGTCTATCCACGATGCTGCAGTTGGAACTTCCCCATGTCAACATTCTTTCCAAGTGTGATATGACAAATCATTTGGATTCCTTTCCATTTAGATTTGACATGTATACCGAGGTCCTAGATCTTAATTATGTACTCGATTCCTTACAAAATAACCCATTAACTCAAAAATATGGAAAGTTGAACGAATGTCTTGCAGAATTAATTCACAATTTTAGCCTTGTATCATACAAACCTTTCAACATCAAGAACAAAGATAGCATAGCGAGGGTGATCGAAGTAGTGGATAAAGCCAATGGATTTATATTTTTAGTAAAGTGATCACAACGATCACTTAGTTTTGGCTGTTGTGAATACATGAATATCAATGAATATAATGACTCTAAAATCTATACTCGATCATAGTTTATATTATTAATTGAAATGCAACATTATAGTGGGCAAACATGCAATATATAGCAACGGATCGAAATGCAACACGATAGAGGGTTAACATGCAGTATCTACTAGATAGCAATGAATCAAAATGCAACACTATAGAGGGTCAACATTCAGTACATTTAGATTGAGTCCCGAGAGCACACATTGAGATCGTTTCCTCAAGAAAAAACTTATTAATATCCTCATCAACTTTACGTCATGAAGGATGGCAGATGGAGTGCTTATGTTGCCAGGTACGTGAAATAGAATATGTGCGTTACGTGTATTATGAAAATGATGAAATAGTTATGACGAATTGATATGGATTCCGCAATTTAAGAATTAAGAGAGATGAAACGGAAGCTGATGAGGTAGGGCTTCTTATGTTGCTATATTAGACTAGTTAAAATATGCATATCATTATAATTAAATGCTTTCTGATCCCGGAACCTCGATTGTAATTCTTTGATTATTTACCCAGCATTTCAATATGAAATTAGACTAAATTTGTAGCTAATTTAATAGTCAATTTATGTTCAAAAACAGAATGGATAAGATGTATACATCCTTACTATTAAAACTCGATTATTGTTTGTTTGTGTATATATCTATATATCTATATATCTATCTGTATCTGTAACGAATTGATTGAAGAAACTGCCGGGCGTAGAAAGCTAATTTTTGGCATGTGGGAGTCTTTTGGCTATGGCTCCAGTAAGTTCTGAGCTCAGAGAAAAATGTCGACTCATCATGGAATTATGACGTCATTGTCACATTTTTAAAAGTTAAGCAACACAGTTATTCGGGCATAACTCAGCCATTATAGGAGATAGAAGGCTGAAATTTTAATAGAATCTGTATACTAACACGTCTCACATATGATGCAACTAGCATCAAAAAATGATGACACATCACTTTGTTATGACGTCATCATTACTCATCAAAATTTTAAAAATTGACAAATTTGGTGATTTTTCGAGGATATCGATTTTAAAACTAAGATGGACATATTTAGAGATGATATCTCCCTTATAATTAACCAGTCTCACCTCCAGGCGACCGAAGGGAGCCTCCTGCGGACACTTCGTGTCCGCCAGCCGTGCAGCGCAAGCAAGCGAAGCGCGCTTGTGACAAGAATAATATGATGACATTAAACAGCTCCTTCATCAATGTGGTTCCTCCATCAGCATAGTAACGCGGTCCGTGTAGCTCCTCCATCAGTGTAGCGACGCGGTCCGTGTTAATCCGCCCCGGCTCCACCCCCATCCTTTCCTCTCCGGTCGCCGAACTGTGGACCCCCTGCTGTGTATGCCCCTTCTATGTTTCCCTCCCGCCCGTTCCTATAGTTAATTACTCAGGTTGACCCCTCAGGGTTCCAGCAGCCGTTTTGTGGCTAACTGTGAATGCACTTGGGACGCATTCATGTACCTTTCCCCAACCTGAGCTAGAATTGGAGGGTGTCAAGGCCGGAGCCCCTCCGAATTGAGAGACCCCTCATTATGTAACCTAACTGTATACTTACTATACCTATACTTATACCTTGACACCATTTAAGGACCTCCCAATACCCTTAGGATGCAACAATGAGTACGATTGAATTTTGGATGTAAAATTATGACTAAATCGGACATTAATTTAAACTTAACTTAACTGAACTTTAAACGATACGAGGGTATTCGAACTTACACCTACACTGAACTTAATTTTGAACGATATTCGAATTCGACCTTATAACCTAACTTTACACGTGAACGAAAACGAAGAGGTACTCTCTTATTCGACCTTAAGCTGAACCTTAACCTATCTTAACGAATGTATTGAGACCACATGGACAGACAACTTTGAAGCTCATAATTAACAACCCTCCCCCTCCCCCCAAATATTCTAAAATTTCAAAACCTAATAGAATCAACAATTTTTAGCTATACCCCTCTAAGGGGTATGCACGATAACGATAAACTGAACCTAGACGGGAGGTATAATTTGGAATACCTCATAAAGCGCACTGAAAGTTTATTAACCTAGTCTACTGACCTAACTGAAAAATAATGTACCCTACTACCCAGGAAATGATGAAGTTAGCGATGATGAGGAATGAGGCTAGAGACATCTCACACCTAGAAAGAAGGAGGGAGTTGATTAGTTTGAAAATGGGAAAGAAGTGAGTGATGGCGTTAAGATTTGACACATACCTTAGCTCGACAGTCTGGCAGTTTGGAAGTCCCTCAGTCAGAAGATCTGATAGTCCCTCAGTCAGAAGATCTGATAGTCCTTCAGCCTGAATCTGGCGGTGAGAATTCTAAAAGAGAAAAGATCAGGTCGGTCTATTTGTAAAGTCTATTTGTCAAGTGTAAGAGCAGGATAATACTGACCTGCTGGAGAGTTGGCTGTGCAGCGATGCCCCCGGGGGTGATGAGGTGAAGCGTTGAAGAAGGTAGCGAATATTGCCGGCAATATATTTTCTGCAGCTTCTTCACCAGTATATATACTATCTCCGGTCCCACACAGCAGTAGGCATCTGTCAGTAGGCACCTGCCAATCATTATCTGGAGTAGACACCTGCAAGACTAAACACCTGTCGACTAGACAAGAGTGTGGACACCTTTGAAGCAGGTGTTGCCTCTGACAAGTGTTTACTACTGAGTTAATTCTAATTATAACTGCAATAGACAGGAGGTTGCGACAGGTGTCTGCTCCTGCATGGAACGGTGTAGAGTATATATACAAGTGATGAACACAGTTTCGAACAATTTCAACAGATCCTTTTCGCTCTCCATCACTCTTCCAAACTTCTCATCTGATGGGCTTCTCTCTCCAACTCAACACCTACGCCACATCTACAGCACAACCACATCATATATCCGCGAAAGCTACGTTACAGCTACATCATATCTCCGGGAAAGCTACGTTACAGCTACAGGATATCTCTGGGAAAGCTACGTTACAGCTACAGCATATCTCTGGGAAAGCTACGTTACAGCTACAGCATATCTCTGGGAAAGCTACGTTACAGCTACAGCATATCTCTGGGAAAGCTACGTTACAACCACGTTACAGCTACAGCATATATATCTCCGCGAAAGCTATGTTACAGCTACAGGATATCTCTGGGAAAGCTACGTTACAGCTACAGCATATCTCTGGGAAAGCTACGTTACAGCCACGTTACAGCTACAGCATATATATCTCCGCGAAAGCTACGTTACAGCTACAGCATATCTTCGGGAAAGCTACGTTACAGCTACATCATATCTCCGCGAAAGCTACGCTACAGCTCCAGGTTAACCTCGGAAAAGCTACGCCGCAATCTACAAGAGTGAACATTAATGTTTGATGTCATAATTAATTCCAATGTATGCTATTGTAACTTGTACTTATAGAAATAACAATTAAATTAGTCATATGGGGTAGAAACAAATCAGAAATGAAAGGGTGAATAAGTAGTATATATTTAGTGATGGTTAAACCCTCCTATCCCAAAGCTATGGTGTAAATATATCTTGTGAAAGTAGGCAACTATGAGTCTTGATTCAAAGGAATAAAGCAAGAAAATAAATATATAAATTTCGATACATATTTGTGGACATCTAACCTGGCAACATAAGCAATAACAAATAGCATTTGCAATCGTCTTAAATGTAGAACAGCGAGCATGAAAGTAAATTTTCGGGAAAATAAATCAACAAACCTCCCTAAATGAATTCAAAAACAACACGTTACTTTTGTTTCAGAGTAGAAGGGGAGAGTAAATCTATTTCCACTTCATTAATCTAATAATTGAGAAAAATAAAGAAAACAACGAAGAATTAATTGGAATAAGAGCAAAGTAAACCTAGCAACATAAGTGAAATAGTTGTATTTTAAAGAATTTTGATTAAATAATCTGCGCCGAATGGTCTTAACGAGATAGTGAGTTATGTCGTCATTGACTTACCTGACAGACCTGACAGTTGTCGAGTAGCATGTATTGTGCGGTATGTTGCGGGCTTGCGGAACAGCCGGCCCCGAATGCAACTCTTATGGCAGTGAAGCCAGTGGTACTTCGCACACCACTCAGTTCTAAACGAACGTTTCTCTCCCTTGGATCCAAACATACGCACAAGAAACGCGTAGCTCCTGGATATATGGAACTTCGCAGGAATCTTAAAAGACTGTCCTTGAGTCTCACCAGCACATTCAGCTGCAGAATCCATCTCGATTAACCAAATCATTCTTGAACCATGGATAACAACATATAACTTCAGAGAATATTGTTAATTTTTATCGTCTGTGATTGGACCATGGATAAATGATCTAAATTAATTTCTAGCATTTGTATGAAATCAATTGATTCATCATAAATATAAATGTGATGAAGGTTAAGTTCCAAGCTTATAGCAAACTTCTTTACCACCCATTTTCTAAACTTTTGCGACGAAAAAAATCCAGCATTAGAAAAGAAAAGCAGCGTTAAAACTGCTAAATGAGTTGAGTGATATAATTCTAACAAGTGCGCTTCGCTTGCTTGCGCTGCGCGGCTGGCCCCACATTAATGAATTATAAGATAGATAACAACTCTAAATACTTCTGTCTTACTGTCATAATCGATATCACGTAAATTTTACAAAATTTCGATACATATTTGAGGAGATCTAACCTGGCAACATAAGCAATACTAAATGGCATTTGCAATCGTCTTAAATGTAGAGAAAAATAAATAAAACAACGAAGAATTAGTTAGAAAAAATATCAAAGTAAACCAAGAAACATAAGTGAAACACGGGTTCAGTTGTATTTTAAAGGATTTTGATTTAAATTATCTGCGCCCGGATGGTCAAGACGAGATGGTGAGTTATGTCATCTTTGATTTACCTGACAGTAGTTGAGTAGTATGTATTGTGCGGGATTGTTGCGGGCTTGCGAGCCAGCCCGCCCCGCGTGCAACTCTGATGGTAGTGAAGAGCCAGTGGTATTTCGCACACCACTCATTTCTAAAGGCGACCGAAGGGAGCCTCCGGGGGACACAAAGTGTCCGCAAGCCGCGTTGCGCAATGAGCAAAGCTCGCTTGTATTTATAATTCAATAAAGAATGTGTCCAAATGGGAGCGAAACCAGGCATTTTATGACGGAAACGTAATACAAACAAAGTGAAAGTAAGCATTTTTAGTTTGGATCAAATTGAAATTGAAAGTGAAAGTAAGCATTTTGAGTGGGATCAAACTGAAATTGAAAGTGATCTGAGGCATTTTCTGGTCCCTGTGAGGGTGTCCAGTGACATTTTGGGGTTGGAACGTGGCCAAATGGGAGCGAAACCAGGCATTTTATGACGGAAACGTAATACAAACAAAGTGAAAGTAAGCATTTTTAGTTTGGATCAAATTGAAATTGAAAGTGAAAGTAAGCATTTTGAGTTGGATCAAACTGAAATTGAAAGTGATCTGAGGCATTTTCTGGTCCCTGTGAGGGTGTCCAGTGACATTTTGGGGTTGGAACGTGGCCAAATGGGAGCGAAACCAGGCATTTTATGACGGAAACGTAATACAAACAAAGTGAAAGTAAGCATTTTTAGTTTGGATCAAATTGAAATTGAAAGTGAAAGTAAGCATTTTGAGTGGGATCAAACTGAAATTGAAAGTGATCTGAGGCATTTTCTGGTCCCTGTGAGGGTGTCCAGTGACATTTTGGGGTTGGAACGTGGCCAAATGGGAGCGAAACCAGGCATTTTATGACGGAAACGTAATACAAACAAAGTGAAAGTAAGCATTTTTAGTTTGGATCAAATTGAAATTGAAAGTGAAAGTAAGCATTTTGAGTGGGATCAAACTGAAATTGAAAGTGATCTGAGGCATTTTCTGGTCCCTGTGAGGGTGTCCAGTGACATTTTGGGGTTGGAACGTGGCCAAATGGGAGCGAAACCAGGCATTTTATGACGGAAACGTAATACAAACAAAGTGAAAGTAAGCATTTTTAGTTTGGATCAAATTGAAATTGAAAGTGAAAGTAAGCATTTTGAGTTGGATCAAACAGAAATTGAAAGTGATCTGAGGCATTTTCTGGTCCCTGTGAGGGTGTCCAGTGACATTTTGGGGTTGGAACGTGGCCAAATGGGAGCGAAACCAGGCATTTTATGGCGGAAACCTTGTTATAAGAGCAAAGTGAAAGGCATTTTTAGTTTGGATCAAATTGAAATTGAAAGTGAAAGTAAGCATTTTGAGTGGGATCAAACTGAAATTGAAAGTGATCTGAGGCATTTTCTGGTCCCTGTGAGGGTGTCCAGTGACATTTTGGGGTTGGAACGTGGCCAAATGGGAGCGAAACCAGGCATTTTATGACGGAAACGTAATACAAACAAAGTGAAAGTAAGCATTTTTAGTTTGGATCAAATTGAAATTGAAAGTGAAAGTAAGCATTTTGAGTGGGATCAAACTGAAATTGAAAGTGATCTGAGGCATTTTCTGGTCCCTGTGAGGGTGTCCAGTGACATTTTGGGGTTGGAACGTGGCCAAATGGGAGCGAAACCAGGCATTTTATGACGGAAACGTAATACAAACAAAGTGAAAGTAAGCATTTTTAGTTTGGATCAAATTGAAATTGAAAGTGAAAGTAAGCATTTTGAGTGGGATCAAACTGAAATTGAAAGTGATCTGAGGCATTTTCTGGTCCCTGTGAGGGTGTCCAGTGACATTTTGGGGTTGGAACGTGGCCAAATGGGAGCGAAACCAGGCATTTTATGACGGAAACGTAATACAAACAAAGTGAAAGTAAGCATTTTTAGTTTGGATCAAATTGAAATTGAAAGTGAAAGTAAGCATTTTGAGTGGGATCAAACTGAAATTGAAAGTGATCTGAGGCATTTTCTGGTCCCTGTGAGGGTGTCCAGTGACATTTTGGGGTTGGAACGTGGCCAAATGGGAGCGAAACCAGGCATTTTATGACGGAAACGTAATACAAACAAAGTGAAAGTAAGCATTTTTAGTTTGGATCAAATTGAAATTGAAAGTGAAAGTAAGCATTTTGAGTTGGATCAAACTGAAATTGAAAGTGATCTGAGGCATTTTCTGGTCCCTGTGAGGGTGTCCAGTGACATTTTGGGGTTGGAACGTGGCCAAATGGGAGCGAAACCAGGCATTTTATGACGGAAACGTAATACAAACAAAGTGAAAGTAAGCATTTTTAGTTTGGATCAAATTGAAATTGAAAGTGAAAGTAAGCATTTTGAGTGGGATCAAACTGAAATTGAAAGTGATCTGAGGCATTTTCTGGTCCCTGTGAGGGTGTCCAGTGACATTTTGGGGTTGGAACGTGGCCAAATGGGAGCGAAACCAGGCATTTTATGACGGAAACGTAATACAAACAAAGTGAAAGTAAGCATTTTTAGTTTGGATCAAATTGAAATTGAAAGTGAAAGTAAGCATTTTGAGTGGGATCAAACTGAAATTGAAAGTGATCTGAGGCATTTTCTGGTCCCTGTGAGGGTGTCCAGTGACATTTTGGGGTTGGAACGTGGCCAAATGGGAGCGAAACCAGGCATTTTATGACGGAAACGTAATACAAACAAAGTGAAAGTAAGCATTTTTAGTTTGGATCAAATTGAAATTGAAAGTGAAAGTAAGCATTTTGAGTGGGATCAAACTGAAATTGAAAGTGATCTGAGGCATTTTCTGGTCCCTGTGAGGGTGTCCAGTGACATTTTGGGGTTGGAACGTGGCCAAATGGGAGCGAAACCAGGCATTTTATGACGGAAACGTAATACAAACAAAGTGAAAGTAAGCATTTTTAGTTTGGATCAAATTGAAATTGAAAGTGAAAGTAAGCATTTTGAGTGGGATCAAACTGAAATTGAAAGTGATCTGAGGCATTTTCTGGTCCCTGTGAGGGTGTCCAGTGACATTTTGGGGTTGGAACGTGGCCAAATGGGAGCGAAACCAGGCATTTTATGACGGAAACGTAATACAAACAAAGTGAAAGTAAGCATTTTTAGTTTGGATCAAATTGAAATTGAAAGTGAAAGTAAGCATTTTGAGTGGGATCAAACTGAAATTGAAAGTGATCTGAGGCATTTTCTGGTCCCTGTGAGGGTGTCCAGTGACATTTTGGGGTTGGAACGTGGCCAAATGGGAGCGAAACCAGGCATTTTATGACGGAAACGTAATACAAACAAAGTGAAAGTAAGCATTTTTAGTTTGGATCAAATTGAAATTGAAAGTGAAAGTAAGCATTTTGAGTGGGATCAAACTGAAATTGAAAGTGATCTGAGGCATTTTCTGGTCCCTGTGAGGGTGTCCAGTGACATTTTGGGGTTGGAACGTGGCCAAATGGGAGCGAAACCAGGCATTTTATGACGGAAACGTAATACAAACAAAGTGAAAGTAAGCATTTTTAGTTTGGATCAAATTGAAATTGAAAGTGAAAGTAAGCATTTTGAGTGGGATCAAACTGAAATTGAAAGTGATCTGAGGCATTTTCTGGTCCCTGTGAGGGTGTCCAGTGACATTTTGGGGTTGGAACGTGGCCAAATGGGAGCGAAACCAGGCATTTTATGACGGAAACGTAATACAAACAAAGTGAAAGTAAGCATTTTTAGTTTGGATCAAATTGAAATTGAAAGTGAAAGTAAGCATTTTGAGTGGGATCAAACTGAAATTGAAAGTGATCTGAGGCATTTTCTGGTCCCTGTGAGGGTGTCCAGTGACATTTTGGGGTTGGAACGTGGCCAAATGGGAGCGAAACCAGGCATTTTATGACGGAAACGTAATACAAACAAAGTGAAAGTAAGCATTTTTAGTTTGGATCAAATTGAAATTGAAAGTGAAAGTAAGCATTTTGAGTGGGATCAAACTGAAATTGAAAGTGATCTGAGGCATTTTCTGGTCCCTGTGAGGGTGTCCAGTGACATTTTGGGGTTGGAACGTGGCCAAATGGGAGCGAAACCAGGCATTTTATGACGGAAACGTAATACAAACAAAGTGAAAGTAAGCATTTTTAGTTTGGATCAAATTGAAATTGAAAGTGAAAGTAAGCATTTTGAGTGGGATCAAACTGAAATTGAAAGTGATCTGAGGCATTTTCTGGTCCCTGTGAGGGTGTCCAGTGACATTTTGGGGTTGGAACGTGGCCAAATGGGAGCGAAACCAGGCATTTTATGACGGAAACGTAATACAAACAAAGTGAAAGTAAGCATTTTTAGTTTGGATCAAATTGAAATTGAAAGTGAAAGTAAGCATTTTGAGTGGGATCAAACTGAAATTGAAAGTGATCTGAGGCATTTTCTGGTCCCTGTGAGGGTGTCCAGTGACATTTTGGGGTTGGAACGTGGCCAAATGGGAGCGAAACCAGGCATTTTATGACGGAAACGTAATACAAACAAAGTGAAAGTAAGCATTTTTAGTTTGGATCAAATTGAAATTGAAAGTGAAAGTAAGCATTTTGAGTGGGATCAAACTGAAATTGAAAGTGATCTGAGGCATTTTCTGGTCCCTGTGAGGGTGTCCAGTGACATTTTGGGGTTGGAACGTGGCCAAATGGGAGCGAAACCAGGCATTTTATGACGGAAACGTAATACAAACAAAGTGAAAG